>JBBBDQ010000214.1:3147500-3190000 GCA_037127315.1 Ascarosepion bandense
ACGGCTTAGGTATTACAAACTTCAATTTGCGTCTTATCGTTAGAAGCCAAAATTGGTTTCTCAAAATCGTAGAAGTTTCCTTGTGCTGTTTTTCTTTTCGACACGTATGACATTTCCTTGATAGGAGAAATTAACTCGTTCCTAATCATGAACCCGCAGAACTTGGTTATGCCTAAAAAGCTAGCAATGATTTTATTATCTAGTGGAAGAAGATGGCATGCTTCCCCGATTTTATTTATGACCTGATCTTAATGAAATCCCTCCTATACGCCTGAAGGAGAAATGTAAATGCTAAAGTATAACTCTTTCTGCGGGGAAAAAAACTCTTCGCTAAATCGGTTCATTCAAATAACACTCGCATCATTATTTACATAGTTTGTACTGTTGTCATTATCTTTATTGTAATGTTTACGATATTTTGACCATGTGTCCTCGAGGATAGAGGAGTTGGTTAGTTCCAGTGAGTTGACCCAAGGATTTGTGAGTTCAATACCTGACTACAGCAGTGCTGAACAAATAACTTAGAGAGTTGAGTTAAGGCGAGATAACTATATGGCATCCGGAAGTGGCATCGCATGTGAAGAATATATCTCATTGGTTGAAAAAAGGATTACGTTTGAAATTGCTAGCACCTGAAGAAGGCCGGAGTGTACAACGGACGAAACATCGTAAGCATATCTCTAAAGATGAGGATAACAACCCCAGCAATACAAATTACAGAAATACTATCTCATATACAAATCATCCATCCGACCGTGCATTGAATACTTGTCATATCTGGTCAGGCGCCCCTGCTGTTCATCTCAGTCTTCTCGACAGACTTCAGAGGAGTATCTCTAATGGGATGGGTCCCGACCTGGCAGCTCAACTCCAGCCACGTTCTCACCGGCGGGATATGGCTTCCCTCTGACTCTTCTACAAATATTTTCATGGCTTCTGCTCTGACGAACTTGAGACATTGTTGCTTCCTCCACACGAATCTACTCGGGCAAGCAGACTGGAAACAAGGTCTCTCCCTTTTACAGCTAGATCAACCAAATGCAGGCGAAAATTCTATTCCAGCAGATTCATTTCTCGCGCTTCCAGCCTGTGGAACTCCCTTCCATATTCGTGCTTTACTGACGGCTAAAAGTTCCAGGAATTTAAATGCAAAGTCAATTACTGTCTCTTATCCACCTAACTCCAGCTCTTTCTACACCATCCTGTGTATCTTGTTCTTTTCTTTTCTCTCTACCTTCGCAACCGTCTTTACTTCTGTGTTCACATCCTTCTCTTTTCCTTTCTCTTTTTTTACCCCACTTTCGTTTTTGTTTTCACTCTCCTCCTGCCTAATATTTCAACTCTATTTTGTAACACCCTGAATATCTATGGCGTTAACGTCTTGCTTGGGGTGAAATGATTAAAAAAAATTCAGAAGTATACACTAAATCTAAACACATCATACATAAAAGCAATTAGAAACTTTACCAATTTTGTTAAGCTTTCTTACGTGTTTGATTCATATACCGGCGTGTTGTTTACTACATTACCTGCATGTCTAATTCTGGTCATACCGTTTCTTGTAATGAGTACATCATCTAACGTGATCTACAGTTGAACAGGATCAGTCCACTCACTTCTGTCATAATGACTTCTGACATTGTGCGAATACAATTATCGATTTATTTCGAACAGTTTTCTCTCTATAATTTGCACGAATCACTTTTGCATTATTTTTCAGACACTTCCTATCGTACTGGATGCTGATACTGTTTCTTTCCCCTGATATAATCAACAAGTAATCATCTTAACACAAACACCATGGTAAAACTAGAACTCAGGGCGCACGTTCAGAATGCTAACCACTCGTTCACACAAGTTTTAATCGAAGCTGTATTCATAGTCCTAAACTTACATTGCTATTTGGTATTTATTATATATTCTTGGCTCCTTCTATTTGTAAAATAAAGACGGAACACACAGTAGAAAAACTATATTGTGTGTGTCTGTTTATTTCCCCTGTACCTAAAAATAAATACAAAAAAGGAAACAATAAAAATGACGATCAATAGAATTGTTTGACGCTTCATGATTAATGAAGTCACATGAGAGGCTTCTTTTTTGGAGGGTAGAATAATTACGTGTTGGGAATGACCAGCAAAATTCTGAAAAAAAAAAGTGAAGTTGACTTGGGGGACAAATCACGCAAGGAGATGCTATTTTGAAGGCTTGATTTGGAAGCTCGTTTGGATGATGATTCCAATCAATCAACACTGGAATTAGCAGTATAAATAGTGTCGATCAATCACTTTTTTAAAAACGTTTTCAAAATCTAGTAACAATTCGAAGAGGATGCATTTTAATTCTTGTCAGCCATAAAATATTGTTTTGTTTTTCTACTTTGATAATGAATATCGTTAGAAGAATGAACAGTGGGTCCGCTACCATTGAACAAATCATCAAAAAGATTAGTGGATGCAGGACAGCCTGTAGGCTTAAGAGTACATCTATCCTTACTGGCAAATATGATTTGATTTTTTTTGTTTCTGCATCTGGGGGCATATCTGATTAAGCATTTTGAAAGTGTAACGGCGGAACTCTAGTCACCTGTTTTTGGAATGGTTCGGATTAAGTTAAAAAGAGAGGCAGTTGTCAATATATTAAAACAATATCTTACCCCTGTATGAATTTGTTAATTCTTCAATCTCGCAAACCATATAAGTTGTATAATTTTTAATACTAGGTCCTTCGGCATATTAGCCAAACTCAGCAAATTCAAATTTTTATTCGTTTCGAGAAAAATAAGGGAGGGATTCTATTTTTGTCAATAATATTTATTGAATAATTATGTAGTCAAAATATTTTATTGAATAATTCTCATAGCAACAAATATATCTTCCATTTACAAACATCTATATACATATCTTAAAGAAGTTTGGCATCAGTACAAAGAAAGTTACTTAAATACTTTGATTTTAGTAAATATATATAAGAAAATTTAAAAATTACATGTTAAAAAATAAAACGGGAATGAATATGAAATAGGGCCATTAAAAATAACATTTTTTATTAGCGTAGTAAACTCTAGTTATAATAAAATGCCAAGAAAAATTAACAAAACAAAAAGCAGATTACAAAGTTTAACCGCTTTCATGAAACTCATTCAGAAAGTGAAATCTTCACAATGAATAAAATGAGAAACATATATTAGAGGATCATCAAACAGTTTTTTTTAATCCACTCACTCCAAGCAAGGCATTCTACTGCCACTGTTTCACAGGGGGTTACATAAGAGAAAGTGATAAGAAAGAGGAGTTAGTTATAGGAAATGTCAGGAGGAGGGTAATAGACGGATGAGAATACCTAGTATGGGGGTGAAGTAGATGAAAAAAGAGCTTGAGAGAATGGATGCGGGTTAGTAAGATAGGAAATGTTTATTGACCTTACATTTAAATTCCTGGAGATTGTAGCTGTCGGGGAAGCAAGTATATAGAAGGGAATTCCACAGGTGGGAATTGTGTGAAAGAAGCTGTTAGAGTAGAAATTGCAGTTACATTTTATCGGTTTCACTGTAAAACGGTGGGACTTAGTTGCTAATTTTTACTATAGCATACATTTATACTCCTTACTAAGTGCTGGCTGACTTGACTTAATATAATTAGAATCGGAACATTTAAGGTGAAAACTAGAAAGCTCATTGTGCTGTACCGTAGATATGTGCTGATTATAAAACTGGGGAAACTAAAGGCTGTTTAAAAAGTGTTCAGTTTTTGCTGAAAAAATGTCAACGCAACTATGCGAAATGTACCTTTTGGACAAGTACAAGCTGCTAAATCGTTGCGTGCAACCTCTGAACCGTACTTCCTATGTAGTCAGCTCAACACTGACATGTGCAATGATACCTTACCGCAACAATATGCTGAATTCAAAAAATAAAATAATACCAGATATTTGTTGAATTACTTAAAAATTATTACGTGGAAGACAAATAAAATGAAATGACAAAAATAAATAAATAAAAAGCTTACCTTAATTAGTAGAAGGGAAAATGAGAAAAATATTTCAGTTAAGTGTCATACGTGATGCACTCTTTGGGCGATTATGTCTCCAAAGAGACATGACTGACTGGGCAGAAGATTATCACGCAGTATGATGCCATTGCATTCTGCGGTAGATTGGTGGCCATACAAGGCTATAGAACCCAATCTGTCCTGTTATTTAACCCATAACTGGAAAGAAGCGAGGGGTTAATATTTTCTTTTTTTTTTTATAAACGTTTCAACCCGAGCAAGGCATGTCACTGCCACTACTGCGCAGGGGGCTACGTAGAGTGGAGAAAGGATGATTAAATATAGGAAATGTCAGAGGGTGGGTGATAGGTGGGTGAGGATACCGAGAATGAGGGTTGGGTAGATGAGAGTGTTGTGAGAATAGTTGGGAGTTAGTGTGATAGGAGGTGTCTATTGACCCTACATTTAAACACCTGGAGATTGTAACTGTCGGGAAAGCAGACTTGTGGAAGGGAGTTCCACAGGCTGGAAGCGCGAGAAAAGAAGCTGTTGGAGTAGAATTTACGGTTACATCTTATTTGTTTAACTGTAAAAGGGTGGGACCTAGTTGCTAATCTAGTATCTCGTGTAAATTCGTGATTAGGCGGCACCAGTAATCTAAGCTCATCGGAGCAGAAGCAATGAAAGTACTTGTAGAAGAGGCACAGGGAAGCCACATCACGCCGGTGAGAGAGCGGCTGCAGCCGGTCTGCCAAGTCAGTATCAACCACGTTACAGATCCTCCTTTTTATTTTGTCAAGAAGCCCAAGGAGAGCAGCAGGGGCACCCGACCAGATATGGCAACAATATTCAATACACGGGCGGATGGTAGATTTGTATATGTGCAGAATAGATTCAGGTGGGAAAAACTTCCGGGCCCTGCACAGGGAGCCGACTTTCATAGCAGCAGATTTGGCAATGGATTCAATATAGTCATTCCATTTGAGGTCCGCCGAAAGTGTAAGGCCAAGGAGGCGTAGTATTTTATTCTCTGGGAGGCTAGCCTGTCCCATGCTAATGGGAGGTAGATGCGATTGTCTATGGTGGTTAGTTGATAACAGCTTTGTTTTAGAGGCATTGAAATTTACCAGCCATTTCCTACCCCAGGCCACTACGGATTGGAGGTCCCTTTCAAGTACGGCAGCGAGGTTCACTTTGTCGTCCAGACCTGGTTTCTGATCGATGCGAGAGTAGATTGTTGTGTTGTCGGCATACATGCCAACTTGGGATCTAATAGTGTCGGGAAGATCATTAATGTAGATCAGAAAGAGCGTGGACCTAGGATAGAACCTTGAGGGACGCCCGCGTTCGTATGGTAGTTTTGGGAGGCATGCCCATTTAATACCACCTTCAATGTGCGGTTAGAGAGGAAAGACTGGATGAGGTCAAACAGATGTCCAGTTATCCCATAGCTCCGCAGTTTGCACAAGAGGCCAGCATGCCAGACCCTGTCGAATGCTTTGGAGATATCCAAGGCAACGGTTCGGGCTTCACCATTCTTGTCGAGTGCCCAGTATATGTACTCGGTAATGGTCGTTAGCATATCAGCAGTAGACCTGGTGAAGCGAAGGGAAATTGTGCGTAAGTGAATGCAATGAATTTCACTAGAATCCGAACTAGTCACTTCGATTTGTCGTCCCGTGTCGATATCCACTGCACCACAACGCAATATAACACTGGACACAATTGAGCGTATAAAATCTCAGGTGTAATTCATTGGTTACAAGATTTTTGTGAAATGTTACCTTAGCGCTGTATTGATGAATGGAATTTGCTTTATATCAGAATTTCTGGTTCAATTTTTCTTTCAATTTTAAAAGAATCTGTCATTAGGTTTGTAGACAGAATAATTGATCCCCTGTACTATACACATTTCTAGCCAGAACCTATCTTACACATTTATAAGTCAAAAATTCAACCGTACATTGATTATTTCTGCTATATTTGTTTTTAGTGTTTCTGGTGTATATTTAGAGGTCCTTGTTAAAACACAAAGAATAACCTGCAATGTTATATGCCCTGACCTGTCACCTCAAGTTTAGTCACTTTCTTACGGCTGCAGCGTAGCTTCCATGTTCGTTTTCTATAAAAACTACAATCTCCAAGAGTTTAAATGTAAGGTCAATAGACACCTCCTAACATACTAACCTGCTCCCATTCTATCAAACACTCTTCCGATCTGCCCAACCTTCATCCTCGCTATCCTTACTCATCTGTCACCTTCCTCCTGACATTCCCTATGTCTAACCACTCCTTTTCTTTACCTTCCCCTATGTAGCCCCATGCGCAATAGTGGCAGTGGAATGCTATGCTTGGGGTGAGATGATTAAAAAAAAAAAGATATTTACATGGCAATTATTCGGATGAAGTTTCCTATATGGTAACTATTCTTTGTGAATGTAAGCACAGTGCTAAATTAGCGCACAGATCTCATTCTTTTACTGATGAACTCATTTTATGTAACTGTAAGTTTTAAAAACTTGAAGCAATTGAAATGTGGTTCTACAGAAGGATTCTGCGAATATCATACATCGAGCATGGGAGCAATGATGAGATCTTAGACATGATGGAAACAAAAAGGAAATTAATACTAAGCATCAGCAAGAGACAGCTGAAGTTCCTGGGACATGCAATGAGGAAAGAGGGCTTGGAGAACCTGATACTAAGAGGCCAGATAGAGGAAAAAAGAGACAGGGGAAAGCAACGGATAACATATTTGAAGGAACTCATCAGGTGGATGATGTGTACGAGGGTTGGATGGTGTAACAGGAGAAGGCGTGCTAAGAGCCACCAGGGGTAGGGAGAAGTGGAAAGCCATGATCTCCTACGTCCTGAAGGGACAGGGCACACAGAAGAAGAAAAAGTTCTATGCTAACACATTTTTGTCTTACACTTCTGTCGTGTGAAATTCTACTCCGTCTTATTGTATTTCAGTCAACTGCAATCTTTCAAATTAAAATACAGTGTCACTCGTTACTTCTGTGTAATTATTCTTTGATAGTTTTTCGCCTTTATAATATTTTTGCTGCATTCTCTAACAATCGGTCAAAGTTGATTTATAGTCTTTCTAAATTATGAAGAAAGTATATAATATTTAGTTTAGACGACTTTTATTTATTCAGTGCTTTCTGTTGATATCAAAACGCATACGAATCTGTTAATAGATATTGGAAGAAAACACTTTTACTACGAGATAACTTAATTTCATTTATACTTAATTCCTCTAGTTCAGATAGTTACAGCGTGTACACAGCATGAAACTTCCAGGAATCATTAACTTTTTCTCCCTATTCTAAATGTAAATAAAAATTCCACCCAGAAAATCATTAAACAAAAACCGCAAATTTGTGTGACTGTATCATCATGGATAACATCCAGAACACGACAATCAAAACCTGTTCCTGTTAAGTAGCAATATTTTCTATTCTTCTATCTTGATAATTATAACTTCATCTCTGGCATCTCATTTAACGTAATCATTCAAAAAGTAAACATTTTGTTTGAGTGCTTCCTGAAACTTGTATCAGGTGAATATGGTGTAACATGCGAGAGAGACAAGTTCATAGACTACTGGGAATGACAATGGATGTTAAAGGTAAACATACTTCAGTAGAGTGAATTAATTGTTTATTTGATATACAAAGTAATTGCTTGAATTTATCTGAGGAAAGTCTGTTTATATGGAGAACCTTAGTAAATTTTAAAGCTGAATTTCATTAAATGACTTTAACATGACTGGTAATATTTTCGTTTACCAGAATTAATTTCATTGATGTAGCTACGTGTCTATTTTTCCTGCATTTTATTCCGTTGTTAAAATTACCCTATGGTTAACTTTAGGGAATAAGCTTATAAAATGATATTCTCTTAGCAAGTATCTCACGAACCTCCACTATCGCATCATTATTTCTCCTTCCCAAATCCTGTTAACTCTCGCATACATAATCTTTGAATGAGCACACAAGGGCTTCAACTCTATTCATATTTGTATTTACGTCTTATCTAAAAACAAACACCTCGCCCTGAACTGAACCACATCTTCTATGCAAACAAAAACAGCCGATTATTTTCAGCAAACGACAGTTTAATAACTCGAGTCATAACTACTTTTTTTTTCTTCATTACTCTGCCTACACAAAAGAAAAATATCATGTTAATCGGTTGTACTAGATCCGTTCTCGTCAGAAGTATACGATAAACGCGTACTACTTACTTGGCGATGAACGATTCATCTTCTCAATGTCTCAAAAAAGTGGAAGTTTGTAACCTTTGTTTACATGACTGGGTTAAGATGATTGCCTGACCTATTAATCTGGTAACACGTTATGGCCATTCCGATAATTAAACCGTCACACCTCGTATCTTTAGGGTAACCAAATGGAATACTGGAAAAAGGGCTGGAGATTTAAGCAACGGAAATCTTCTGTGAAGAAAGATCTAGCGTCTGAGAGCATCTTTGTATAGCATTTTGTTTTTTGGAAGTTAGGAATTTTAAATTAAAGATGAAAAACCTGGGTTGTTCGTTTTTAGAGAACTACAACATTTTCTTTTATCTGAAACATTATAAACTAATGAAAAATATAAAACAAAATTGCAGATACTTTGTAAGAAAACATTATTTACAATGGAGAAACCTATTAAAATTTTGACAATGGCTACATTAGATGCTTTGAAATGAGGAGCAAAGATTATGATGTTCAACTTGTGATTGTGATGTCAACAGTTGAATCAGATTTGTGTAGGCGTAAAATATGATTCATTCATCTGTATAGATTGATCGATTTAATGACCAAAATTTGATAACAATTTCTATCATTCTTGGACTTTTTTTAAAAACTAATTTAAGTCCTGGCGTCTCACCTGAAGTAGTTCGACCGTCATTTCATCTGATGAAAATTTAGTCAAAAGCTTAAATTAAAATTTATTTTGCATCTGTATGTAGTAAATCCGTCAGTTAAGTGCCATACGTGATGCACGCTTTGGCGATCATGTCTAAAAAAAAGTGACATGACTGACTGGGCAGAAGAGTATCCCTCAGTAGGCTGCCATTACTTTCTGCGTTAGACTGGTTGCCAGCTAAGGCATTAGAACCCAATCTGTCCAGTTATTTAACCCATAACTATAAGGAAGAGACGGATTAATACCTTTACCAAGTGTATTTACTCGTAAGTGAATGTAAGGAATTCAATTGGAATTCGAAGTCGGCTTGTGGTGCAGTGGACATCGGCTTGGAAAAAGAAATCGGGAGCCCAAAGCGTGTATGATATATGGCACTTAACAGACTGACTGATGTAGAAAATATATTCATGCAAGATTCAGTTCGTTAGCTCAACTACTAATTTTCTAACACTTTAATTCAACTAAAAATCCATCTTGATTTGTTAAAACTCATTATTGGTTTCATTTTAATCAGTCTTTCATGATTAAACGCCTAGAAGCAACGTTCTAAATACATATGCATATAGATTGTGTAAATTCCACCTAGAAATATAAGAAACATAATATGCTACTGTTTCTGTAGCAAATAAGATATTACAAATAAATTCGTTTGCCAAAAACACCTCAAGACAAAATTGTCGCTTGCCTTAAGACGTGGTCAATAAAAGATTAGGGTTTTAGTATCTTGCTATTTACACCTTGCTCAGAAGAAGTGGATTTCAAACATTCAAAGTTTTTGCTAGTGATTTTGTAACAAATATATGTTTAGCGATGGCATCGTTGGTCAACAGGTTACCACGTCAGAGACGTCTTTTTTCTTTGAGATATGGTGAATTAAAGATTGTTTTCCTTGAGATATGGTCAGTTAAAGTTTTTCTCTCTTTTGCATTTTTCATTTGTGTGTGCGTGTTTGTATATATGCTTACATGTGCGTTTTTATGCGTGTGTGTCGATCTCTGAGAACGTTAATTTCGGAATGTACCTAATCAATTTGTATATCGCAGGAACTAGTCAAACGTTGCCTATTCAGGTAGTGACTTTACTGGACAAGGTAGAAGTCACATATTCTTGACTATCCTTTATTAAGCTATTACGATAATTTATAAACGATGTGAGCGCTGCATGCCAAATCACTGAGCGAACAGATTGAAGATAACGCGTGCAGGATTTGTTTGAAAAGAAAATATCGGATCACAAACTTATTTACTACTTATACTGGCTTTGTTTTTCTTCTCAAATCCAAAGCCGCTATTGACGAAAATATAGACAAGAGTAAGAAGATCAAAATCATTAGGCTGATGGTAATTCTGACGGAACACAATTCAGACTCACGTAATCTCATAATGGCATATGAGCACAACGTGTAGTGCAGACCCAGGATTTCTTTTTGTGAGATAATTTGGCGAAATCTAATCATTATCTGGCAGATTTTAATTGATCTTTTCTTCTTCTAAAATGGTTAACAAACAGGACTACAGATCCCAGTCTGTCCTAATAATACCCACAGCCGATGGGGAGTGGACGAATTCATAACCTTCTGAAAGTTATTTGCACTTAAATATATTTAAATAGTCCGACTGGAATTTGAACTCGCCTTTCAGATTTCTCATTTTGAGTAGTTATCTACAATACCATTACGCATCCAAGATCAGTAAAGATGATATTACGAAATGTGATACTAGATTAGTTTGTATGATTCAGAAATATTCGATGATGTACAAAGCCTAGGCTAGAATTCCGAAGATGAACGACGAGAAACTAGCAAAGTTTCTTTTATGACATAGATGTTAACTGAAAGGCGTCTTTATTATATATGCATCGTGTTGAATTTCGGTCCTGCTACAAGAAGAATCGCCAAATTTGAATACTATCCGCTAAATAGAAAGGCAAATGGATTTCACATAAGGATTTTCCAAAATCTCATATTCGCTAGCAGTTATGAAGTTTCTAAAGTAAAAGAATTGTTTGTAAGCACAAGCAAGCATACAAAGTATATTTTAGAATAGTCCGGCTTTGCAGTGTTTTATATATATATATATTTCATTAAATAATATAGTCATATTCTGTCTATTTATAGTGATCTGTTCCAGGTCTCTAATCAATATCTTGATGTTTAGAAGAAATTCATAAAAATGGCGATGTAGTTTTTTTTTATCCAAGAGCCTTTCTATATTTTCGATATTTTCTATGATCATCTAAAAATAAAAAGTTCCCAATAACGGAATGCAGATTTTATAAGTTTGCCTTTGAAATTTAACTCTAAAGATGAGATTTGAAATGATCGAATATAATTGTGTTAGAAAAAAATTCGACGCCTCCTTCGAGAACTAGAAAGGTTCACAGGATTTACATTATTCGGACTATTGACCTCATGTTTGATTCCAGGAAAGGATTAAACGTATGCTTAAAGAAATCGAATTTCGCAAGTAAACTGATTTTCTTACTAATGATAGCGATAAAGGGACTTAGCGATCCAGTGTGAAAAATCTAAATTGCTATAAATGGCTTCGATAAGCGTCAGTCAGATTGGAGCAGTGAGAGAGACACAACTAAAATGTAACTTTAACTTCAAGTCAACCCGGACATAAGGTCACGTCGCACCTTGTTCTCGTTTTGCTTCTTTCTCGCGTGCTGATTCATTTTACTTTTTCTTCATCCAGACATTCATACCCAACAAATGCTAATACATACATACGTTCATACGCATATACAATTTCCAACAAATTACTACTAAGAACATTTCTTGATACCTTACCTTTCTAATTAGACATTAATACCTACCAGAGTTCATGTTATCATTTTCATTAATAAACTTCTATTTTAAAATGCAAAATGTATATTTTATTCTTCCACACTAATTCACATATTCCAGTCTACAACCAACCTTCTGTTGATAACTTTCTGAAAACTCTGATGATGATAATTCTGTTTGAAAACGTGTAAGGTGTAGGGAATTCAGTTATGCCTGAAACAAGGCCGAAATAATAAATATTACACATCTCCCCTACTGCTAAACCATAAAAATCATTAAATAACCTATAATTTACAAGAACCTTTAAGCGTAATTCTGGTCGAAAATGCAGCAATACAATATATATCATATCAACATCTCGCTATTCACTACATAATATATATGAAACAGTTATCTCCTACCATCAAACTATTGTGGAGTTAATGTTGAAATAAATAACAAGAAGACTGGGAAACAGCGAAATAAAATAATGTATTAACAAAATACAGATAGTTGTTCAAGCTGAGACGTATCTCCCTTCAGCTGCAGGACAAATCAAGTTACGACCTTTACTCTCTCAGTCTCTGGACCTGACTCCCCGAAAGACAGAATCTGATAACCGGACGTGAAATCAGGAATAGTCCATTAGTCAATAGTCTGAAAGAGGTACCACCCTAACAGAAACCTATTTTAATTTATAGTGAAAATTGAATATTGAGAATATTTTTTTAAAATGCCTCCTTGCTCATGTGATTTCTAGTCACTCGCTGCATGTAAGAGCCTGGAATGAATGCTTTGTTTTTCAGAAGAAAAACATAAGATACGTTACAACGTTAGAGTTAAAACATGAGGATAAAATAACAACTATGGAGACATAACACCCTTGAAAATGGACAGAGATGTGGCTAAAAGAGCTTGGAATAAGAAGTATGAAAATTGTTTTGATTCCTCAACTCCAGCGAAAGGAAATAAATATTAAGACGATTGCTAGAAATTATATAAAAATAATTTTGATAAATTTGTGTCTAAAACTATATATTAGAGTTTTTTCTTTTTTTTTTCAAATAATATATCGCTGATATGTTTCACTATAAAATGTATTGATGGCGACGTAATTCCTTAATTCATTTTCTCAAGAGGGTGGCTACTGAAAGACTTTATGTCTGGTAACAAGATTTTCACTATGCCTCATAAGCAGATGATCCTAATCATGGCTGTCAGATAATTTCTCCCAAACAGCAACACTTCATTAGCATGTAAATGCCAGAGTTGAGCAATAGACCCAAAAGTTTCCTGTAACTCTAAAGATGAAATGCGGTCAAGGGTTATGGTAGGAATCAGTCAGTCAGTTAAGTGTCATACGTAATACACGCTTGGGCGATCATGTCTTGAAAGAGACATGACTGACTGGGCAGAAGATTATCACGCAGTAGGTTGCCATTACTTTCTGCGGTAGACTGGTTGCCGACCAAGGCTATAGAACCCAATCTCTCCTGCTATTTAACCCATAACTGGAAGGAAGAGATGGATTAATACCTTAACCAAGGGTATTTGTGCGTAAGTGAATACAATGGATTTAACTGGAATTCGAAATCGGCTCCCCGGTTTCTCGTTCCGAGCCGATATCCACTGTACCACAACGCACATCCTAGGAATAGGAATGGTAGGAATCACAAGCTTAAATTGAACAACTACTTGAGATTCCGAAGTCGTCTTGCTGTCGTGTTTGAATTTATTGAAAATATTTACTATTTAGTATTTTAATTTATATTTATGTCATTTTTGTGTCATTTAGACGATAGTTTATTGATTGAACACACACACACACACACACACACACACACACACACACACACACACACATATATATATATATATATATATATATATATATATATATATATATATATTTATGCAGTAGCGGCTATAATATAAGGAACGGAAACAACAAAAACATAAATATGTGTATTACTTAAAAAGTAATGCATGATTAGCAATGAATTTTTTACCGAACAAAGATTAGGGTGTAGTGCATAAATATTATAAAAAGTTTCAAAAATTTACATAATAGTTTTTTTTAATAAAGATTAAATGGGACAAAGTAAATAATATACTAGACAAAATTTAAGGAACGATGTTATTAACTTGTATAAACCTTTAATTTACATTGTTAAAAACTAGATGCAGCTTTTTAGCAATAAGTAAAAGTCCATTTATCATTAAGACTTTATTTTTAAGCAATATGGTAGATTTTACACGCAAAAACTCTCTTTTAAAGAAAAACTCATTATCACTAACCATCAAGAAAAAAATCAATTTCAGAAATTTCTGATATTGTTCATAGGTCTAAATATGTCGTTCATCGTGTAATTAGCATGTATAAAATCGATAAAACGTTAGATGCAAAACCAAAAACCTGCAGACCTCCAAAAAATCGCCAAGAGAAGATCTAAGAATTGTTAGAATATCTACAAAAACCTTTTTGAAACTGTCACATCACTTGCCCGTTAATTTAATGAAGACACAGATAATAAGATCTCAAGGAAAACGGTTGCTCGCAGGTTTTAAAATGCAGAACTGCATGACTGTATTCCAGCTTCGAAACCTCTCATTTCAAAGCGAAATCAAAGTGCACGCCTTGAGTATGCAAGAGAATGTTGTTTGGACTGACACACAATGGGATACAGTTCATTTCAGTGAAGAGACCAAGTTTACTATATTTCATTCTGAGAGCAAAACTTACGGATGCCGTAGAACATGTAAAAGACTGTTTTCTCAATGTGTCAAGAAAACTATTAATTTTGGTGCAAGCAGTGTGATTGTGTGGGGAATGATTTCATCTGCAGGAGTTGGCCCTATCATCCGCGTACATGGCAATACCAATGCTGAGTTTTACTAAAGGCTTCTTCAGCAATATGTGGTACCAAGATTACACTATCATCTTTATAAATCTCCTATTTTCATAAAAGACAATGCACCTTTCCACAAGGCTCAGAAGATTATGGCTTTATTTGAAGAAGAAGGAATCCCCTAATGAAGTGGCCATCCCAAAGCCTCTACCTGAATCCAATAGAAAATGTTTTAAAGATAATTGGAGATAGGGCACAGAATAGAAACCCGAAAAATCAAGATCACCTATGAGATTTCTTGAAAAACAAATGGGAGAGAATTATTGTTGATTTTTCCATGAAATTAATCAAATTATGTAGTCGATGATGCAGAGAAGTCATTGAAAATAAGGGGATATTTAACAAATAAATTTTCTTGATATTTTGTTCATAATCAACTATTAACAAAATCTTTCCTTAACTTTTGTTGTTTCCGTTCCTTATATTATAGCTGCTTCACACCGCACACCGGAACACACACACACACACACACACACACACACACACACACACACACACACACACACACACACACACACACACACACACACACACACACACACACGCACAAAATAAAGTAAAATAAATTGCAAGAACTACACGTACATAAACACGCACAAACCACCAGATAAAGCAGATAGATAAAACAACAGTAATAAAACAAATCCTCTTCCACCCGGGCAAAATCAAACTAACGGTCAGGTCACACTTAGATAAACCAAGCATTAATGCAGACTGATATCATCAAACCAGAAAAAGGTTCTAACTGTAAATCACACACATATATTCCATAAACTGTAAATCACACACATATATGCCATAAACACACACAGACACACACGCGTACGCGAGCGCGCGCATAAAGCTCTAATATAACACACACATACATACATGTTCCAACACACTTACACACACACATATGCTCAAACCCACTTACACACACATACATACATGCTCCAACACACTTACACACACACACACACACACACACACACACACACACACACACACACACACACACACACTACACACAAACACACACACACACACATATGCCCAACACACTTACACACACATAAACAAAGTACAATTAATTACAGCAGCAGTAGCAGCCAGGAACGACCATTCCTTGAAAGGCACGGACTCACTCGAACAGACACACGCTTCTCTGCCATTCTGAAAATGAGATTTTGGTTTTGAACTATTAATGTATAATAAATAGGTAATACCCATAAACTTCTTTACCTTCATTTATTTTACTAAACGGATTGTGACAGCCTTCAAGATCAAATCACACACACAAAACAATTCTATTTTTATTTAGAATTACCCACTTGGTAATAAATATTAAAAATAGTATGAAATACATCTTTCCCTTAAACAAACTTGGGTTGCCTAATAATTATGGGCAGTAATATATATATGTGTGTGTGTGTGTGTGTGTGTGTGTGTGTGTGTGTATATATCACTCTGGAAGAATGGTAGACTTTAAAAAACACTAGCTACATCTACGCATCGTTCATTCAGCAATGAATTAGAACACTCAGTTATTGGGCGAGTATAATGAAAATATACACGCGAAAAAGTTTGTCTACTTCCACCGAGCGCCCGTAGCTCAGAGTTAGAATCGCCGACTGTCGCCAATTTGGTCGGGTTTCAATCCTGGGTAAAAAAACAAACGGCCGTCTCACCGTACTGATGAGCTGTGATACAGCGAAACATATCTGTCTGCGGATGACTATATATATATATATATATATATATATATATATATGTGTGTGTGTGTGTGTAACATAATGGTAATCCACGTATAGCGCCTTAATATGTATAGAAAAGTTTACTGAAAAGTTGAAAGTTAAAAACGTTTTTCTTTTTTTGACAGTATTTATTTATTTCTATTATTATATATATATTTAATATTTCAAACCGGCCTCGGCCTTTCATCAGAAACAAATGATTTTAAACTAGAAGCGCCCGTCACGAGATGCGTCCGTCGCGAAATGTGTACATCGCGAGATGTAGAAAGCAATAGAGTTTGAATATTTTAAAACGTAAATTTAACTATAATAATACTTTTAAATGTTGTTTTATAGAAGATTTTGTTAGGTGCATCTAAAAAAATGTTTAACTATTGAAATATTTATAAATATTCAAAATACCTAACTCCCTATTTAACCCTAGCCTATATGTATTTAATTTTAAAATCCAGTACTTTTCTTTTTTTCTGCGTGAGTATGTGGAACTAAAATCGGAATCTATCCGTAAACATTTGCAATTTTCTAATGTGTGTCCTGGTTGATTGACGTGAACTGCTATGAGAGAATATTGGTTGTTACGGCGTATGCTAAGTTTATATATATATACACGGTCATCTAAAAGTAGCTGGACAGTAGATAGAATAGGTTTGTATATCGGTTATACTATCATAATGGTGTTCATTAGAACTATGCTATTCCTACTATATTTCGTATTATTGTGCATAATAAAATGTAAGAATTGTATTAAGAAATATAATTTTAAATGTAATCTCAAAATACATATTATCATTTACTGTCCAACTAATTTTGGTTCGCCCTTCATATATAAAGGTGTGATGGTTATCATTTTGTTTTCTTGTTGGGGCATAGTGTGGTGAGTTATCTTCTCATCCTTTTTCCCGATTAGTAATAATTTCTCTTTATTTCTCTTTATGACAGTTAATGCTGATCAGCTTGGCCGAGAGGACTAGGCGACAGTCGTTTGATTGTAATCGGATGTGCGTTGTGGTGCATTGGATATAACTGCACGGAATGAGAAATCGGGGAGCCGAGTTCGAATTCCAGTTGAATTCATTGCATTCACTTACGTGCAAATACCCTTGGGAAAGGTAGTAATCTGTCTATTCCTTCCAGTTATGGGTTAAATAACAGGACAGATTGGGTTCTATAGCCTTGGTCGACAACCAGTCTACCGCAGAAAGCAATGGCAACCTACTGCGGGATAATCTTCTGCCCAGTCAGTCATGTCTCGAAAGAGACATGATCGCCCAAGCGTGTATCACGTATGGCACTTAACTAACTGACTGACAGTTAATGCCCAGTAGAAATCCATATCCAAATTAGAAGTGAAGCATCTATATTAAATAAGTTATATTTATTATGCAACATACTCTCGTAAATTTGCTATTCCTTTAGTATTAGATCAACATTAGATATTCATGAATTCTTTAGAAAATTCAGCCAATGTCATGATCTTCAGCTGGCATCTTAATGTTAAGCAGTTTGTGTCTCGATTACATTTATAACACGATACAGCAGTATTCATTACATAACACGATTTTTTAAAAAATAATTCTCGGCCAGTCAAGAATGTGAGATCTATAGTTTCTTACAGTCTGTCTGTGAGTGTGCTAGTAGGACACGATTGATTCTATAAACATATACGTTGCAAATTCTTACAAACCAGATACAGTTGTGAATTCTCCACTTTTTAGCCGCAACTGACCCCAAGTCAACACTCATTTGGTTGTTTTCTTGATGTCGTATGATATTCGCGTTTAATGTTGTTTTTTTTTCTTTTCGGTATAAAATATTCAAGCAAATATTGTGCACACTAATTCTTACACTCTGTCTGCGAGTGTGTTAGTGGGAGACGATTGATTCTATAAGCATACGCGTTGTAACTTTTTACAAACCAGATACAGTTGTGAATTCTCAACTTTTTAGCCGCAACTGACCCCAAGTCAACACTCATTTGGTTGTTTTCTTGATGTCGTATGATATTCGCGTTTAATGTTGTTTTTTTTCTTTTCGTTATAAAATATTCAAGCAAATATTGTGCACACTAATTCTTACACTCTGTCTGCGAGTGTGTTAGTGGGAGACGATTGATTCTATAAGCATACGCGTTGTAACTTTTTACAAACCAGATACAGTTGTGAATTCTCAACTTTTTAGCCGCAACTGACCCCAAGTCAACACTCATTTGGTTGTTTTCTTGATGTCGTATGATATTCGCGTTTAATGTTGTTTTTTTTTTCTTTTCGGTATAAAATATTCAAGCAAATATTGTGCACACTAATTCTTACACTCTGTCTGCGAGTGTGTTAGTGGGAGACGATTGATTCTATAAGCATACGCGTTGTAACTTTTTACAAACCATATACAGTTGTGAATTCTCCACTTTTTAGCCGCAACTGACCCCAAGTCAACACTCATTTGGTTGTTTTCTTGATGTCGTATGATATTCGCGTTTAATGTTGTTTTTTTTTCTTTTCGGTATAAAATATTCAAGCAAATATTGTGCACACTAATTCTTACACTCTGTCTGCGAGTGTGTTAGTGGGAGACGATTGATTCTATAAGCATACGCGTTGTAACTTTTTACAAACCAGATACAGTTGTGAATTCTCAACTTTTTAGCCGCAACTGACCCCAAGTCAACACTCATTTGGTTGTTTTCTTGATGTCGTATGATATTCGCGTTTAATGTTGTTTTTTTTCTTTTCGGTATAAAATATTCAAGCAAATATTGTGCACACTAATTCTTACACTCTGTCTGCGAGTGTGCTAGTGGGACACGATTGATTCTATGAACATATGCGATGCAAATTCTTACAAAACAGATACAGTTGTGGATTCTCAAATCCTTAGCCACAACTGACCCCAAATCAAGACTCATCTGTTTGTTTTCTTGATGCCGTATGATATTCGCGTTTAATCTTGTTTTTTTCTTTTCGGCATAAAATAATCAAGCAAATATTGTAAACACTAATATAATAGAAGGGTTTGCGATACGGTTTTATATTCATTGCGGGTGTTTGATAAATTCGAATTAGACAAGAGGTAAACGTAAATGGTGAAAATAGAACTGTATGATGCTATGTCTAATACTTTGTGTTGCTTTGGAAATCAGCATCCAGCTGGTATTTGATTAGATTTTGAACGCAGGCCTCTAAAACCAAATATCAACATGCTACTTATTTCTCTAAAACGTAGGTATTTTTAATAATTTATAATTACAAATATATTATAAAATGATATAATTTATATGTTTTATTGTAACGAAGTCTTCCCTACAAAGATTTAATAACTTATATAATAACCTTGTTATATCATTTATGACACGTTAAATGCATTTTACAAAAATATTTATTTGAATTCTTTTACAACCACCCCGCATTGTTAGAGAATAATGTCTAAAATACATTGATTTATATTGGTTTTATTAAAGGAAAATTGATTATAGTTAACGTGTATTACGCATAAAAATTAGTGATTCCAAATTACGAAAAAATAGTTTTTCCATTATTTTCGATATTTTGACCGTTGCCCTCATCTTTACTGCGATGTTTCAGCCAGAAAAACGACTGATTTATTCACTGAACTATGTGATATCGAGAAGAAATGCGTAGATTAATTTCAGTGAATGACCTAAATAGTTGTGAGATCATAACCTGGCTACAGCAATAGTGAAAAATAACTCTGGGAGTTGAGTTAAAGAGAGATAGCTACAAGACATCGAGAAATATAATCGCATTTGGAATGAGAATGGTACACCCCAGTAATTGAAATTAAAGATTCAATAAAAAATTCCTAACATCTGAAAAAGACCGAAGCGTACAACGGCCGAAACGTCATCAATATGGCAATAAAGATGAGGAGAACATTCCGAACAATGTAAATGATTTAAATTCTGCCTCATCTACATCCGCCCATGTATTGATTACTGCTGTCACATCTGGTTGTGTGCCCCTGCTATTCATCTCGGGGTTTTTGATAGAATCCAAACTAGAATCTGTAATGTGATCGATACCGACTTGGCAGCTCAGCGGCAGTCGCTATCTCATCGGCCTGGCGTGGCTTCTCTGTGTCTCTTCTGTAAATACTTTTACGGCTTCTGCTCCAATGAACTTAGATCACTGGTGTCTTCTAGGTATTAAGTTACACGAGCTACTAGATTAGCAACTAGGTCCCACCCTTTTACAGTGAAACCGATAAGAGGTAACCGAAATTTCTACTCAGCGGCAGTAGAATGCCTTGCTTGGAGTGAAATGATTTTTAAAAAAAAGGAAAAAGATAAATACTGAAGATATAGTATATTATCTATTAGACTGACAGCTAGGTATCATCGTTTTAGTCTTGAATGTAACTGTAAGTTCTACTCTAATAGTTCCTTTGCTTTCTTTTGAAAATCTCTTCTAGATTTTTGCTTCCCTGTCATCTTTATTCTTAAAAATCATTGTTAATTGACATCTTCTCCGCTACTGATCATCGCTTTTTCTTTTCTTTCTTCTCACTAAAGTCGTGTCATCCGCTTTCATTCACAGTAACCCTTGCGTTTTAATGACATTTCACTTTGCTTGGGTCGAAATGATTAAAAAAATAAATCCCATACTCGTCATTAATTGAAGACTGATTCTAAGGTTCTTTGACCTGTGCTTATTGTTTTTAGCTACAGTACTTCGTAATGTTACTATAACTTTATGAAAGAGTTGTAAATGGAGAGAGCATTTTGCGTTGAAGTGAATAGTTGCTTACCACATCACGGTTACATTACCACAGCATCACGTATTCCTCAAGCAAAATAGAACCCGTCTGAAATGTTTCATGAACATTCTATATTAGCTGGATAATGTACAAGACGAGTTTGTTAAACATTGCACGGTCTTTCGAAAAATATATTTTGCAATTCTATGATCCCTTCAGACATGAATCTGGGATGAATTGAATTCATTTTCCTCCTCACACACAAACGTACAATAGCAGTTGTTTTATCACAGAAACTGAGAAAAAGTTATATTACACCAATTCACTTGAAGAGAATTGAGTGCTACGGAATCCGACATTTGATATTGGTCTTTTATATCGACTTCAAATAATGATGTCTAGCAGTCAACTTAAATTACAATAGATTTAACTAATACTAAAAATCGTCCCGTTTGCTATTGATATTTGTTTTTGATATTTTTTTGGTATTTAGAATTCTTGATTTCTATTGTTTTGTTTTTAATTTTATTTTTTCTACACCACAGTCAGCAGTTTTTTCTTCTTCTTCTTTTACATCTTCGTAACTTGATTTATTTCTCCTCCTCCTACTTTGCTTCATTTCCCTTCTTCTTCTAGTACTTGTTTTTCTTCTTCTTGTTTTTGTTCTTCATCTCATTCACCTCTTCTTCTTTTAATTCTACACATAGTATATATTTTATCTTCTTCTATTCCACCACCACCTCCTCCTCCTCCTCTTCTTCTTCTTTTTCTTCTTCTTCTTCATGCTCTTTCTTCTTCTTTTTCTTCTTCTTCTACACCCAGTACATTTTTCCTTTGCCTCTTCCTCCATATTCTTTCTCTCTCCATATATATACTTTATCTTCCTCTCAACTTGATTGATTTTTCCTTCTCTTCCACATCTTTCTTCTTCTTCTTCTTCTTCTTCTTCTTCTTCTTCTTCTTCTTCTACACCTATGATATATTCTTTTTCTTCTTCTCTTCTGCTATCTTTTTTTCTCCCATTATAGATTCTTTATGTTCCGCTCAACTTGATTCCTTTTTCTTTTCTCCCCAATCTTTCTGCTCGTCTTTCTTCTTCTTCTTCTTCTTCTTCTTCTTCTTCTTCTTCTTCTTCTTCTTCTTCACCTATGATATATTCTTTTTCTTCTTCTCTTCTGCTATCTTTTTTTTCTCCCATTATAGATTCTTTATCTTCCGCTCAAGCTGATTCATTTATCCTTCTCTTCCACCTCTTTCTGTTCCACATGCTTTACTTTCTTCTTCTTCTTCTTCTTCTTCTTCTTCTTCTTCTTCCTTCTTCTTCTTCTTCTTCTTCTTCTTCTTCTTCTTCTTCTTCTCTTCTTCTTCTTCTTCTTCCTTCTTCTTCTTCTTCTTCTTCTTCTTCTTCTTCTTCTTCTTCTTCTTCTTCTTCTTCTTCTTCTTCTTCTTCTACACTCATTATATATTATTTATTCTCCGCAACCTACCTATTTTCTCCTCCTCTTCCACCTCTTCCTCCTCATTCTTCTTCTACACCTGTTATATATTCTTTCTTTTTTCTGCTCAACCTGCTTAATTTCTTTTCGTTCTTCTTTTTCTTGTATTATTATTTGCTAAGATCTCCTGTAAGTTTGCATATTTCTTATCATCTTGTTTTTATTTGTTTTCTTTTCCATCTTTAACCAGCAATATTCAATCTTGATGGCAAATTACATTCAGAAATAGAACTGCACATCGCGAACGCGTCTTTCTTGACTGGCTGAAAAGACGATTAGGTAAAACGAGATTTTTTTCCCGACATGACTCGAGCAGAATGTGGTGTTTGATGCAAATAGTAAACGTTTCAAGAGGCAAGCAATGGCAAAAGCGTCAAGAGCGATTTCTTTACCACGATCCCACCATATTTCACTTTACATTTGTACGAGCAGTCGTCTTTCCCTTTTGATTTGATTCGATTTGATTTCTTTATTTCTATTGCCAGTACCTTTCAGAAATTACCGAGGCAGTAAGTGCAATTTTTAGTTTTTAAATGCTAAAAGAAGAAACAGTTTCTATTGCGTTTCACTTGACTCATCCGAGGCAAATAAGACATATGGAAACATGAAAAAGAATCAATTGACAAAAAAGATATAATGTATATATTTAAAAATAATATAGCTTGAAAGAAAGGTGGCGGGGAAGATAATATAAGATTTATGGGATAACGCGGGAGGAAAAGCATTAGACTGAACAATGGAAAAGAAGAAAAAATCAACAAAAATGGTGAATTTAAAGCGAAACACCAAAATACTATTTATTAAGAAATTTAAAAAACACAAAAAAATAAGTGAGAAATTAATAGAAATTGAAGTAAAGTAAAGCTGGAAAATCATGAATCAAAGAGCATATATACTAACAGAAATATAATTGTAACACCCTAAATAAGCATTTAAATATATTCATCAGTGAACGGGCTGTTTTTGAAACTGCATTAGAAGGACTGATTGCAGACACGGAACTTATTACTCGAGTCCATTTCATCTTTATATACAGAGTGCGACATAAGAAAACCCCATTTTTATTTATTAACATTTATTGAAGAAAAATAAATTAGAGTATTTCAAGAAAATTCACTGTCGCATAGGAACAATGCGATTGGGTATAATTAATAAACTATTTAACTCTTTTCAAAATAATCGCTTCCGAATTCCTTACAACCATGAATTTTATCAGCAGCACTTCTGCAAACCATTTGACAGCATTCTATATGTTGTGGATTCCGCGTGAGGAACCAGGCAAAACAATAAATAAGAAAAACAGACATGGAGATAGAACATGTAATCTACATCAAACGTAATATACAAACTGGAACGCGGGTTAGTCAATTTAGGGATACTATTAGTAGAAATAAATATACACAGTCTTGAAGTGAAATAGTAGGTCCGGGTAACTGATTCTAGCTGAGTGGAGCTCAGAGCAACTGCAACTAGAACTGTAATTCCA
This sequence comes from Ascarosepion bandense, assembly GCA_037127315.1. Taxonomy (NCBI): domain Eukaryota; kingdom Metazoa; phylum Mollusca; class Cephalopoda; order Sepiida; family Sepiidae; genus Ascarosepion; species Ascarosepion bandense. The sequence goes on from JBBBDQ010000214.1 coordinate 3,171,535, forward strand.
GATCCAACTCCAAATAAACAACTCTTGCAACTAAACTAAGTGTTTATTTTATAGAAATGCACCAAATTGAACCAAAAAACCGAATTGGGGTGGGGCAAAAACTCAGGTTCGTCATCAATAATCTATCCTATACCAGGCTAAACACTATTACGACCCAATCACATATTAAAATTTACCCATTCACCACAAGAACTCATCCATCACCTTCCAATACTTTATATACCACAATACCATGATGGGAGGGAGATAAACCCCAATGCAACCTAAAATACAAACTTGCAACTAAACTCTGCTGTTCTTTTTATAGGCAGGAGCATATGTACACTCAGGCGAGTCCATTATTATGTACAAAGGGACGATCTCACAACACTACATTAATTTCAAATTAATCAAAAATAGCTTATATTTTCGGTTTGAACCTGTAAGCAAGATATTTTAGTACACTCTACAAGAAAAATCTGGTCGTATGTGGTCCGGTCATTGTGATGGTCAATCTACGTCCTCTAATCCATCTCAGGTCGAAATTAAGATTTACTCATTCCTAATCTCCTAAGCAATAGTTAATCTTTAGCGATATTAAACGACTATAATTTATTTTGCTTCAATAAAAGTTAATAAACAAAACGATCGTTATATTTGCCGTACCATATATTATATACAACATTAATATTTCATGCTTATGAACGTGTAGATATCGAATGCATTCCAATGATGCATTATTCAACGGAATTATATATTTTGATGCTGAAGCTTAAGAGTTGTCGTAGGGTAACTAGGCCGGTTTGGTGTTATCCAATCATGTCTAGTACATTCAGTTCTTGGATAATTGATTGGGTTGAAATTAGCAAGTGCTGACATATTACAAACTCTAGTGTAAAACTTGGGTAATGTGAGGCTATAAAATGTGATGAATAGTCAGATTAGTCTAAAATATAGTTTAATTGAAGAAAACAATATTATAGAAACATACTGTCGCTAAATATTGCTCATAAGAGCACCTCCAAATGTCCGTTTACTAGAAATGATTTCTAAAATGATAAGGAAGGCCGTCATGTTACACAACAAAAACATTTTTTGACTTTGAGATGATCTGAAATATTTTTAAAAATTTCTTTTTTAGAGGTTAAATTTAATTAAGGGGAAAGATCATGTGCTAGATTCTAGTTATCTAGATTTTGGGATGTGCTCATATAAACGATTGTATCATCGGCATTCATATTTACTAAAAATATATATATATATATACCGAAGCAGATCGTTAATATAAAATCGGATTGACGTTCTGATGGAAAGAAGATATTTAGGTAACGTCTGAACTAAAGTTCTAGATTCAGGAGATAAAAACAATGTTTTATCTGTGAGGAAGTGTTTAAGAAGATTCTTCCTGAGTTTCATTAAGTGATAAATTTCCATTCTATCAAATTAGCCACAACTTTTCAAAAAACTTTGGTACCTCATAGGCTTTCGCCCTCCTGATAAATTTATTTTCTATACATCACTGATGGTTCTGTGCTTAATAACATAAACTGTGAATCTTATTTTTCTATATGTCCTGTTCCTTCAGGACGTAGGCGATCATAGTTTTCCACGTTTCCCTATCCCTGGTGGCTCTGAGCACACCTTCTCATGCTACACCATGCAACCCTCGTTCCGTCATCCACCTGATTAGGTCCTTCAAATATGTTATCCGTTGCTTTCCCCTGTCTGTTTTTCCCTCTATCTGGCCTGTTAGTATCAGGTTCTCCAAGCCCTCCTTCTTCACTGCGTGTCCCAGGTATTTCAGCTGTCTCTTCCTGATGCACAGTATTAATTTCCTTTTCGTTTCCATCATTTCCAATACCTCATCATTGGTCACATGATCGATCCATGATATTCGCAGCATCCTTCTGTAGAACCGCACTTCAGTTGCTTCAAGTTTTTACTTCATCTTTAATGGAATTGCCCAGAATTCACTGCCATAGCAATCCAGTACACTCTTCCTAGTTTCTAGCAAAATTGCCCTGTTTCTTAATACCGTACTCAACTTTTGGAATGCTTCTTTCGAACTGACAATTCGCCTTCGGATCTCTGTGTCGCACTTTCCGTCTTCTGCTATAACGCTTCTCAGGTATTTAAATTTTTGTACCTGCTTGATTCTGGTATCTCCAACCTGTATTTGGCATTTTGGACTGCCCTTTTTACTGATGATCATGCATTCGGTTTTCTTGCAGTTTATTTTCTAGTATGTGGTTTACACGCTGTTAGTGTATTCTTTCTTTAGTTTGAGGTCAAGAACGGGTGCGTTTTATATCAGTTTTGGTGCTGCATTAGGCTTCTTTAATCTTCGCAGTTTCACTTTTAATTTGCAGATGAGTGGGACGTGGTCGTTTCTGCAGTCAGAATCTGAATACGCTTTGCATTGAACCACTGCATTTCTGAATCTTAATGGTTATTTAGTTTATAGTTAATGGTTATTTAGTTTATCTAGTTTTTTGTGTCACCTCTTAGGCTTCTCCATGTCCATAGACGTCGTGGGTGTTCTTGAAACCAGGTGTTATCTAATTACCTGGTCATTTGCTATGCACCATTGGACCCATCTTTCTTCTCGTTCGTTGCGGATTCCTAAAACATAGTTGCCAGTTGTTATACCTTCCAACTCCTTGCCTACTTTGGCATTCAAATCTCCCATGATCATCCTGATTTCTTGGCTTTTACATTGAGCCTTGGCCTTCTTTATAGTGGAGTAAAAAGATTCTATTTCTTCCTCGGTGCTTTGTGCTGTTGGTGCATATATGACTACATTTGCTATGTTGAACGGTCTCCCTTTCAGTTTTACCAGGAGAACACTTTCGGAAAACTAGCAATATCCCAGATTTCTTCATTAAACTGTGAATCTAGCTGAGCGAAATCTATTCTTTTTTTTCGAGCAAATGTTTTTATAATTTATTAGAAGTGGATGTGTTTTACAATGTTTCAACAGAAATAAAAAGGTTGTTATTGCTATTTCTTTTAAAATATTGATACAATTCTGATCTCTTTATTAGAATGACTATTGTACAAGCCACCTACGTGTATTTAACAACGTAAGACACAGTACAGTTCTTAAGCATGAGTCTGCATCTTAAAACTAGCGAAGTCTACTATAGTAATGGTAATATGAACCGTTTCTTATTATGAAAAACTCAGCATTCATCTTTCCTAACTTACAGTCTGTTGCAATACAAAATCTGTCTCTAAAAACAATTTTTCAGGTAAATAATCGTCGCAAATCTGGTCGTTGTTAATGTTCTTTCCATTATCAATGGAAACTTAAATATTTGCCTTTTGTTTGGTCTAGTGTGCAACGTCAGAATCTTCATAACTTTCTCTTCGAGTTATATTTGCTACGAATTATAAATGTTGCAGATTAGGATATTGCATGCATTCTACTCTTTTATACTATTGTAAAAATGGACTGCTCTGACTTATAAATATGGCAGATAGCCCAATTAGTGACGGATTTAAGTAGTATTTGATTTGCTCAAGTTTTTGGTGTCATATGTATGAGCATTTAATAAATCATTTCTTCTTTGTTTATCCTAACTAATCTTCTGTTCCTTCGGTACACCCTCTATCTACGGCCTTCCTAATTCTCAGCTATATTGAACAAAGGCTACATTACAACAAACAATTAGGAAAAATATTATAGCGTTTAATAATATACATTCAGTGCATTGCGTATATTTTTTTTTATTAATAAATATAACAAATATTTAGGTTTATCAGAAATTAAAAGCTGAAATCGAGGCAACAAAATAACAGGGAAATTGGCCTTGAAGAATTTAATACTGTGAAAATACAGAAAGCTAGAGCAACTTACATAGCTAATTTATATGAATGGAGACTAAAACTTGGAAAATTCTGAAGTGCTTGCTAATTGTTTCTACGTGAATAAGGCGCTACTGCTAAATAAAGAAATTGTAGATGATAACGATGTAAAGAAGACATTGCCAGATAATAATGAATGCTTTATAATTCACGAGGTATTCAACAAAATTGAGATATTGAGTATAAGTGATAGAAATCATTTGTCTTACTTGTTATCATAAATTAATGTATATATTATATATATATACAATACACATTAAGGATAGTTTCAATCCCATCCCTTCCCACACTTTACACCTCCTTACTATATATATATATAATCTACAGGTTTCTACTTAAATGTAACGAGTTTGTGCCGGTTTCCAAACGCACTTTAAGGAGCTCTTAGGACACGAAACTCTATAAATCACAAGACAAATAAAATGGAATGGAAAAAAACACTAACAGTACCAATCGCAGGCCATAATTCACTAAAAGTATGTGATGCTGAGTTCCAAAAGAACTTTCATTCCAAAAAATTCGTTTCAGATTGATTCAAACAAGTACCGTTCCTAAACTAATCGGTCATAATGAAGACAACAGAAGTAGGTTACTTAAGGTGATTTTGAACGCATACCTCAGAAAATGCAAAAAGATGGATGATAAAAAGTCTAAAGTTACTTAGAGAAGCAAACATAGACATTTGTGGAGAGCCATGAGTGAACACTTCCCTGTAGAGTTCTCTTTTCCATAGCAGTGACTTTCAGATCATTTAAGGGTTTTATTATCTGTAAATTACAAAATATTTATGGAATGACAATGGCATATATTACTGTTAATTTTGCCCTAATTTGGAATTCTGAATTCTCCTTCTCTTACAATTGTTGCTACCGAAATTATGTGAACTATCAGATCTTCGAGAGTGGATTTAGGCCTTTAAGGACACAATGTCGACAACAAATATCAAAACGCCGTGTACTGCATATTCATTTATTACCTATTTATTAATATTTCTACAAATTAAAAAGTTTAAGCTATTTTATTATTTAAAGTTTATGGAATGTATGTCATATTTATTGATATAAATACATGTATGTATATATAATCATACATCGATTTAAAATAAGTGACGTGTAAAATAAATAGAGGCTGACTAGTGGGGAAAATGTGTACAACGAAAACTAGAGCCCAATAACATTCAAACCATGCAAACAATCACTCTGCGAACGTCTTGCGGGATCTGATGTATAAGGACTCCAGAACCCTTAATTAGTACGAAAAGTGGGATTTGATAAGATAGTAAAGCGCTTCAAACTAAACAGAAAAACACAATTCCTTCTATATATAATATGCTGTGAAATAGTCGACAAGATGTATTAACTAGTTGGCCATTGCTAGCAGCCGTATTCGATATCCTTAGAGGTAAGTGTTGTTTCATTCTCAAATCCAAGCGTTGAGACGTTCTCATTATGTAATCGTGTCAACAACTACATTCGTATACATAAATTATGAAATTTCCATGATGAATGGGGAGGACATTCTTAGGAATGGAAGAAAGAATAGGGCGAGTACTAAATATTACTCGGACCATTAGCCGAAAAGTAACAATTGTTAATAGAACGTCAAATCAGCCTAGCTAAAGACTTACCCTCTGAACCAATAAATGGTAGACGGCAAATAAACCGGATAATTTTAAACAAGATGCGGCTTAATCTCATGAAAATTACTGATAATATCACGGATAACTGAATCCATAAGTTTCAAAGAGTATCCATTTTAGAAAGTGTCATCCTAATTAAATCCGTTCCACCATAGAGGAAAAGATCGTAACAAATCATAAGCGGCCTTTAAATCAGGGTTTTAATCAAGTCTATTTTATATTAATTAAGCTATTTTATTATTTCAACTTTATGGAATGCATTTTATATTTATTGACAGTCTTTTACATGTATGCACATTTCAAAATTAATAAAACATACTTACCATAGTCCTTAGACACTTTTTCACAGAATTCATCTGAATTCTTCGGAACAATTTCGTGAAAATTAGACAACGATGTCATAAAAGGTTTTTCAAGTCAGACTTTCATGAATATGAAATATTGGAAACGTTCTCCAACCTGCGATAAATTGCAAAGCTTATCTTTTTCGTAGTTAACTATAGAACCCAATGTTTAGGACTTCTCATCGGACTAAACAAAGGCATGTTTGTGACACGTTGCATTTCTTCCACTAAATCTTTTCTCTGCCAATCTCTTTCTTACCGGCAGCTGTCCTTATATAATCTCACACTGATTTAGTCAGGAATTCTTTTTTCACAATACACTTTAACGAACTATCCAAAATATACTGCTCTTTTGATATATTCCTAATGCTTTATTGTCGCACCATCAATAACTATCTCAACGAAGCTGCGTTGATTCTCTTTGTCTTTTCTATAAAAAATTATTTGATGCTAATCAGGCAAAGTATTTCCCTGATCCCTAAATTACATGAATGTATGTCTATTACTAGATTAGCATCTAGGTCCCACACTGTTGCTGTTGAAATAACTAAATCCAAACACCACCTTTGCTCTAAAAGTTTCTTTTCTCGAACTGTGGAACTCAGTTACATTTAATTGCTTCTCTGATAATTATAATGTTCAATAATTAAAATGCAATATTAATCGTCATATTCTATTTTTTTTAATACCGTTCATCTTTTTTATTTTCTTAAATCCTTCCTTAAATCATTCTTCTCGTGTACTTTACCTCGTTGTAAAGCCTTGCGTACTAGTGGCATTCCTACATTGCTTGGAATAAAATGATTTTAAAAAAGCAAAAGATTTATCTGTAACCTTTTCTTGATGGCTTCATGTACTCTCCTGTTACGAACTGAAGGGTTTCTTCCTGCAATCAGATTTGGGGAGTCTGTTTACATCTCTTCAAACTTTTTGATTTATTAAAAAACTGTTCTACAAGAATCCACTTTGAGCAACTATATTTAATTTCCCTGTGCGATATCAACGGAGGAATGTTAACAAAACTTATGCAAAATTTGAAACTATTTCCAGGAATATATATATATATTTCAATTTATGTTTAAAAATGGATACATTTTCGTGTTTAGATAGATAATATTTATTTCGTGTTTAGATAGTTAATATTTATGCCGCACACGGAAATAAGGACAATTAAAAAGAAGTATGAATAGGAAAACGTCATTCAGTTTAAAAAATCAAACATGTTTATTGAGATTAGAATTGTCAATGTTGTCACAGAAATCAATATATACACAAAAGAAAGTCATGATTCTTTAAATATGTTACTTCGGTATTTAGGGAATAGATTGTAAGGATATATAACTACATTTTGTCACAAAAGTATGTGGTCGACAAGCTACTCAGCTAGTGAGAAATGAATTTCTTATACTAATTCTCATTGCAAGGTCCGGCGGGTCCATCCGCTGGAGCGCAAATGATGTGATAAACCGATTGCCAATGTCCATTGGCGTCTGGAATTCGAAACGCGTTCCGCAGGATTTGGTCAGTGCCACGTGACTACGCGGTGTGACCCTAAACATCTCCAGCCCTTAGAAACTAACAAAAGCAGCTGCTATATTAGGAAAAGCTTATTTGACGATCTAGCGGACAGTTAAATTGGGTTGTCAGGATGAATACCAGCACATGCCGGTAGGATCAGAAATTCCGCTGAAAAACTGCTCAAGAGGGAAACTTGAGAAATTCTCACAATCTATCTATCTATCTATCTATCTATCTATCTATCTATCTATCTATCTATCTATAAAACGATAGATAAATTGAAATCGGGCTATCTATATCAGTATAATACATCCATTATCTTTTAATAGGCCTCTATCAGTTTATTTGTTTTTTGTTCTCTCTTTCTTTCAGTCGTGATTTTCTTCTGTATATATCATGTTATTTGTTATATATATATATATATATATATATATATATATATATATCAGCATGCGGTGTAGATATAGAAGAATCCAAAGGAGTGTCCTGTACATACAGAGGTAGGATAACTTTCTAAAAGAGCTCTAAATATATATGTATATGTAGGCCTATACTTCCGATTTAGCATGAAATAACGCGTCTGCCTTAATTTTTATTTATATATATATATATATATATATATATATATATATATCAGAAAAGTAGTTGTATAATCTAAATGCAATAGAAAATAGAAACATGATGAAAAATATGTTACCTTTTACCACGAAATATTTGATACATTTGAAGTGTCTAAAATCTCCTATTTTTAATATTTTCTGAACATTTTATTATTGTTTTTATTAGTATTATTATGATATTTTACATTTGATTGTACGAGTATAAGTTAAATATCTAATCAGTATATCTCTTATATATATATATATATATATATATATATATATATATATATATATTTATATTTTAATTCAGATACTTTAATCCAAGTGAAAAAAGCTGTAAGGTAAATTCCAAAAACTCGATCATAATTAATATTAAAAATTTTATTTTAATATTAAAAAATGATACAGGAAGAGAGCTCCATGTAATAAAATATTACAGAGCAAATATAAATTAAAACAGGATTAATTCAATGATGTTGACTGACCATTTCGATGTGAAAATCCCCACGGGGGATAACACATCACCTCAGCAACCGGAAATTCCTTTCAGAAACTGGAGAAAAATCAGTATAATTTTCCTTTTGAAATAGATTTGCAAAGAAATTAAAAAAGAAAATAAAAATGAATAGGAAAAAGAAAGAAAAAGATAAAACAAAATAAAAACAAATAAACAATAAAAGAAAAAATTTACATCGTCTGGGTTCACAAAATAAAGAAAACAGAATTGTAACTTATATATATATATATATATATATATATATATATATATATATATATATAAACACATTTTTGTTGAACAAATTTTACAATACGAAGGATCACAAGTAATTTAAAAGGCATATTTTAAAGTAAATTCTAATAACTAAAAAAACAAGCGGTCTTTTCACGATTACTCCTGGGAATTCAAATAAGTGACGTGTAAATTAAATAGAGGATGATTAGTGGGAAAGATGTGTACAAGGAAAACTAGAGCCCAATAACATTCAAACCAAGCAAACAATCACTCTGCGAACGGATTGCGGAATTTGATGTATAAGGACTCCAGAACCCTTAATTAGTACGAAAAGTGGGATTTTGATAACATATTAAAGCGCTTCAAACTAAATAGAAAGAAACAATTCCTTCTATATATAATATGCTGTGCAATTAACTAGTTGGCCATTGCTAGCAGCCGTATTCGAAATCCTTATAGGTAAGTGGTGTTTCATTCTCACATCCAAGCGTTGAGACGTCCTCCCTCTGTAATCGTGTCAACAACTACATTCGTATTCATAAATTATGAAATTTCCATGATGAATGGGGAGGACATTCTTACGAATGGAAGAAAGAATTGGGCGAGTACTAAATATTACTCGGACCATTAGCCGAAAAGTAACAATTGTTAATAGAACGTCAACCCAGCCTAGATAAAGATTTACCCTCTGAACCAATAAAGGGAAGACGCAAATGAACCGGATAATTTTAAACAAGATGCGGCTTAACATTGTGAAAATGATTGATGATATCATGGAGAACAGAATCCAAAACGCTCAAAGAGTATCCATTTTAGAAAGTGTTATCCTAATTAAATCCGTTCCACCACAGAGGAAAGAATCGTAACAAATCGTAAGCGGCCTCTAAATCGGGGTCTTAATCAAGTCTATTTTACATTTTCCTGGACAAAATAGTCCCAACGTTTATAAAGTCCCGAAAAAATCAGTCAGTCAAGTGCCATACACTTGGGCGATCATGTCTTGAAAAAAACTTGACTGACTGGGCAGAAGATTATCATGAAGTAGGTTGCCATTGCTTTCTGCGGTAGACTGGTTGCCAGCCAGTGCTATAGAACCCAGTCTGTCCTGTCATTTAACTCATAACTGGAGGGAAGAGATGAATTAATATCTTTCCCAAGGCTATTTGCGCGTAAGTGAATGCAATGAATTCCACTGGAATTCGAACTCGGCTCTCTGATGTTTCGTTCCGAGCCAATATCCACTGCACGACATCGCACATCTAGTAGTCTTCCTAAATACAAAAGTCAAAAATCTGCCATTATTCCTATGGACCAGAACATCCAAAAAGGAAAGACAACAATTAGTCTCCTTTTCTACGGTAAACTTAAGAGAAGGATCGATAGAGTTTAAGAATGTGAAAATAAGTCAGCTCCAACTTCATTATTAAAAAGGCAGAAGCTATCATCTACATAACAATGATACATAAGAAGACGATCAATACGAGAAAATAATGAAGTCTCGGGAAAACCGACAAAAAATATTAGCTTGAGCAGGACCCAAAGGCACACGGACCGCAACACCGACAATCTGCCGATAAATAGTATTATTAAAACTAAATTCAATAGATGCGGTGGAGAACTTCATGAGATCAACAAATACATTCTCAGGAAAATCCGGAGGAGACAAGAAGGTACGATAGAAAACATAACAACAAATCTCAATCGTCTCAGACAATTGGACACAGGTGGACAAAGAGCATATGTCAAAAGAATACATGAACCCACTACTCGAAGAGAAACTACGTATAGATTCAATAAGGGAAAAAATTATCTTTAATACAATAAGTACAAAAGTACGACAAAACTGGTCGTAGAACTGTCAAAAGCCAACTAGCGACTTTATGCTGGGAGAACCCAATCATTGGCAAAATGGGTCGTAATTAGAAAACCTACTTATGAATTGTCGATAGCCTATACAAACGAGAACGAATAGGCCAGTGGGTCTAATTAACTCGGAAATATCAGATGAGAGTAAACCACTCTTGACCCACTTCCAAAATTGAAACTTAGCTTCAATAGAAAAATTGCAATCATGAGTCTCAATAGGGACATAATTTTTAGAATTTAGATGTATCATTAGGTTTCTTATACATATTTAAAAAATAATCCGAATAATTCAGCGCCTTTATCCGGTTGAGTAATAACCAAATTATAATTATACTTTAAACTTTTAATTACCCGGCAGTGCTGTTCACCCCATCTGGACTCTGAAAAATAAATAGAAGAACTAGCAGGAGAATGGGCATAAATATTAAGTTTAGCCTTAGGGTCGCTAAGACATTCAGCAGAGCGAGGCATGAAATAAAACCTCAAAGTCTTCAAAATGTTTCTAAAAAAAAAATACACATATCCAAACCATGAGTAAGAATATGAATCTCTAACTGAGAAGGTTCATATGAAAAAAAAAATTCAATATATTTCCTTCCCCGGCAGCTTCATCACTGCATCCAAATCGTTTACTAACCAGATAATTTAACTTTGTCTGCATAGACGCAGAAATGTTTTTAACCCTAATTTCGTGTGTATAGACAACTAACAAAACAAAACAAAACAAAAAAAGATCTTGATAAGACTGGGACGAACCCGGTTGTTTTTTTTCTTTCTTTCTTTCTATCTATCTATCTATCTATCTATCTATCTATCTATCTATCTATCTATATGGGATGCCAAAAAATACATAGAAAGCGTCATGACAAATGGCATTCGTTTGGAAAATTACTGATGACTGAAAAAGTTAGTGAAGTACTCGAGAGGTGTAAATTGCTTCATATCAGTGAAAGACGTGTGTATATATAAAATGGATATTTAAAACAACACCAACTTTAATTCAATACTCATGATTCAGTGAAATCGTCAATGACTACTTTCGTGCGTGTGTGTATATATATATATATAATTTTGTATATAGATATGTGTGGATTTAATCATCAGGTTGTCCTTAATCCATGATTTATTAGAAATGAATCACAAGGTCTTTTTCTTTATAATTTTGGTTACAACAGAAATGAAAAAAGAATTAGAGTGTTAGTTTAAATGGAGGTAACTTATGATGAGTCATCTGAAAGAGGCATGTCTTGTAGAACTAGAACACTCTACCTCGTTGAACGAAATAAAGGGTTCCAATCTGAAGAAGACAGGAGCGTGTATCGATGTGAATAGGGCAACAAATATGAGGACAGCAGTAAATAGTAATAAACAAAGTCAGTCAGTTAAGTATTATATTTGAAACACGCTTGGGCGATCATGTCTCGAAAGAGACATGACTGACTGGGCAGAATATTATCTCGAAGTAGGTTGCCATTGCTTTCTGCGGTAGACGGGTAGTCGGCCAAGGCTATAGAACCCAATCTGTCCTGTTATTTAACGCATAACTGGAAGGAAGAAACGGATTAATACCTTTCCTAAGGGTATTAGCGTGAAAGTGAATGCAACGAATTCAACTGGAATTCGAACTCGGCTCCCCGATTCCTCGTTCCGAGCCGATATTCACTGCCCCACAACGCACATCCACTAAACAAAGTAAATAGTACAAATACATTTTATTTAATTTGAGTGTGTTGGTGTGCGTATGTATATGTGAGTGCGTATTTGTGTGTGTCTAATAATGTTTTTGCATGTAGAATCTTTTCCAATAATTTCTCATTCTGAGTTTATTCTGCTAATCCATTAAACTTTGCCAAGGACGTTGGTTTTCTTATTGTATAGTGACTGAAAATTATAAAGAATTAAACATTTAAAATGATAAAGAATTAAACAAATAGATAATTTCACTCTATTATGGCTGTGTTCGGAAATGATGTTCTTGTATCTTTTTCCTGTTTGTGTATTATATATGTTTTCGCCAAGAGAGAAGAGTATCGCTAACTATGAATAGCTTCAACGTTGCTAGATGGAATATTTTGACAAGAGTCATATTTGACGTCTAAATCGATTCCACCAGCTATATTTGTGAGTTATATAAACAATCTCATGGCAATCATGTGTGCCAGATACGAGAGTCCTGCACTTAGCTACAACAACGAGAACTGGATATAAGACCTCGAAGAACCAAAGTAAATGACTGATAAACTTGTCCACTGAGAAGACATATGATAACATGATTCTGTGGATGAAATTCTGATCCAGATTTGACCCTAAGAGTTGTGAGCTCAATACCTGGCTATAGCAGAGGTGAACAAAAAACATAGTTGTTTTAAAGGAGACAGCTGATATTGTACATCTGGAAGAAGCATGAACCATGGAAGTGAAATAATCTACTCCGGTGGACGAAAGAAAAAATTCGGTTTGCGACTCCAAACAGCTGAAAAAATTGGTCAAAATGAAGTGAATATGGCAACAAAGATGCGGAGAAGAGTTCGAACAATATAAATAGCGTAAATAATTAAAATACCTCATCTCAGAAATATAGACAAATAAAATATTTTTAGAACTATTTATATTGGGATTCATGCATGCAACTAATAGTAATCAATATTTTAAACTTTAAAATCATACTTATTTTAGTTTATGCATTTTTGAACTTGTTTCTAAACTGTATTTGCCTTTCAATTATTCCGCCTCATCCGCTATTCTCTTCTACAGCATTTATGAGGCGTGCCGTCCTGTTTCGGAACCACTGGGATATATCATGGATGGCAACAATATTTTAACAGATGGAGAATTAAAAAAAAATACATATAAACCAAAGTGAGTGATGGTCTGAGATGATAACTAATAAATAATTTGTTTTATCTAATATGATAAAAAATTGCGATGGGTGACTGAGTTCAAAAGTGGATTGGTTTGCCTTTGCCAACTTTACGGTGATATATTTTAGAGCAGTATTGTTTGGTTCGTAGTTAGCCAATCTATATCTGAGTTACATGGCAGTCTTAGCTGACACTTGGCTGATAACCCAATATTTTGCAAGGTATACATATTAGTTTATGTCCTGGTGGTGAATACAGAATTAAAAGTAACCTACTTCTTCATTTTTTTTACAAAAATTTACAGTTACTTGTGAAATCTAAATTTTGACGAAAATGATTTACCCCAGACTGAAAGAAAAAGATGAAGCCAGATTTCGCGATCCGTTGTCAGATTCATTTTCAAACCAATGAAAGGAAGCGATGTGCAAAACAGAGAAAAGCTAACAATCCTATCATAAAAAAGTCTTTCGGTATGGAAAGAATGAAAACAACATTCGAAACAGTCAGTAATATTGAAGCAGAAATTAGACAACACGCTATGTTGTGACAAAAGAAACTTCAAGATTGAGGTCCCGTCACACATTACTTCTCTTTCTACTTCGCGAATGCTAATTTCCTATGTCTCTCCTTTTTCCATCCCACCATTTTCGCAGGCAACAGAGACATAAGCAACAACAACAACAACAACAACAACAACGACAACAAGATAATTAAACTGACTCCTAAAACTAACGTCCGATAAATACAATTTCACTTAAAGGATCACTTTTCTTTTCAATTTCTCACCGTCCATAAAAATGGAATGGTAAATACACTATTCATAGTACCCTGATTTATTTTTCTGCATACACACATTTGGCTAGTTACAATTAGAATTCTGGACACGTACTATTATTTCTCTTGGAACATTTCACTATAAATTGATGTTAATTCTGTTATGTTAATAAAATTCTACATTAACATAGAAACAAAATAATTTATTCGTCCACAATTCAAACTTCTGATAATTATATTCATTCTGATGATGCTTCTAATAAAACTTAAGTTGGGGGATTGTCGGCTATGTTTGGGAATTGGCCTTGTACCAGAAATGGCTGAGTGTTCCTATTTCATCTCTTCCCCTGTAGTTTACTATTTGCTGTTATTTTTATTTGTTTTATCGTAATAGGTTGAATATAGTCAGCTTCCTTCTTCTTTTAATGTTACTAGGAGATACCCGATCTGGAAAAAGCAACCAATTAAATAGGTCAATCATATTGTGTAAAATATGGGGTTTTGAGATTTTACATATTAAATTATATAATATATGTGATATAACTTACCCCCAGATATTGTAACTGTAAATAATGAAACATACAGTTATAATGCATAGGAAAATAAATATGTCATTTAAAAGGATTTAAAAGAAGATTATTTTATAAAAATAGTTTTAATATTTTTTATGAATTATATCAGAGTATTTATATTTTTTTAGATGTAAAATTAGCAGAAAAATTTTTCAATAATGGTACATCAAAGAATATCCATTACGTTAGACCAGTGATAATCAATCGCCGTGCTGCGGTACACTGATGCGCCGTGCTGCGGTACACTGATGTGCTGTGCTGCGGTACACTGATGCGCCGTACTGCGGTACACTGATGCGCCGTGCTGCGGTACACTGATGCGCCGTGCTGCGGTACACTGATGTGCCGTGCTGCGGTACACTGATGCGCCGTGCTGCGGTACACTGATGCGCCGTGCTGCGGTACACTGATGTGACGCGCGAGCCTCTTAGTTGTGCTGTATGATCCTTTCTAGTGTGCAGAAAAATATTGCCGTGGTATTTCCCTGTTTAGGATGTGGTTTCCGGCTTTCTATTTTCCAAACTTCTCACTTTGTTTTTGTTTTTTTCAATTGGAGTGGATAGATCTATCTATCGCCCGGTTCACACTCTACCCAAGTCGATTGAACAGGTTAAGGGGCTCATCCCTTGTTCCCTGTTTAGGATGTGGTTTCCGGTTTTCTATTTTCCAATCTTTTCACTTTTCTTTTCTTTTCTATTTTTTTTTCAGTTGGAGTAGATAGACTGAACTATCGCCCGGTTCACACTCCACCCACATCTATTGAACAGGTGTAGAGGCTCATCCCGTGTTCCCTGTTTAGGATGTGGTTTCCGGTTTTCTCTTTTCCAATCTTTTCACTTTCTTTTTTGCTTTTTTTTTTCAATTGGAGTAGACAGACTGAACTCGCCCGGTTCACACTCCACCCACGTCTATTGAACAGGTGTAGAGGCTCATCTCTTGTTCCCTGCTTAGGACGTGGTTTCCCGCTTTCTCTCTTCCAATCTATTCACTCTTGCGTCGCCCCCTGCACACTAGTGGCCTTACCGCCTTGTTTGGGGTGATGTGACTAATATATATATATATATATATATATATATATATATATATATATATATATATTATAAAGCCTGTTTTGCTGTAAAACAGCTCATCAGTGCGGCTAGATACATCCACTTGCTTTTGGCCGGGATCGAAACTCGACGTTTTGGTGTCAGTTGGAGTCGCTACCCACGCTACATATATGTGGATGTGTAGGGGTGGGGGTCGCGAATGTAGTAGTAGTAAAGCGTTAATATTTGAATAAATGAAAAATCATTCAATTTTATTTCAGATAATTCCGTTTACTTTTCTTCGAATCTGTTATTTTAAAGACTTTGTTTTAATATTCAATAAGAAGAAATGAGAGTTTGCATTTCGCATATTCAACCAAACATTGAAGAAATTGCAAAAAAACAAACAACCAAAATAAAAAAAAACAAAATAAACACCAGGCACAAATTTTCATAGCTGCACAAATAGTTAAATACAAAAATTCAAATAAAGTAAATTCATATTTGTGCATGTTATTTTTTTTATAACATTTAAGTATGCACTTTAAAAAATTTGTGAAGTGTCATGATATATTCATTTGCTTCTAGATGTTCTTTTTTCACAAAGCTTGTGAAACATTACGTTAGACTATTACATTGTCTACCACAAAGAATGGGGAAAACCCTAATGATATGTCAAGATTTCGTTCTGAAAGATATTATATCAAAATGAAAAGGAAAAGCGGAATATGACTGGCTATTTAAAATCCTCAAATTTGACATCCGACAATCGGCATCCTTGGGAAATACATAGTTAATCTACGAAGTTGGTCATTGAATTTACTGAAATATATAAAATGTGAACAAATATAAAAAATTTAGCTACAGAAAAAAAACTAAAACATGAAAAGCAAACATTCAATACGTCTTTATATACATTGATAAATCTCCCATATATATATATATATATATATATATATATATATATATATTCTGATACATATATAAATATATATATATGCACTTTAGTACTACCAATAAAAACACCAATAATAAATGTAATTGTAAAGTAAAAACTGAATGTCATATTACAGGCAATTGCAACCAATCTAACGTACTCTATGATGTTAAAGTTTATAAGGATGAGCACGATAAGTATCCTAAAACGTATATAGGTGCAACGCACGATTCGTTTAAAGTTAGATTTTATAATCACAAAACCTCATTTAAAAATGAAAAATATAGACATAGTACTACGTTAGCGGATTATATTTGGAACATAAAATCTAAAATTAAAAAAGACCCCATTTTGAAATGGGAATAATAAAAAAATGTACTGATTATAACAAAGGCAGTAAATTCTGTAATTTATGCGGCAAGGAAAGACTAGCTATCGCCTTATTCGAACCCGCCCATAATCTTCTTAATGCTAAGACTGAGAGATTTTAAACAAATGTAAGTATCACAAATATAAATTCATTGCCTAGTGTGTGAGCTTAGTAATTGTTACTCTTTTTTTTTTTGCTGATATGTCTAATAAAGGTTATTTCTATATAGTTTGTTTTGATTCTTTTGTTCTTACCCCCACCTTCTTGTGTTGGTATGGTTCCCCCCTACCTTAGTGTATATCTATTTATTTGATTTTATCTTTAGCGTTTCAGCCTTTGCCCTGACGATCCGTAGTGTGAAACCGCGGTAGGTTTTGGCTCACTCTAGATTTTTGTGTGTTTTTGCTCTACTATTGTATCTTTTCTTTCGTACTTTGTATTGAGCACTTTTTCTTGTGTTTGGTTCCGTTTGGAGTTTTTTCTTTACTGCGGAGTATTGAATGTTTTGTTCTTGTTCCGCGGGTTTCTTTTTTTCTCCCCATTTATCCGACGTCTTAGTACACCGGATTGTAACGGATTTAGGTTCTGTTTGTTAATGGTTTTTCGGAGGTTTATTTTAGTATAAGTTTAGGGCCTGCATACTTACAGAGTCTATGTAGTTATTATTATTATTATAAGCTCTGGGTTTTCCTATCGAGCACTTTAAACTTTACTACAATGGATCAAATAATATTAGATTGTTCACTTAAGGCTATACCCATACCTAAAAACATGTTTATGAGTTGCAATTACTCCAGAAAATAGAAGCTTTTATATCTAGGTTAAGATGGAGAGCATTCTTTTTCTTACATAGCATAAACACTAGCGAGATTTTTAACGATTATGGATTTAAAACATATAAACACCTACCATTTTGTAAGGAACTGGAATATTTTGAAAAAGACCTAATAGGATTGATTAGAAAAATTAAATATAGAAAAATTAAGCAAAATAATTTCCAACAACAATTAAGAAACACTTTAAAATTATGCAGTAAAAATAATAATATTTATATAAAAGTCGACAAATCGAATAATATATATAGTATGTCCAAATCTCAATATAATAGAGAATTAAAAAAATTCCGTAACTAAGCATTATAAGAAAATAGCACCCGACATTGTACCTAATTTAAATAAAGAGGCTACAACATTAGTAGCTAAATTTAAACTGCTCAATAGGGTTGAAAAATTAACTCTAAAAATTCATTTTTAACTATTAAAGACCATAAAGATTCATTCCCCAATCACCCAGAGTTTAGACTGCTTAATCCTACTAAAACCGAACTAGGAAAGATTAGTAAGATTATCATCCAAAAAATTTGTAATAATTTAAGA
>JBBBDQ010000214.1:3200000-3312359 GCA_037127315.1 Ascarosepion bandense
TGATGGGGATTGCCTCGGCATACCAGCTGCCGTAACCTTGGAAAAGTGGATTAATGGATAATTCGTCGGAATTGTCAATGGGTCAACGTCACTAATATTCCAGTTCGTTTTTTATATTCACTTAAGCTAAAATTATTTTGTGAATTGGATGAATCCACGTGTTTTTGCACATCTGTTTGTTAATTAGCAAGATTTGTATCACTAAATCATTTTTATCTCTGTGAAATATTCGTACAATCTAAGATATATATATATATATATATATATATAGGAAAATTATTAAAAAGTTGTGAGTTTAAAAATGTATTTTTTACATTATTTGCTTATTTCTATTATTATATTTTATATTTCAGACCGTCCTCGGTCCTTCATCAGACACAAATGATTTTAAAATTCAAATTAGAAACATATTTCGCGAGAGCGTCCGTGGAGAGGGTTTGTTTACAGCACCTGACGCGTTTGTTTACATCACTGTGGAGAGAGTTTGGCTACATCAAGTGACGCAGAACGCGACGGATTTTTAAAAAAATATTTGTAAACGTAAACCTATCTTTAATAATACTTATAGATTTTGTTTTAGATAAAAAATTTTTTGAATGTATCTAAAAAAGTTTAGCTATTGAAATATTTGTAAAGATTGAAAACACCTAAGTCTAGGTACCGCCACAAAATCGCTGAAAAAACAGCATAGTCAGAAGGGAAAAGGTCCGAAAGTAAATAAAACAAAGTTCTATCGGCAAAAAGTTTATATTGCCATTAAGAGGATAGAACAAAGCGTTTTTTAAATATTTTTAACATTTTTTTAATTATTTCTAACACGTTCGAAATTGTTGTAGAAAGTTTTTTTTTCTTACTTAGTTAAGTGCTATATATCCAAATTGCCGCTATTTTATTAAGTAAACAAACGTAATTGTTATGCAATGCACTTTTTTTGGCCGTGAAAGACACATTAATTAGGAAATTCTTGTATAAATTAAATAATGGGTGGATTTTGATGAAAACTTCAGGACTTATTTAGAATTGAATAAAATCAATTTTGATTGCATAATTTTTAGAAAATATTGGTAAAAATATTTTTTTTTAACTATGTTACCCCCACCACCAATTAAATTCCAGAAATGTGTAACAATTTGATCGTTGGCAACTTTAACACTAATATAAAAAAATTCAGGAGTCATTGGGGAATGCAGATTCACTGTTTTTTTTTTTAATCGAAAGTCCCCGTCTTTCTAAAAAGTAGGTCCGAATTGCGAAAAATGCAATAACTATGCCAATTTTTATGTGGATAAACTTCTGATTGCTTTTATGGACAATATAAATTAAGCATATCATAGTCTGAAATGAATAAAAAAATTCAATGACTAATTAATTTTTACAATAGTTATGTTCATTTTTTTCATTTTTTTAATTATATATAAAAATTATATATAAAATGTTTAAAAATTATTGTTAAATTACTTCCTTTACTGTCAGGCTAGGGTATGTAATTAAAGCATGAAGACTGCAATTACTAATCGAAAATTTAAAAGCTTAATACAAATAATTGACCCCGTCAATTTTTTAAATAATTAAAAACATTTTAATTTTCTGCATTTTGATTGCCCGTATTTTATTTGTACGGGGGACCGTAGGTGATATTTAGCATTAAAAGGTCACGTGATTCAAGGATTGTCTTCTCTTACTAAGTAAGATCTACATTCTCATGTTTTTGTCGCCTTCGGCCCCCCCTTCCCCTTGTCATCAAATCTGTCAATACGTGCTGCTAGCTGTCAGGCTCGGGCTACCTAATCTGATAATAAATTACAGGGAATTTTACTGAGAGTAAGCAGGCACAATTGTTTGAAATCAGATGAAGGTTAGTTTTTATTTAAAAATTGACTTCAATAACGTGTCAGCGACGTTTATTTTATTTTTGCCAGATTTTTAAAACAGGAATGTGGCTACTGTTTTGAAATTTGACGATCAATTAAAAAAAATGGCGCTACTTTTAAATTTTTTTAAAAAAGCTCTAAATTTTTAGATTCCAATCAATATAATTTCGCTTTAAAATACGCCAGTGTATTTTGTTTACTGGAATTACTAAATTTAATCTCTTCACTTTCAATTAAAGCTAATTTTAAAGCTTGAAGATAACTTATTTATTTGTAAAATTTCAATTTAAATTTAGGTGTAGAAAATTTTGTGGAGGTGCCTACAAGTCCCTGTTTAACCCTAGCTTGTGTGTATTTAATTTTAAAATCCACTATTTTTCTTTCTGCGTGTGTGTGTAGAACTAAAATCGGAGTCTATTATTAAACATTTGCAATTTTCTAAAGTGTGACCCGGTTGATTGAAATGGACTGCTATTGGGGAATATTGATTATTCTGGTGTATACTAGATTCAATGACGTTTTTTTCTTCTGTTCTTTTCTTTTTTCGAACTTCCCGCCTGTGGAATTCTCTTCCGCATACTAGCTTTCCTGACAGTTACAATCTCTAAGAATTTAAATGTAAAGTCAGTAGTCATCTCCTCTTACTAACTTACATCATCTCTCTCATGCTTTCCTACATCCACCCCACTCTCATCAGTATTTTCTTCCCTCTCCTACACTCTTCCTGACTCCCCCTTCAGCCTCTCTCTCCTCATAACATTCCTCCTCGTCCACCCCACTCTCATCCGTCATCTCTTCCCACTTCTACTCTCTTCCGGACACCCACTGCAACCTCTCACTCTTCATAACATTCCTCCTATGTAACCCCTGCAAAACAGTGCCAGTAAAATGCATTGTTTGGTGCGACACGATTAAAAACAGTCATAAAACGAGACAACCGGCTTCGCTCAGAACATTATCAAGTCTTAATTCTGGGATTTTAGGCTAAAAGGTGAAATGGGAAAAGGTGATATGGGCATAAAAAAAAATAAATAAATAAATAAAAATAAAGAGAAAACTTCAAGGATGCTGGAGCCCAATATTACTAAGTCCCAAAAAGCATTCACTCTGCTTGCAGAGAGCAGGCCCTCGGGATATAATATCCCGGGGGCCTGCTCTCTGCAAGCAGAGTGAATGCTTTTATGTATGTGGACTCTAGTACCTTAAGATGGAAAAGTGAGTGCGACCTGGCAAGAATGGGAAAATTTCTGGCTCTCAAACACACAATTCCTGCTATTAATAACAGGTTGGCTTATTGAAAACCCAGATGTATTCACCAAGTAACTGCTGTTAGCGGAGGAGTTCAAAATACTCGGAGGTGCTGCTTGATTTTCTGATCTAAACTCTGAGATGTTCTGCCTATGTAGTAGCATCTGCAACCAAACTGAAAATTGTAAACAACGTAATTGGTATGTCGAAGAAGCAAAACATCCTTGCGAATAGAGGTAAAAATAATAATCTTCTTTCTCTCTCTTGTTCTCGAAAAGAAAGCAATTCTCATCCTCTTCTTTTTGTTATGTTCCTTCAGGACGTGCCTCTCCACAAAGACATGTTCATTTTAAGCACGTGTAACGTTTGCTTTTGCTATAACTCCTATTTTCCTTTTCTGACAAACATTTATAATTGATGCTTGGCTTGTTATGCACTATTTTCTACCGTATTTATTGTTTTAATGTCTCGTGAGTGTCAACTTTTCCAAGCCCTCTTTCTTTATTATCTTCTATCAGATTTTTAACTGTTTCTCTCTGATGTGAGATATTTTTGTCCATTTTGTTTTCTTTTTCACTAAAACGTCGACGTATTTAATCCAAGGTATACACACTATCCATTCTGCAGAACAGAAAATTTGTTGCCTTAATTTTTTTTCATCTGTGAGGCAATTACCTGTCAAACAAGAAGAAAGATATTACATAACAGTTCAGCACGAAGTTATTTGTCTCAAGTATTGATATGTTGCTTAGTATTTGAACAGTAACTTTCGCTATCCCAATGATCCTCCAGATTTTCAGGTTCCAAATTCTGCCCAAAGATAAAATACTTCGCATATATTTGGACTTGCTTGGTTTTGGTATTTGTTATCTCCAAATTGGATGCCTGCATATATGTAAATCACATTGTTAATATAATTTCAAATGACCTAATTTGTTTAAAAATAATTTTATTTTAAATCCTACATCTTTTTATTCCCTTTTATTAATAATTATGCCTTTTTAAGTAAAGGCCTTTTTCTAATACTTCAACGTTTTGGGGAAATTAGGTTTTTGAATTTGTCCAGCGTCTGTAATATTTAAAAAAAAATTTTTCTTTAGTTTCTTTCTTTTTCCCTCCCTTCCTTCTTTTATCTCTCTTACCACCTTTCTTCCGTGTTGCTTAAACTTAGGTCGATTTAACACGGCTGTCTGTTAATTTTTAGTTACATTCTCCCTTTTTTTTGCGAACCCAGACGATGTCAATTTTTTTTCTTTTCTTATTTATTTGATTTTATTCTATCTTTTTCTTTTTCTTTTTCTTTTTCGTTTTCTTTTTCTTTTTCTTTCCCTTTATTTTTATTTTTATTTTATTTTATTTTATTTTATTTTATTATTTATTTTTTAATTTCTTTGCAATCTATTTAAAAAGGAAAAGTAGACTAATTTTTCTCCAGTTTCTGAAAGGTTTTTTCTGTTGCTGAGGTGATGTGTCGTCCCCCGTGGGGATCTTCATATCGAAATGGCCATTCAACATCTTTGAGTTAATCCTTTTTTAATATATATATATATATATGTATATATATATATATATATATATATATATATATATATATATATATAGGAAAAATGCTAAAAAACACATATTTACTAATAGACTCCGATTTTAGTTCTACACACTCACGCAGAAAGAAAGAAAAATACTGGATTTTAAATTAAATACACACAGGCTAGTGTTAAATAGGAACTTAAGTGTTTTGAATCTTTATAAATATTTCAATAGCTAAACAATTACAATTAAAAATATTTTCTCTAAAACAAAATTTATAAGTATTATTAAAGATAGGTTTACGTTTACAAATATTTAAAAAAATCTGTCGCTTTCTGCGTCACGTGAACTAAACAATCTCTCTCCACGAACGCTCTCGCGAAATACGTTTCTAATCTGAATTTTAAAATCATTTGTTACTGATGAAGGACCGAAGACGCTCTGAAATATAAAATATAATAATAGAAATAAACAAATACTGTCAAAAAAATACATTTTTAAACTTACAACTTTTTAGCGGTTTTTCCTATACATATTAAGACAGTATACGTGGTTCATCACTATGTTATATATATACATACATACATATATATATATATATATATATATATATATATATATATATATATATAAACCTTACTTAAATACAAAAATATTCCCTACTGGTAAAATCAAAAAGAAAAAGGAAAAAAACACCCCACCCCTATCACGTCAATCTAAGGAACCCCAAGGGAGACAGCCTGGCCACTAGATAAAAGAGAATACATAAAATCTGTCTGGTAACAACAGATACTCATCAATCAAGCCATGCCACTGTCCTAAAAATTCTTACGGTCAACAAACAAGATGGGTTCCCTAATCACAAAGAACCCCCACCCACACACGCAAAACTGACCAAGAAATCAACCCCCCACACACACCACGTTCTTCGAAATTCTAACCAAAAGATATACCCGACCAATAAAAACGTACATTTTAATGCAATTCATCAACCATTTAGCATTTACACACCAAGTTCTTCAAAAGTCTAACGGTCAACCCGAAAGACATATTCCCTTCATTATCAATAACCCCAATCAACCCCACAACAACAATGAACCAAATATAAGCAGCGGATGATTTCAGCTCTTGCCCATTCCTCCTGGTGAGACGTTGGATGCCCAACGTCGAAACAACCATATGATTGTACAGGACATATATAGAAAAAATTATGTTCTAAAACATAATTTATAATACATATTGTTATCCGCAGACAGATCCGTATCGCCGTGTCGCAGCTCATCAGTACGGTTAGACTCCGATAGCTTTGTTTACCCAGGATTGAAACCCGACCGAAATGGCGTCCGTCGGCGACTCTACCCCTGGGCTATGGGCGTTCGGTGAAAGTAGGCACACTTATTAGCGCATATGATTATACGCGCCAAATAGCTAGGCACTCTAATTCATTACATTGAATGAGCGATGCGTACATGCCAGAGTAGCTACTGTTTATCAAAGTCTACTATTTTTTCAGAGTGATCAATCAGGGTGTGAGAGCGTAAATTTTTATATATATATATATATATATATATATATATATATATATTTGTGTTTGTGTGTCTTGGGCGTCTACGCATATACATGTGAATACATGCATACATACAGATATATATATATATATATTGTACGTTAATTTTGAATTTCCATTTGATTATTTAATGTCTTTCTAATATAATTTAATTTTTTAATTTAAAAATATTAATTCAATTATATAAATATACACGCATATACATACACATACACGAATATATATATGAATTATATATATATTAGTCATCTACATACAAGCCTGTTTCGCTGTATCACAGCTCATCAGTGTGGCTAGATGCATCCACTTGCCTCTGGCCGGGATCGAAACTCGACGCATGGAATCAGAGTTCATATCTTCCTTTATCATACTAAACATATTGTGACATTCTTCAAAACCTAACCATACACCTAATATACACAATGCTTCAAATAAATTATAAAACTTTCCTCTATATATATATATATATATATATATATATATATATATATATATATAATATTAGTGATATGTAGTAATATTAGTGGACGGAACCAATTCCTGTTACATGTCAACTTTGTTGACAGAAGCATCAGCAATCACCACTAGTCGCTATTAGTATATAAACTTTTGGCCATTTTAAGTAGAAAGAGATAGAGATATTGCGATAGTCATTTCATTCTTCTTCTCCTATCTAACTTCCGAATAACGTCAACTATAGCGTTCTACATATACTTATCCCCGCTAGCTGCCATGACAAAACTGATCATCCGAATTCTCCCTCACACTTGTACCTCTTAACACCCCTTCTCATGTTAATCCTCCCAAATTCTGAGTGACCATCGATATGCTCACCCCCATCATGAATGTAAGGCTTTACTTTCTTCTGTCGGCCTTTCTGCTATCTGTCCTTTGAGCATCAGATTCTCCAAACCCACATTTCTTATTACATGTCCCAGAAACTTTAGCTTTCATGTTTTGGTGATAATTATCAGTCTCTTTTTATTTTACATATTCTTCATAATCTCGTCCTTGCTCACACGTTCCTTTCATAGTATATTCAGCATCCTTCTGCAGAATCACAACTAAACAAAGTTTAAAATAAAGAAACACAACTTATTCCCCTGAAGCGAATAATATTTTCTGAAGAAATAAATATGAATAATGTCTCTGAAAATAAAGCAGACGACAAATACCTCTAAAAGTAATGGAATATCTTTGGTGGTCTTATGTACATAAAAATGTACGTGGTATGGTTTATGAGAATATCTTGCTGAGTTAAACTTAATTGAGGTGTCTGTTAATGTTTATCTTAGTAAGTTTTGGGGTGGCGTGGGATGTTAAAATTTGTGCGATATGACTCCTATGGAGTCCGAATGGAAAAAGAAATAGATTTCTTTTTCAGTTCCCCAGAATTTGAACTTTTCGTCTCCGGTTTTTATGAGTACGAAATAAAAATCTGAAAGGATGATTCCTTCGTGGCTTAATTCAAAATTCAGTTCAGGTAGCAACACACCTACACCTTATATGCTTATCGTGTGTTGGATATATAGCTTGATAACGGTGTACTATACCAAATATTGGTTGTTTAATACTTAGGTTTTGGTTCTAATAGGGTTAGACCAGTACACATTTGTATTAAAAAGTGTTCTATACAATTATATTGTAGAGCTTTTAAATATCTTTCATTTTTAAACGAGTTATTTTGCTACCTTGGTTTTTACTATTTTATTAAAAATCACCTGAATACACCACTCATGGTAGAAACCACGGTAGCAAATTAACTCGTTTAAAAATAAAAAAATATATATATATATTAGGCATCCACATACAAACCTGTATATATATATATAAAATATTAACTTCCCTTTTCATTCTTCGTTTGACTCGGTTGTGTGAAGTACTAGCCAGGGGAGAATCATCCACAAGCAGTAGTTGTAGGGAATTCTCTTCACTTCTCTCTATGTCTTCAACTGTCTCTCGGCTCAAATTCCTCAAATTCCGCTTTATTGCATCATTTATGCCCAGAAACATCTATTAATCATTTTCGCCAAATTTTGCCTATGTTTCCCTTTGTTTATAAATTGATATTGAGAGATTTTGGGATTTAGGTGTCATTTGCACTAATAATGCACTTTTGAGAATACGAAGTTATTTTGTGATGCTGATAAATTTTATAGTGAAATTGTTGATGAATTTGCTAAAATTAAACGATAGACTGAACTGATTCACAAATGAATTTGAAATATATTGTTATATGTAGGTTGTGTCATTATCTTAGGTTATTCTCCTAAACTCTAAAGGTCCTCACGACAGAATCGTCATTAATAGGCAGATAACAATAAAAGTGGAAATAAGTGCAAAGCCTGAAACGTGACTAGTCGGTAGAGTTGCATTTTCTGACATTAGAATTAGGTCATATGGCATTCATAGATTACAGTGAATAATTGTACTTCGGTGGAAGTGTAAGCCTCAACTACCTTACTCTCCCTCTTGGCAATTGCAGGCGCTTGTTTGGAATTCACCCTTTGACACTGTTGCGTTGGCGTGTGTGTTCGTGTATATAAATCGACGAATTGAGGCAGACTTCTTGGACAACAGTACGTAAGGCAATATATTTCGGCTCAATATTACAAAGAGCTTATTATGATATTGCTTCTACGTAAAATTATAAAAACAATCACATTCTTGGAGTGAAATATCCCTGTATTATCATACGCACGTTTTATAGTCTAAATTTTTTATACTTCGATTCCTGGTGCTCTCAAATCTGTCCTGTCTTTATGTCGTTCTTGCTTTTCTCATATGAAATTCATGTACATTGTGAAAGAGATAAAATGTAACAATTTAAAATAACATCGAGTAGACTTACAAAATGATTGCCAGAACTTTGTATCTTTCTGAGTGCTTCATATAAAACCATTCCAGTTAATATAATTATGTCGATTTTATACTTGTTTCTTTTCCTGTTCGAGCGGAAATTAATTATTTCAAATTCATCTCATCTAAAATTCCTTCTGCGCACAGTTCCGATTTTTAAATGAACATCTTCACATGAAAATTACTATTAATGAACAGTTGTTGGCAAATTATGCCTGACATATTGATATGTGTATCCTTTAAATAATACATATTTTCATTAGAAATATTTTCTCTAAAGTATTTGATTGTATGTTGTATTATTATGCAACATGGGGTTGTTATTTTAATGTATGTATGTTTGTTTAAATGCATATCAACTCATATAGGTAATTTAATAAAAAAATTATTTTTGTTCAGGAGCTTTGAAGTAATAAGAATATATTACATTCTGCTTTCACAGTTATTTACATGGAACATTAAACACGACTTTGTTTCCATAAACATGACCAAAAACTAGTTAACAATAATTACCTTTATATATAACAAAAAACAACACTGATGAGTGAAGACATCAAACGGTGTGTTCACGAAAGTTCGAAGTCGACATGAACCAGCTCATTTAAAGTGATCAATTCTTTGCACTAAAAGTATATATATATATATATATATATATATATATATATATATATATACCTTGAGCCCATAGTTTAGATGTAGAATAGCCGACTAACACCAATTCGGTCGGGTTTCAATTCTGAGTAAAAAAACAATCGGAGGTCTAACCTTACTGATGAGCTGTGAGACAGTGAAACACATCTGTCTGCGGATGACTATATATATATATATTTATATCCTTTGTAAAAATATTTCGAAATATGAATCTGATGAATACTCTGAGTCGTCCCAAAACGTAGGATAATATATATATATATATATATATATATATATATATATATATATATATATTTGTGTGTGTGTGTGTGCAAAGATGGGGGTTGAGCTAGTTTTAACATTCTATGCTCTTCAAATTGAAATAAACCTCATCACTTCATAAAACACATATAGTGTCGAAACAAAATAGGTACTTTTGTAGTGATATTATAACATTTATATTATAATTTCTAAATAAATATTATTAGCTCTACTTTGTATTGAGCACTTTTTAAGTGTTCCTTTGAATATAGAATATTATTCCATCCATACCCATCCTATAATTGTATATATATATATATATATATATATATATAATTTTTCTGTATAAGAAGCAGGTTTTGTGAACCACAATCGTGCTCAAAATTTCCCGCGTTTTACTCTAGTTTAAAACTAGTTCCTTCTTTACCAAGAAGTCAATACGAATATCATTGCATCAAACAAGATGTATATGTTCAACGAAGTGGATACTATTTATCTAATAGCGTACTAGAACAAAGTGAAATAAATCTTTCAGAATACTTCACACGGTTCCTTAACATTTCCGGATTTCGTTGAATCTACAAACTGACTTAAGTTTTGTCAAAATTTTTAAAAATGGTAATTCATTTGCATAAAAACAAAACAAACAAATATTGCATAATTTCAAAATGAAAAAAGAAAAAGTTTCAAAAACAATTAACCACAGACTGTAGTTTTGATTTTTTGCGCACGTGCCAAAAATTATGTGAACGTTGAGAATTTGTTGAAAAGAGGTTTGAGATTTTTGTGTTTGTTATTGAATAAAATATTAAATCGCTTTAATGACTAAAGTTTTTTCCAAAATTTACTCTTAACCTAGTGACACGTCGAATAAAATCCGGAGATGCCGCAGAGAGAAAGAAGTCCTAAACAAGCAGAAGACGACGCCCAGGGACAACAGGGGGAAGTCAGCACAATTAACAATCGAGTGAAGAAACACGTCGAGTGTGTGGCAGATAGACGTAGTCGTTCTATTGATTTATCTGTGGTATGGCTACGTCTTTAAGCCAAAATATGATAAAAATGTAAAGGAATTCAAAGCTTCACAGTTCAGGGTCTCTGTTTTACTGAGAAAACAACCTGTCCATCATATGTCGTACACAATTTACCCAAAAATGCTTACGAATCAGAAAAATATACAAAATGTCAGTTTTCTTTTCATTTTTTTCTTTTGTCTACATTTTTTTATGAATTTTGGTAATCTTCACTACTTTAAAATCAGATGCAATTAAGACATAGAAATAAGCTTAATCCAAGGAATTATGTAATTTATGAATTATCTTATATTTCCTTGTAATATATAGTATAATTATTAGGGCATATATATATATATATATGTATATATATATATATATATATATATATGCCCTAATAATTATTCTATGACTATTTACGCTTTCATACCCTGATTGAGCAGCCTGGAAGAATGGTAGACTTTGAAAAACAGTAGCTACTCTGGCATGTACGCATCACTCATTCAGTAAAATGAATTAGAGCATTCTGGCTTCTTCTACCAAACGCTCATAGCCCAGAGGTAGAATCGACGACTGACGCCATTTCGGTCGGGTTTCCATCCTGGGTTAAAAAGCAATCGGAGTCTAACCGTACTGATGAGCTGTGATACAGCGAAACAGATTTGTCTGACTATATATATTTCAACCGTTTCTGACTGATTCTAAATATAGGTTTTTTTATGTCTGTCTTTTTAAAAAAAAGAACTATTGACAAATCTCTATTTTAATTGAAGACTGAAACTGATATATTCTGACATTTTCAATGAAGTATAATCAATAAATCTTTGTTGTTTTTTGACTGGGTATTCAATAGAACCAGTGTCATTCATCTTTATTCAAGTATAAACTGAAACAATGTACATTCATTTAACTACATTTAAAACAAATCTATGGATACCTTCTGACTCAAGTGTAAACTAGTATTATATCTATTATTTGTCTGAAGCGTATAAGTTACAAATCCTATATCATTTAACAGCTAACTAAAACGCAAAAAATAAAATTGAATCGAATTCAAATGACTAAAAGCATTTTGGAAAAACTCAAGAAACATTTCACAAGTCAGTGCGAATATTAAAATTTTGAATCCTGATTGGATTACAAATCAAAAATTCAAATATCACGTCAGTGAAAGATTTTTTCACAGCTAAAGAAAAAATGTCTAGGGAGCCGGATACATGAGTGAATTCCCATATTATGAACGTTCTCTGACCGGTCACGCCAGTCAGATAAGTGCGGAGATCAGACATTTTATTTGTTCAACCAACATTCGCTCAAAACTAAATGACATTTTTCTATCAAACACAAGGTAGAAAAATATATACAAATTGTTTATTCTGCATATATATTGTTAAATCTTCTGTTTTCTTATTTTATACCAACATTTCTTATTGCATTGTCTTTTCTTGAAGTTTGTGTTGTATTTTGTGGACAGGATATCCCACATTAAATTCTCTATTTTAATCCGGTTATTCTGTAAACCCACAACAGAAATTATACTTATCTTTTGACTAAACTACAAACAGAAATTATTCATACATTATAAATCAAGATTTATAAAACCAGATTTGTTTCTATTTTTCTATGAAGTAATCATGTTTTTCTTTGTTTTGTAATATTATATTGATAATTAGATTTCTCAAAAATATATTGTGAAATTATCCAACCTAAGCTAATCAACAATATCAAATCCAATTAATCTCAATTTATAGAAGCAAGAATAGTATCTATATGAGCTAAATATCTCTCAAGACAGAAGCTCGTTTAAAACATATTTTAATAATACGGAATGTTCCGGAAATTAACGAAATGGAATTAATAACTGATGAATTTAATTTACTTTTTTGTACATTATTTGAAAATAATTATATATATATATAATGTGCAGTTACACACACACACACACACACACACACATATATATATATATATATATATATATATAAAAATTTACCGTTTAATTAAAAAAGATAATATCTATTCAAATACGACTATCGATTAAAAATAATGTTCAAACAAATACATTAAATATTTCAATATATAAATCGAAAACAGTTGACTTTTACTTTAAGCGCTAAATTGCAAATCGTATTGTTTCTTTTAGTTTTATTCCCCACATAATATATATTTTAATATGTAGTAAGTTTTCATTCAACACGTATATTTCTTGTCTAAAACAATTTTTACTTATTATAATCAAAACATTTCCTGTCAATAAATACGCATTCAGTCGTTTACAATTACATAAAAGCAATATCTCCGATTAATAACTTTTCCTCTTTTTTTGATTAAAGAGATTTTTTCATCATAAATCGATTATCAATCGATACAAAAAAAAAACATTTTTAACGCCATCAATTCGTCAAATAGTTACAACGTTCTTTGTCTAATCATGCAGACTTATATATTTTGTCATATATTTCTAATATTTAATTATATTCCTTACTGTTTCATTTTGGACTTTCGCCAAACGACTCATTTAATCGTTTCCGGATCTAAGAGTGAATAATTAGAAAGTTTTAGTGAACGATTGCCAGCCGAGATTCCAATAAAAATGACGTGCATGTAAAAAAAAAATCTCGGCGGGTAGCCATATTTGGATTGCGATGAGTGAATTTGCTTCTAAAGTGGTTCTTAGGAAAAAAAATATAAGGATTTCTAAATCATGACAAAAGCATTAAATGGCATTTCACTTTTCTTCTGCTTGTCTTTTCCTCAAATGCTTTCGTTTCGAAGCAACGTGCTTATTTCTTTGTATTGATTTTTTTTCACTTTCAACTTCATCGATTTCAGTTTTCTTTCTTTCCCAGCTCCCGTGTCCGTCACTTACTGGAAGTAATTCTAATAGAAATTCTATATAATCGTGCTAATAACGTCACCAAACCCGTTGTTTAATGAGATGTTTCGATTTTAGACACTAAATCCGAATGTTTTTCCCTAACATTATGCAGATTTAACCACTGATACTTCACTTAAATATATATAAAACAACGCATAACTCAATCCATGCAATTTTTATATATTCTGCTTTTGCTAAAATTATGCAAGCGAAAAATAAGACAACAAAAATAAAATATATACCTAAATGGACTTTATGTGGTGACAGCATTAAAAATTGGTTGTTTTCTTTAATTTTATTTAACGAAGAAAATTAAATAGAAATTAAAAATAAACAAAATAAAATAAAATATTGGTTTTAGCCAGTTTCTCATCGCTGTAAAGGCCTATCACGTTGAATACTCCGGCTCTCGCTCGATAATCGAAGTTAAGCAACGTTGAGCCTGCTCAGTAATTAGATGGGTGACCGCTTTGGAATACCAGGTGCTGTAAGCGCATAGTGACAGTTGTGCGTTGTGGTGCAGTGGATATCGGCTCGAAAAGAGAAATCGGTGAGCCGTATTCGAATTCCAGTTAAATACCGTGCATTCACTTAAGCACTGGTACCATTAGGAAAGGTATTAATCCGTCTCTTATCTCCAGTTATGGGGTAAATAACAAGGGTAGGACTTATGGATCTTGCCCTTAGACACAAATCCCAATGAATCTTGATACACGAAAAAGAAAAATGTATTACTAGACACAAAACTCATATAAAAAACAACAATAAATTGTTGAAAGATAAATGTATTACCAGCAATAAGTAAATCAAATTTAGTTGGCAATAAATGACCCGCCGAGGTTGATATGCCATGAAAACGAAACAACCAAAAAAAATCATCGCTGTAAGGCAGATTTTCTGTGTCTATTCTATGATTATGGTAATTGTTTTGATGATATTTACTTTGGGTACAGATACTTTGTGAATTTAATTCATTACTGGACTAGCAACAAGGCCTCATGATTTTATATGGTAAATGGCGAGATATACCCGTAAGGTTTGTGCTATACAGTTTATTTTCTTTTATTTCTCAATTAAAATACTCTCGTCATGCTTCTTGCAATCCAGTCAACATGATCTTCAAAAATTCAAATGCAATATCAATTGTTATCTTCTGTTTTCGTTTTTTTTTTTGGGTGGGGGTTCTTTATTCGGTGTTCTTTTATTCATTTTGCACCTTAATAAGAACTTATCTCACACTCAGTAACCCCTTGAACCTCAGTGCCTTCATAGCATTACATAGGGTGAAATAATTTTGAAAGACTTAAGAAAATTATTTTCTAATTAAATGAGAATTGGTATGTCCCAGAAAAACTTAACGAGAGAAATAATTTAAAACATTAAAACTGTTACTTTTATATGATAATAGATTTTTTTTTATGATTGAATTATGTTGTTCTTACATTAGAATATAAAAGTTAATATATATATATAATTAGAATATAAAGTTAAGGATACAGATTATTATTCTTTATGTGTTTTGTCCCTTCAGAACGTTGGCGATCATGGGCCTCCACATCGGCCTCTCAATTGTAATTAATAATTTGTGTCTTTTTGCTATTTCTTCCAAACCATGTTCTGCTATACATTTACTGAAGCCAATCAAGTATGTTACACACTGTTTTCATCTGCCCTTCTTTCCCTGTATTCCCCCTGTGAGTACCAGATTTTCCAATCTAGCTTTCCTCATTGCGTGCCCCAGAAATTTCAAATGACCCTCAATGATGAATTGAATACAACCAACGGTTTGAAAATTACATGAAGATTAACGGATACGAAAAGATCCAACTAAAGTCGCAGGATGGTACAGTTGCCGAAAACTATGTTCAAAATAGCAAACCATATAATACTAATTCCTCATCCAAAAATTAGTAAATGCTCAGTAAATATACTGCTGCCACCTCTGGTCGGGTGCCCCTACTATTCTCCTCGGGCTTCTTGACAAAGTACAACGGAGAGTCTGTAATGTGATAGATACCGACTTGGCAGAACGGCTGCAGTCTCTCTCTCACCGGCGCGATGTGGCTTTCTTGTGTCTCTTCTATAAATACTTTCACGGCTTCTGCTCCGATGAACTTAGGTCCCTGGTGCTCCCTAGGCACAAATTTGTGCGAGATACTAGATTAGCAACTAGATACCACCCTTTTACATTGAAACCGATAAAATGCAACCGCAATTTCTACTTCAACAATTTCTTTTCTCGCACTTTCCGACTCTGGAATTTCCTTCCACATGATTGCTTCCCCGACGGCTACAATCTCCAGGAGTTTAAATGTAAGGTCAATAGACACTTCCTGACACACTAACTCGCATCCATTCTTTCAAACACTTTTCCCATCTACCCAAACCCCAGCCTCGGTATCCTTAACCATCTATCACCCACCTTCTGTCAATCTTGTAGCACGCGTAAATACATCTGGTCGGGTAACCAAGGAAAAAAGTTAATCAGAGCAGTTGCCACGAAAATACTTGTAGAGTGGACAGACGAAAGTCACAGCACATGGGTGAGAAAGTGACTGAAGATACGCTGCCAATTCAGGAGCGAACATATTGCTGTTTGTCTTTGGATTTTGTTGAGAACATCAAGATGAATACGTGAATATCTGACCATATATGACAACAGTATTCAATGCACGGATGAATGGCAGAGTTATAGTTGTGTAAAATAGATTCTAACGAGAAAGACCTTCTGGCCGGAAACAGTCACCTTATCTTCCAAGCAGTAGATTCAGCTCTGGACTCGATGGAGTCATTCTGTTTGAGGTCATTTGAAAGAGTGAGAGAAAGGAGGCACGGTGCATCACTATCTATTCTGATGGTAGCCTAGAAAAGTTTTTCTGCGGTGGTTAAAGGAGAGCATCTACGTTCTGGGGGCATAATAATTTACAAGCCACATACTATTCCATTGGATTTCCTTTTGAAGGGCAGCAACGAGATTTAATTTGTCAGCCATTGCAGATTTCTTATTGAAACGAGATTATGTTATGGTGGCATTACCCATTCAACGGATTGTACGCTTCTTACAACTACATGTACTTCCCCTCACAAACGGAGATCAAGAGCTTAGCATAACGCAGATGAAGCAGAACAGCAGAAAAGCAGAGAGCGACAGACTGAGATAGCCAAGCGTGCTACCGTACGACCACTGCGAGTCCCAATTCTAGTATTACTGCCTAACCCATATTTATTCGTTCTACTAACAGAGTTCCAAGTATTTGCATTTTTGCTGTGTTAATATATATATCGTTATTTCCTATTTTGGTTGTTGTTGTATTATTTCTTGCTGAGCTCTTAACCGGGTCCACAACGGATTAAATGGTGATGTCTTCTGCAGAAATGCCCACATGGTAACTGATTACTGCATTGTCAAATCATGACTTCAAAAATGTTTAAACGGTTCCCCTTTAAACAATCCCTTTCTCAGATTGATCTCCGATCAATGATTAAAAATTGCTTTCAATGAATGAAATATTTTAAGTCTAGCGGTTTGCAGACTGTGCGGTACAGAATCCTAAACAGAAACTGTACCAAATAACATAAATCATTGTCGAGGATCCCCGGAATGGAAACCGTACTAAATAAAGGAACAATAATCAAAATCGGAGATAGGAAATTAAGTAAATAAAACGTAAAGATACAAACTTGAATGCAGGTTAGTAATCCAGGAATACAGTTAGTGCGAAATATATATACAAGTCTCTGAAGTGAAGTTGTAGTATATTTGGTAAGTCCAAGTTGGAAGTTGGCGGGTACTGTGTACTAATCTTCTGGCTGAGTGAAGCTTAGAGCTCGTATGAACTGCTGACGCTGCAATCTCCGTGAAACCTCGGTACCTTTCGGTATCTGTCTCATCTTACGGATGTCTCGCGGATCTCTTGATGTCTGTTGTATTGCTTCTATGCAGAAGTATTTGTATACTCTAGACTAGTCTATTATCATGGAAAAAAGGGATACCCAGCAACAACCATATCACTTGAGGACCTATAACAGAATTAACAATTAAAATGCATATCATATAAAGCTCGAAGAAAGCAGTTATGTAATACAAATGTTGTTATTACACATTACTTGAAACAAAATTCATATCAATATTAGCACAGACTTCTTGGCCAGTGCATGCCAAATAATTCTACACAAGGAAAAGATTATTATTACTAGCTCGATTTCTGTTAACATCTCAAAATACAGACAAAAATTAGCTTTTGCATTGCGAAAATATTTTGTGGTTATATACGCAATCTATGAGAAATATATCCATTTTGTACGCTTCAGTCAGTTAGTTGAGTGCAGTACGTTGGGGAATCATGTCTCTTTTGATCTTTGAATGAATAAGAAGAGGATGATTCTATTGTAGATTGCCATTTCTTTCTGCGCTAAACGGGTAGCTAACCAAGGCTATAGAACACAATCTGTCCGGCTATTTAATCCTTTTTTCTAGATCAGTAAGTTAAGTAGCATACATGATACAGACTCGGGCGATCATATCTCTTTTACTCCATTACTTAATACGTAGATGATTTTCCAGCAGTAGATTGTCATATCTTTCTGTGGTAGACTGGTTGCCAACCATGGCTAGAGAACCTAATCTTTCAACCATTGCTGGAGGGAGAAGAGATGGATTAATACCCTTTCCGTATGTTATTTGTACGTTAGTGAATGCAACGAATTCATCTAGGATTAGAACTCGTCTCTCTAATTTCTTATCTCCAGATGATATTCATTATATTACAACGCACATCCATTGTTCACTTACATAAGAAGAAAACAATGATCTGAAGTTTTGTTTGTTGCTAATAACGGATGTTGACTTTTGTTTATAAATCACGAAGAGTATAGCCGGGCGTTGCTCGGGTGTAATGAAAGCTTTAAAACTAATCCATATTCCTGGAGCTCAGACTCTTTGGACGGTGACTCAAAAGACTAAAAAGCAATAGTTGTTTCCAGTTAAAGCGAAACCGCAAACTGAAAGAAAAATGAATGGATATAAGTCAAATTTTGATTTCCTGGTATCGATATCAAATAAGTTATTTCGGCATAAACTGAAGTTTGAAGGCTAAATAAGTCCTCTGAGTAAATGGTGTCATGGCTGAGACTAAGAACTAAGAACTACAATTATACCTACTTAGAGCCAAACCCGAAGCAAAAACTAAAATAAAAGGGCTGAAAAAATACAGACATACAGGCAGATAAACAGACATACACACACACAAACGTCTTGCCTTTTATATATATATATGTATTATCGATTTTCTGCACTATTCTAAGAACTGCAACCTTGAAACTTCTGAATATCGTTTTTCATGTTTTTGTCTATGAGTATATCAAATTTGATTAAAATCGGACCACTCCTTCTATAACCCGTTTTGTCGATTATCGATTTTCGATGTTTATCGGGTGTACCTCGACACAAAAACTAACTAAGAACACTCGCAGACGCTTATAGTACAACTGTGTAAATTTTCAAGAAAATCGGTTCAGCAGTTTCGGAGTCTATAGGTAACGGACACACACACACACACACACACACAGACACGCACACACACACAGACAAAGTTCTATTTATAAATAAGTTTAGATTGGATTTAATAATTCCAGTTATTAACCATATCTGGCAATCTCAAATCATTTCCCGATGCCAGGGTACGAGCTGCATATTCTGATGAAAAAACAATTACAACTGGACTAAAGTTACACCCAGCAACTCATCTCAATATCGATTAAGTTTGCTAAATGATATACAAATGTGCGTGCTTTATTTTCCTCCGAATTTCCAGCAGTATTTTTTTAATTTAACTTAATCAAGAAAAGCTCGCAACATCGACTCTTTAATTCATCCTCTAGATTTCCTTTCAACAAATCTTTATAAGACTCATGCGTACCTTATTAAACTATTTACATAGAGTAAAAGACACATTAACTCACCGCTTGATTTTTCGTCTGTCGATTTGATTCGTTTCACAGCATAAACACTAGCTTAAATATCGAAGCCCTCATTAATTGTAACCCGAATATAAATGTTTATTTATCAAATAAAACGGCTGAGTCAGTCTGATCATAGGGATCGTTCAATTCATTTTGAATACTATTCGAGATAATTGCATGTACTCTCTTTTCTAAAGAACATTTTTTTGCAAATGTGGGAACACAATGATGAATCTGTCATTGATTTTATAGTACAATTTAGCATACATTATTTATACTGAGAGAAAATTAAGTTTAGAATTAACAGTGTATTCATACGTTAAAAGTACTCTACTGCTATGTAACAAAAGCTCTCCTATATGACAAGCTATTATTCACTCAGATGTAGAAAAAAATTTAGGAAACAGAAATGTTTTTCTACAAAAAGATGATGAGAATAACATGGACGGATATGTTAACAACGGCAAAATATTTCAAAAGAACATGGAAACAAAATAGCCAATTTGAAAAATAATTATATATGAAATCATATAGAGTCGGTTGGAATTACTGGGACAACAGTGATAAAGAAATACCCGGAAACTTTGATTTACAAGTGTTGTTGTTAGCAGAGAAGAAATCAAATTAAGAGTTTTATGTAAATAGATTACAAAAAATGTTGAGGGATCTCTCCCTTTTTGTATATGACAATGGACTCTACTGAGTGTATATATAATCCTGCCATGCAGGGAACAGTGAAAGATCTGGAATCTCAGTTGTAGTTGCAGTTTACCGTGGAGAGTAATTCTTAGAGATCCATTACAGTTATCGAAGAGTTCCGACAGATACCGAAGTTAACCAGAGACCAGAATAGCTCTGAGTTCCACTCCGCTAGAATAATTTACCCGGACATACTATTTCACTTCAAGATTTTTATATATTTATTTCTACAAATAGTATTCCTGAATTGACTAACCCGCGTTCCAGTTTGTATATTACGTTCAATATATCCATACCGGCTTTTGTTGTTCATTATTTTGGTGGTTCCTCCTCTGGAATCCACAATAAATGGCGACGAAGACTCGAACTCACGTATACAAGCCGCAACAACAGAAAAGAAAGTAGAAGAGAGAGCAACACGAAAAATATTGCTTACAACTATAAACGATAAAAACGTCTGAAGTGCCATGAGCGCGTATGTCTTTCCGGTCAGTCAGTTAAGTGACATACGTGATACACGCTTTGAGAAATCATGTCTAGAAAGAGACATGACTGACTGGACAGGAGATTATCCCGCAGTAGATTGCCATTGTTTTCTGCGGTAGACAATGAAGGGAAGAGACGGATTAATACCTTTCCCAAGGTTATTTTGTACGTAACTGAATGCAAGGAATTCAACGGGAATTCGAACTCGGCTCCCTCGATGTCTCGTTTCGAGCCGATATCTACTGCACCACAACGCACATCCGCTTCAATTACACGGCAGAAAAATAAAGAATACAAATATTTAGAAGATCACAGTTCACACATAGGCATATATTTTTTTTAAAAATCATCTCACCCCAAGCAAGGCATTCCACTGCCACTATTGCGCATGGGGCTACATAAGGGAA
This sequence comes from Ascarosepion bandense, assembly GCA_037127315.1. Classification (NCBI taxonomy): domain Eukaryota; kingdom Metazoa; phylum Mollusca; class Cephalopoda; order Sepiida; family Sepiidae; genus Ascarosepion; species Ascarosepion bandense. The sequence goes on from JBBBDQ010000214.1 coordinate 3,221,411, forward strand.
GGTAAAGAGAAGGAGTGGTTAGACATAGGGAATGTCAGGAGGAAGGTGACAGATGAGTAAGGATAGCGAGGATGAGGGTTGGGCAGATGGGAAGAGTGTTTGATAGAATGGGAGCAGGTTAGTGTGTTAGGAGGTGTCTATTGACCTTACATTTAAACTCCTGGAGATTTTAGCCGTCGGGGAAGCAATCGTTTGGAAGAGAATTCCACAGTTGGGAAGTGCGAGGAAAGAAACTGTTGGAGTAGAAATTGCTGATGCATTTTATCGGTTTCACTGTAAAAGGGTGGTATCTAGTTGCTAATCTAGTATCTCGTTTAAATTCTTATTTAGGGGGCACTAGTGATCTATGTTCATCGGAGCAGAAGCCGTGAAAGTATTTATAGAAGAGACACAGGGACGCCACGTCGCGCCGGTGGGAGAGAGACTGCAGGCGGTCTGCCAAGTCGGTATCTATCACATTACAGACCTTCCTCTGAACCTTATCGAGAAGCACGAGGAGAACAGCAGGGGCACCCGACCAGATATGGCAGCAGTATTCAATGCAGGGGCGGATGGTAGATTTATAAATGTGCAGGATAGATTCAGACGGAAAAAAATCCGGGCTCTACACAGAGAACCGACTTTCATAGCAGCGGATTTAGCAATGGATTCGATATAGTCATTCCATTTGAGGTCCGCTGAAAGTGTGAGACCAAGGAGGCGCAGTGTTTTACTCTCTGGAAGGCAAGCCTGGTCCATGCTAATGGGAGATAGGTGAGATTGTCGATGATGGTTAATTGAGAGTATCTTCGTTTTAGAAGCATTAAAATTTACTAACCATTTCTTACCCCAGTCCAATATGGATTGGAGGTCTTTTTCAATCTCGGCTGCGAGGTTAGCTTTGACGCCTACACCAGATTTTTGTAGGAGGCGAGAGTAAACTGTGGTGTCATCGGCGTACAAACCTACTTGGGCTCTTATGGAATCAGGGAGATCATTAATCTATATCAGGAAGAGTGTAGGACCTAAGATGGAGCCTTGGGGGACACCTGCGTTTGTATGGTTGTTCTGAGAGGCATGTCCGTTTAATACCACCTTCATTGTGCGGTTAGAGAGGAATGACTGGATTAGTTCAAACAAATGTCCAGTTATACCATAGCTCCACAGTTTACACAGAAGGCCAGCATGCCAAACTCTGTCGAACGCCTTAGATATATCCAATGCAACGGTTCGGGCTTCGCCATTCCTGTCGAGTGCCTGGTATATGTACTCGGTGATGGTCGTTAGCATATCAGCAGTAGACCTGGTGAAGCGGAAACCATATTGCTTGTCCGAGAGGAGCCTCTGTGCTGTGAGATGCTGAACCACCTCGGCATTGATAATGGCTTCGAACACTTTGCCAAAGATCGGAAGAAGGCTGATAGGGCGGTAATTTGCAGGGTTAGAGGGTTCTCCAGTGTTTTTAAATATAGGAACTACAGAGGAGGATTTCCAACAGGCAGGAAAGCAGGAAGCAGATAGGCAGAGGTTGTAGAGCTTAGAAAGGACAGAGGAGATTTCAGGGGCACATTTCTTTAAGACTATGGTTGTGATTCCGTCACCACCGCTCGCTTTGTGAGGGTCAAGTTTTAAGATTATCTTAGAGACAAGCGAAGGTGTAATGTGGACAAATATATTAAGGAAAAGTAAAAAAGAAAAACAGGATAATATGAGACAATAACGGGATTGTGAAAATATAATCATTGCCAATATCATACATTGATAAAACGATGCTTATTGCATTGACTCATACCACCCCAGGACACAGGACAATGTGAATTTTACAAAAGTTTCGTTAAATCGTTCGACCTCTTGTACAAGTTGATATCATTTTATAGGTCTGAGAGTATCATCAAACGAATGTTTTGCTATTTTGAATGAGTCATTTCTTAACAAATGTATCTTTGTGAAAATATTTCTTTAAATTCTACTCTACTTCATCCGTATCTTCTGCAATTTGATGGCATATACTGTTAGATAGTGAAATTAATCGGCATATTCTTTTTTTCTAATATGAAATTTAAACATGGCAATTGCACACAGTTCTCATGAAACAAAGTGGCATATGATGTATACAGTTATAATAGGGAAGAATGTATTTTCGCTGTTTTTAATGTGAGACATTCAGCTAGTAGATATGTCTTTAGGGAAACGCTCAAAAAATGTGTTTTCCGATATTTTCCAGTAATTAATATTATTTTTTGTTAAAATAAAAGTAAATGATGACTTTTTAAATGCTACCAGGTCAATTCGTTTTCTTATTTCTAAAATATATGTTTGCTTTTTAAACGACGTTTTACGATTGTCTGATTTCCAAAGTAACAAAATGCAATGCAAATAAAAAAGAATCCTCTCTAAAATTGTATAAGCAGCCGATTATTATTTTCTACCATATTGCAGACAGTTATAAACATTTAATTATTTCATGCTATCAACAAAACGACATAGAGTTTTTTTTAAACTCCTTTGTTCTGTTGTGCAATTGTTCGAAATTCTCATACGTTTCACAGGAAAGGAAATCGGTGATATGTTAATTGAGAATTCAACACCTGGGTTGGTAAGAGCAGTCTTAACCTTACGGCAAAAAGAGTAACCAAACAGAGCTAAAAAGAACAAATAGGTATCCTTAGACATGGACAGAAAAATAAGAATCCTGCTATATAGTATAAATAAACCTTTCAGTTCTCTATTCAAGGCCTATGATTTCGAGGTTATGAGAAGCATAGAACCACCACCTAATTGCAGTTGTACCCAGGTTGACCCTGACTCGGAGTGGTATTAACTGTTAGGTTCTCAGGTATGGGCAAACAGTTAACCATCCAAGCAGGGGTGAAAACACTATGAAAGTATAATAAACAGACTTTTATCTAATATGTACATAAACATTCTTGAAAGAAAAATATTACCAGCAAAACGTTTTTGAAAGAAACATGTTAACAACAAAAATTTTTTTTAAGGAAAAATGTTAGCAACAAGAATATATTTTTAAAGGTAAAATGTTACCAAAAATACGTTTTTGAAGGAAAAAGTGTTACTAACAAAAAATACGTTTTTGAAAGAAAAATGTTACCAATAAAACTACATTTTCGAAAGAAAAATGTTACCAAAAATACGTTTTTGAAAGAAAATTTTACCAACAAAAATATGTTTTTGAAGGGAAAATATCAATAAAAATCTGTTTTTGAAGGAAAAATATTGCCGCAATATATTTTTTTTGAAGGAAAAATTATTGACATAATACATTTCTTCATACCAAAACTGCTAATGCTTCGGCATTAAATGACCACCAAGGGGTTGATATGCCGTAAAACAAACCAAATCAAACGAAACAATTTCTATATTCCCTAAAGGTGTGTTAAACATATCAAAAATCGAGACAGTGTTTCGCGTGAAAACAATAGAAATAATTATGCTTTAACAGTACTAGTGGATTTACATCTTATTTTTCTATGTGATCTGTCCTTTCAGGACATAAGCAATCATGGCTTTCCACGTCTTCCTATCCCTGCTGGCTCTTAGCATACTTGTTAAACCACACAACACTTGTACCGTCATCCACCTGATCAGGCCTTTCAAATATGTTATCCGATGCTTACTCCTGTCTATTTTTCCTCTATCTTGCCTGTTATTATCAGGTTCTGCAAAATTTGTTAAAATCAAGATAAATGTGCGTATATTAATTTTTTAATCATTTCACCTCAAGCAAGGCGGTTTTACTGCCACTAGTGTGTAAGGGGTTACATAAGAGGAAATTGAAAAGAAAGCGGAACAGGTTATAGGGGGTGTCAGAGAATTGATAAGAGAAGGATACCAATGCTAATGTGATGATAGTAGAGTGGATAGCAAAAGAAATGAGGGAAAGGATGCGAGTCAGAGAGGTAGGATATGACAATTGACCTTACATATAAATTCCTAGAGATTGTAGCTGTCTGGGATCAAGTGTGGAAGGGAATTCCATAGGTTGTATGTGCGAGAAAAAAAGCTGAGGGAGTAGAAGCTGCGGTTACATTTTATTAGTTTCACTGTAACATGGTGGGATCTAGTTGCTAGTCTGGTAGCTCGAGTAAATGATGCAGAGTGAGCATCACTGATCTAATCTCGTCGGAGCAGAAGCTGTGAAAACATTTGTAGAAAAGTCATAGGTAAGCCATATTACGCTGGTGAGAGAGTGACTGCAGCTGAACTACCAAGTTGGGATCGATCACATTTCAGATTCTCCGCTGGATGAATAGCAGGGGCACCCGACTAGATGTGGCAGTAATATTCAATTCAGGGTTTGGTGGTATATTTATATATGTGCAGCATGGATTCATACCTGAAAAATTTCCAGGCTCTACATAGTGAGCCGACCTATGGTTAATATGCTATAAATAATGTGTTTGAATTATCAAAAGCGCTTGGTACATTCCAGTTTCATGTTTTCCGACAAAAGCTCTATCATAAACTGTGTTAACGAAAGAAGATTTCTGATTCATATGCGCTTTTTTATGCGAGAACGACATACGTAGTATTATGTGAATACAGATGGTGATTGTCTCCCTTGGTGGTGATAAGTCACATGGTTCACAGCCGCTTAATGACGTCGCTTCATACAGTGACGAGGGTGGCCAGTCATGCAATCTTGTTACAGCAGCCTAAATGAGGTTGGCATTTTATCCTACGCCATGGGGCTCGAGCTGAGGCTAAGTATGCCTCTACCAGCAGATTAAATACATAACGCCGTTTTCCTTTTGTCGTGTATCTTTCTCAGACAGAAAAAATAACTCCGGATCGCAGTTCTTATGTTAGGAAAACCTAGAGATTCGCCGCCTCCTCTTCATGTCGTCACCAGGGATATACACATATCATGTCCATTTTAACCTGGTGCCCTAAACATCGCTTCTTAAGAAACACAATGAAATTTCGATATGATACGTAACACCATTCATTATTTCATTTGTTTCTTCTTACACTGTGCTGTGTGATATTTTTTTCGTGTGGAAAGTGTATATAAATATAAAATAAAATAAATTTCGATGTTCATATCAGTTGTATGGCCATTTCTACATGAAATCCCTAAGAGAAATTTCACGCATCATCGGCAACTTCTTTATTTCAAAATAAACCAATATATCATGGTTTATTTTGAAATAAAGAAGTTGCCGATGAAAAGTGAAATTTCTCTTAGGGGTTTCAGGTAGAAATGGTCATACAATTGATTTGAATATAGAAATTTATTTTATTTTATAATTGGCTCTGTAATTTAAATATTAATTACATTGAGTCCTCCACCTTGATCAGTTTTAATATTAATGTAATTAATATGAATTAGGATCGGTTCTTTGGGATTTATCTTCCTGCATTTGGATTAAAGCTATATATATATATATATATATATATATATGTGTGTGTGTGTGTATGTTTGTGTGTTTGTGTATATTTGTGTGTGTGTGTGTATGTTTGTGTGTGTGTGTGCAACTTAGTATATATCTTGCTAGCTCGAAAGTCTCTCAGAGAACAAAGAATATTTTTCATTCATTTTCCTTTCAGACATTAGGTTCTGTCCGTGAATTACCGTGTTATTATATCATGAATATAATTATGCACATAACTGAGCAAATACAAATTTGATAAAAGATTATTGTTTCCTATCTCTGTCATGTTACATTAACACTGATTTAAATGGTAGATTCTTAAAAAAACAAAAAAAGAACAAATAAAGATAGCTGTTCAATATTTGCTTTATTCTTCGAAATCGACAGTTACGATAATATCGATTCCAAAAGTTAGCATGATTAGGATGGTTAAAAAAAACGCTCACCGACTCTTTGGTTTTGCATTTCGTCATGTGCGAGCTGGCTTCACAGAAAAATCTGTATGCGGCTTGTTGTGAACATTTTAAAATTTTTGCCAGGTGGCTGCTCAATATGCGTCGTTTTTTGTATCTTATTCTAAACTGAGACAAAGACGAATTATCAGTCGGAATTACACTCCAACCTGTTCCTCAGAACCTTGCAGCCGATCTTGGAAAGGACCTCCAATCCGTAGTGGACTGGGGTAAGAAATGGCTCGTTTTATTTATTTTGTAATACAAAATTATGGCTCAAGGCCAGAAAACTGGGAGGGGGAACAAAACTTGGGGTGGTCTTCAGCTACTCTATCCTATACCTAGCTAATCCGATTCACGACCCATACATACGTTACAATGATACTCATTCACCATAAGAATTTGTCCATCAACACTCATACTTATCAAGCACCAAAAAACCGCAAAACAAACCGGGGACCTAAAAACGCCCCAAATGTACATAAAAATTTATTACTATATACAAATACAAAAATAACTTTAAAAATTTGTACATGAAATGATATGATGGGAAGGGGGTATGAAGAAACAAAAAATCCCCAAAACAAAAACAATTTCAAATGAATATTTATACATTATGTTAGTAAGACCCAAACACACCCACATAATTAAAGAGGCCACTGTATTCTGCCTGTATAGACAAAATCAAGCCGCTCTCTTTCTAAGGGGAATGGAGAAGTAGGGTACAAAAATAAAATGGACTGGAGAATATATAAGGCTGACCCAGCCGAGAATGAAACGGGACAAAATAACTCTGGACAATGGGGATCTCGAACTGGATCATAACAAAAGCAAGGGAGCCGGGGACAGGCCGGGACTAACACTATCACTCACATTAACTAGGTATACAAAAGAATACTTTACCTTAACCACGGGAGGGGTTCCAGAGGAATCCACCCCGATGCGAGCAGCAGATCTAAAAAAGAAAATCAAGACTAGCCCCGGTCACACGAACCAGGCTCGCTGCATATATCCACCTTTTGCTAAAGTCTGTCGGGTGCAGCCGTTTCCGTTCAGTTCTAATCTTCATTTTGAGCTGGTGCTCAAAATATCGGATTAGATCCTGATCCGAAAGACGACCTCCCCGCAAGACTTCCTCCAGACGCGTCATCCAAATCACCATTCTAGCCGTGGCCAGTAGCGACAGAAACACCATCCGCTTCACTCCAGAGTACGGGGGCGACACATTGTCCACAGCGTATGCGCGATCAATGAGCACAAGCTCCCGCGGCGCGATACGAGCAGTCAACTCGCCGACACGCGCCCACAACGGGCGAACGCGCGAACAATGGAAGAAGGCGTGCGCAGACGTCTCCTTAATTCCAAGGTCGCAACGTTCACAATCTGGCAAATCCGCCAGGCCCATTGCGAAACGCTTGTCATTGAGCGACAAACCATTCCGAGCCAATCGCCAGGTCAGAGAAAACTCAGAGTTGCTGAGCCAATCCGCACCTGGCGCCCAAGACCAATGAGAGCGGTACTCCACTCTCGACATGCCGAGCTTACTCCACAGCTTATCCTTCACGGCACCCTCCACTAATCCCCGATAGAAGATTTTCCTAGGCTGTGAAAGGTCACTGGACCGTGGAATGGCCTGTAAAGCCGCCAGACATTCGAGCAGGAATTTCGGTCGCACCCAAGGCCTGACGGTCAGCCATAGGGTCGGGGGCGTGATGGTAAGGCAAGGGAACATGTCCCTCACTACCCCCGCAAGCAACCGATCTTCCTCCAACGCGCGCCTGAGGAATGCCAACCTTGAAGCGAGCACGTGGCTCCTCAAGTGTGGCATCCCCAGACCCCCTTGACACGGACGGAGGCAACAGACTCCTTTGTCGACCATGTGTTTGCGTCCTCTCCACAGACAGGAGAATAGCAAACGCTCGAGCGCCTTCTCATGATCGTCACAAAGGGGAAGTACTGACAGCCGGTAAAGGATCATGGGAAAGAGGTATGTGTTACACACCTCCGCCAAGCCCTTCACGGAGAGACCCCGTCGACGCCAAATCTTGACCGACGCGCCGACCTTTGCCAGTACTTCTGACCAGTTTTTCTCCAGCTGTAAGTCCGGACCGAACCAAACTCCGAGGAGCTTGACCGGCCCGTCCGTCCAGCTGAAGGGCCCCGGGAGGGAAACTCCCTTCCAGGCACCTAACCGCAAGCCGGATGACTTGTCGCAGTTAATTCTGGCCCCTGTCACCTTCTCGTACCGTACAAGCGCCTGGTGTACCGCCTCTATGTCCCTGCGGGAGGACACAAAGGTCGTTACGTCATCGGCGTACGCAGAAACCCTGGCTCGAGCTCCGCCAGGGACTTCAATTCCACGCAGGACCGGACTGCCCGTCTCGTCCCTCAGCCGGCGAAGGAGGGGCTCCAACGCCAAGACATAAAGGAGAGAAGACAGTGGACAACCCTGTCGGACCGACCTAGACAGCGCGAAAGCGCCCGACAGCTTCCCGTTCACCTGTACCACAGCCTTGGGGGAGCGATACAGAAGGCTAATCCAGCGGCTGAAGTCGGGTTTGAATCCGGCGGCCTGCAGGACAGCAGACAGGTAGCCATGGTCAATCCTATCAAATGCCTTGGACTGATATAAATTGATCAGCGCGGCCTCATCGTCGTCTTCTACACCCTCTATGATCGTGCGAATCAAGTGCAGGTTGCTCTGAATTGTTCTCCCCTTCACAGAACAAGTCTGATCCGGTTCCAACAGAGACTCGGCAACTAGCTGCAAGCGATTCGTCAGGATCTTGGCCAAAATCTTTAACTCTGTGTTTAGCAGAGTTATGGGCCTGTAGTCATCTAGTTCCCTCCCAACCTTCTTGCCTTTTCTCAACAGCGTGATCACGCCCCTGGTGATCCGACCGGGGATGGACCCCTGCCGAAACCAGTGGTTGAACACGACAGCCAAGAGCGGGACAAAAAGGTGCGACATCCTCAAGTACAATTCATAGGGCAAACCATCCAAACCTGGCGACTTGCCACTGCCGACCTTCTTCAAAGCCACGTAGATTTCGTCCTCCGTAATCTCCCCTTCGCAGCTAGCCGCTTCAGCCGGCAAAAGCCGGGGAAAGTCAGCCAAATAGCTGCGAAACTCCTCGTCACGGAGACCAGGCTCCTTGGTAAATCGGTGCTCGAAATGCTGCCGGAACGCCTCGCACATGTCGTCGGTGGACCTAAGGAGATGTCCCTCCGGGTCGCGTACCTCTCGAATGTACCGGTCGCCGGCATGGCGAATTTCTTCCTTGCGCAGTTCCGCGCCCATGTTCACAGCTTCGGAAGACATCTTGCTTAACTTAGCCCTAATTACCTGACCCATGTAGCGCCCGCTAGCCGAGCGCTCCAGGGCCTCCCTGGCTAAGGCTATTTCTAGGGGATCCCCACCAGCCTCCGCCCGGGCGAAATTAGCACTAAGTGTCTTTGCCTCCGCAGCCTTATCTAGGTTGAGCCGCTGGCTATATTTGGTGGCGAAAGACCTAATGGAGTCCTTAAGGTTAACCCACCACTTACTCCCAATGACTCGCCCAATTAACGCCCGCTGCACTAGTTTTGTCAGCTGGTCACGAAAGTCCCGCCTGTCCAGTAAGGACTGATTGAACTTCCAATAACCAGCCAACCTAGGCCTAAATTCTAACGCCACCCGGGCACAAACGAGTTTGTGGTCCGAGTAGCCTAACCAGTGGAACGTTGGACATTCTAAGAAGTCTATGTCGGCTTCTCTCACTAACATCCTATCCAGGTACGCAGATACCCGGGTAGAAGGCCAACTACGCGTCCACGTCCACATGCTCCCTTCCGGATGATCGACCCGGTATCTATCGACGAGGCCAAATTCGCCGATCAGATCAACCAGGCTACGATCACCACTCCACCCGCTAGCGCCCCTTCCTCTATCCCATTTGGGGGTTAGGACGGCATTCCAGTCCCCAACTAAGATTAGCCGTGTTGAATGCACCATGAGGGGCTCCAACAGCCGAAAGAAAGAGACACGCTCACCTTGAACATTGGGCGCATAAACCACAATCAGCCGGAACGACTTGCTTTTCACTGCAATATCGGCCACGATCAGCCGGCCCTCGGCACCGACATGGACAAGGTCCACCCTCGCGTCCAGGGTACGCTTGACCAGCAAAGAAACACCTCTGGCCAGCCGGCTCCCATATGCTGAATAGACGACAAAGTCGTTAGACAGCACACACGAGTCGACTTCGCAAACAAAGTGAGTCTCTTGGATCGCGGCCACATCCACGCCGAAGGACAAGAGGTCACGAAGCAGGCGAGCCGCCTTACCCCGATCCCTCAGGCCCTTCGCATTTATACTGGCTATCTTAATAGACATTCTTTAGACCTGTAACGAAAAAACACAAAAAGACATGCAACAAACGGCTCTACTCGCATACCGGGTAGAAATCTCGGGTAGACGGGACCCCGACGGACTGTCCTAGGGACCCTGTACCAATGTCGGACGTAATCCGTCCGTCTAGAACAATACCGCCGACGTCCGTAGGGTAGGTTAGCTTTAGAACCCTATACAGACAGGGGTGGATTAAAACGGGGAACCTCCCCGAACAATTTCGAGCCATTTTTCTCAACTCGGGAGTGTCTTCCTTGACCATAGTCAGTTTCGGGTAGCTCCTCTGCGCTTCCGCAATGTGCTCCCAGACCCGCAGGTTCCCTCCGGTGTTGCGGACCAGAGTAATGACCCCTGGGGCCTGGGAGAAGTTCCTGGGGTTCTCAGTGGATAACCCATCCACTGAGGTGAGCTTGAGGAGTGGTTTCAGCAGCTTACGTCGCTGCGACGACCACTCATCTGCGATACCTGGGTCCACCTTCATGAGTGCCTCCCCACGCGGGAGGTCTTTCTTTTTTTGGTCCTACTGGGAGTGGGCATAGGAGAAGGGGAGGGTGAGGGCGTTGACACACTGACTTTGTGGAGGGGGGTTAATTTGAAGGTTGGGGACTGGGAAGCTTTTTGCGGGAACGCGGGAAGGCTTCTAGCCTTTTCCGCGTAAGAAGTTCTTGCTGGCGACACCGGCAACGACGAGCATTTTTGTGCTCGTGGCCTCTTCTCCCTGCTTCTACTTCTTCGCCTTGTTTTCGGGCTGTCCTGCCGCTCCTCCACTTCTTCCTCTCTCCCCCTCTTTAGAGAAGTCGACCTCTCCACTTCCATTTCTTGTTGGGGGGACGGGGTCCTTTCCTTTCTCTGCTTGGGGGGAGACTTCTTCGCCGGTGCCTCCTTTGGTTTTGACGGTGTTATGGCAGGTGGCCGCACCTTCTCAGCGGGAGGAGTTTTGGCCTTCTTTCTGCCGACCACCTGCCACTCACCCTCCTTATTTACACCCGGAGACTGTGCCGTTTGCATTGGTTTGTCGCTCTCCTTCTCTGGCTGCTGCTTTGCTGGTTGAGCTGCTTGGGCCTTTGGGGCCGGCTTTTTGGTCAGGCAGGCCCTAGCGACATGGTCTGCCGCCCCACAGACCCAACAGCACGGCTTCCTGCCTTCCACAACGATGAAAATGATACGACCCCTGCAGGTGAGAATGTTAGGGATCTTGCTGATGTTCTCCTTGGATAGCGTCACCTGCAGGGTCATGTCTCCTGTCAGGAAGCCAGCCTTAGACCGTAGCGAGGAGACCACGGCCACCTTTCCGTAAGCGGCGAAAAAGGCGCCAACGTGGTCCTCTTCAATGTCCATGGGGACGCCATGAAGAGTGATCCTAACTTTGCGGGCACCCATATATTCGGTGCTGAACTGGAGAGTTTTTGTTTCCAGCACCGTACCGACCAAGCTTTTGGCCTCCTCCGCCGTGCCCAGCAGGACGTCCCACATGGCATTACTCCTCCTCGCCACGGCCCTGGCTTTGATGTTTAGCTTTTTTATGGCTTCCTCCAAAGTATCCCTTGTCACTCCGATCATCTTATGGGATTTCAGGTCCTTTGAGATTAGCGTTATCACTCTGGTCTCGATATCTGCCAATTTGTCAGGCAGCGAGACCAGCTCGGTGCCCTTGATGTACTCTGCATACCTGGACCTTATTCTCTCATAGTAGGCTTCGTCCTTCGTGGTGATCTTGCTGGCAATATTCGCCCCTGTCCAACCTGAGGTTGAAGGTAGGGGGGATCCTGGTGTTGTTGGAGGGGGATTGTCCCGAGGCGGTAATGCCCAATCCCCCTCTTTCCCTCCCACCGAGTCCGTGGTGGGAGGCACGATCGCTTCTGGCCTATCCGCGGCCATGCCTCCTAAGAGGCCGAACACCTGGCAACCTTTTCCGGTGGTTTCGCAGCTATAAGCCACTACTTTGACACTACCTGAGCAATGAACTCAGGCGGAATCGATAAACCAGTCGAACCACAAGTACTAGTAAACGCTACTACGGAACAGATACTACACTTTGATCCTACTCAAAAACCACATATGTATTTATTCATGTAAAATTACATAAATTATGGCACAAGGCCAAAAAAGGGGGAGGGGGAACAAAACTTGGGATGGTCTTCAGTAACTCTATCCTATACCTAGCTAATCAGATTCACGACCCATACATACGTTACAATTTTCTCATTCACCATAAATATTTGTCCATCAACACTCATACTTATCATACACCAAAATACCGCAAGAACATACCAGGGACCTAAAAAACGCCCCAAATGTACATAAAAATTTGTGTATTTGCAATATTTTTCAAAAATAACTTTAAAATTTTTCACATGAAATGACATGATGGGAAGGGGGATGAAGAAACAAAAATCCCCAAAACAAAAACAATTTCAAATGAATAGCATGTACATAGTGTTAGTAAGACCCAAACACACCCACATAATTAAAGAGGCCGCTGTATTCTGCCTTAAAAGACAAAATCAAGAAGCGCTCTTTCTAAGGGGAATGGAGAAGCAGGGAACAAAAATAAATTGGACTGGAGACTATATAAGGCTGACCCAGCCGAGAATGAAAACGGGACAAAATAATAATGGACAATGGGAATCTCGAACTGGATCATAACAAAAGTAATGGAGCCGGGAACAGGCCAGGACAAACACATTCACTCACATTAACTAGGCACAAAACGGACTTCTAACCTTAACCACGGGAGGGGTTCCAACGGAATCCACCCCGATGTGTCCATCAGATCTAAAAAAGAAAATCAAGGCTAGCCCCGGTCACGCGAACCAGGCTCGCTACATATACCCACCTTTCGCTGAACTCTGTCGGGTGCAGTCGCTTCCGTTCAGTTCTAATCTTCATTTTGAGCTGGTGCTCAAAATATCGGATTAGATCCTGATCCGAAAGCCGACCTCCCCGCAAGACTTCCTCCAGACGCGTCATCCAAATCACCATTCTAGCCGTGGCCAGTAGCGACAGAAACACCATCCGCTTCACTCCAGAGTACGGGGGCGACACATTGTCCACAGCGTATGCGCGATCAATGAGCACAAGCTCTCGCGGCGCGATACGAGCAGTCAACTCGCCGACACGCTCCCACAACGGGCGAACGCGCGAACAATGGAAGAAGGCGTGCGCAGACGTCTCCTTAATTCCAAGGTCGCAACGTTCACAATCTGGCAAATCCGCCAGGCCCATTGCGAAACGCTTGTCATTGAGCGACAAACCATTCCGAGCCAATCGCCAGGTCAGAGAAAACTCAGAGTTGCTGAGCCAATCCGCACCTGGCGCCCAAGACCAATGAGAGCGGTACTCCACTCTCGACATGCCGAGCTTACTCCACAGCTTATCCTTCACGGCACCCTCCACTAATCCCCGATAGAAGATTTTCCTAGGCTGTGAAAGGTCACTGGACCGTGGAATGGCCTGTAAAGCCGCCAGACATTCGAGCAGGAATTTCGGTCGCACCCAAGGCCTGACGGTCAGCCATAGGGTCGGGGGCGTGATGGTAAGGCAAGGGAACATGTCCCTCACTACCCCCGCAAGCAACCGATCTTCCTCCAACGCGCGCCTGAGGAATGCCAACCTTGAAGCGAGCACGTGGCTCCTCAAGTGTGGCATCCCCAGACCCCCTTGACACGGACGGAGGCAACAGACTCCTTTGTCGACCATGTGTTTGCGTCCTCTCCACAGACAGGAGAATAGCAAACGCTCGAGCGCCTTCTCATGATCGTCCCAAAGGGGAAGTACTGACAGCCGGTAAAGGATCATGGGAAAGAGGTATGTGTTACACACCTCCGCCAAGCCCTTCACGGAGAGACCCCGTCGACGCCAAATCTTGACCGACGCGCCGACCTTTGCCAGTACTTCTGACCAGTTTTTCTCCAGCTGTAAGTCCGGACCGAACCAAACTCCGAGGAGCTTGACCGGCCCGTCCGTCCAGCTGAAGGGCCCCGGGAGGGAAACTCCCTTCCAGGCACCTAACCGCAAGCCGGATGACTTGTCGCAGTTAATTCTGGCCCCTGTCACCTTCTCGTACCGTACAAGCGCCTGCTGTACCGCCTCTATGTCCCTGCGGGAGGACACAAAGGTCGTTACGTCATCGGCGTACGCAGAAACCCTGGCCCGAGCTCCGCCAGGGACTTCAATTCCACGCAGGACCGGACTGCCCGTCTCGTCCCTTAGCCGGCGAAGGAGGGGCTCCAACGCCAAGACATAAAGGAGAGAAGACAGTGGAAAACCCTGTCGGACCGACCTAGACAGCGCGAAAGCGCCCGACAGCTTCCCGTTCACCTGTACCACAGCCTTGGGGGAGCGATACAGAAGGCTAATCCAGCGGCTGAAGTCGGGTTTGAATCCGGCGGCCTGCAGGACAGCAGCCAGGTAGCCATGGTCAATCCTATCAAATGCCTTGGACTGATCCAAATTGATCAGCGCGGCCTCATCGTCGTCTTCTACACCCTCTATGATCGTGCGAATCAAGTGCAGGTTGCTCTGAATTGTTCTCCCCTTCACAGAACAAGTCTGATCCGGTTCCAACAGAGACTCGGCAACTAGCTGCAAGCGGTTCGTCAGGATCTTGGCCAAAATCTTTAACTCTGTGTTTAGCAGAGTTATGGGCCTGTAGTCATCTAGTTCCCTCCCAACCTTCTTGCCTTTTCTCAACAGCGTGATCACGCCCCTGGTGATCCGACCGGGGATGGACCCCTGCCGAAACCAGTGGTTGAACACGACAGCCAAGAGCGGGACAAAAAGGTGCGACATCCTCAAGTACAATTCATAGGGCAAACCATCCAAACCTGGCGACTTGCCACTGCCGACCTTCTTCAAAGCCACGTAGATTTCGTCCTCCGTAATCTCCCCTTCGCAGCTAGCCGCTTCAGCCGGCAAAAGCCGGGGAAAGTCAGCCAAATAGCTGCGAAACTCCTCGTCACGGAGACCAGGCTCCTTGGTAAATCGGTGCTCGAAATGCTGCCGGAACGCCTCGCACATGTCGTCGGTGGACCTAAGGAGATGTCCCTCCGGGTCGCGTACCTCTCGAATGTACCGGTCGCCGGCATGGCGAATTTCTTCCTTGCGCAGTTCCGCGCCCATGTTCACAGCTTCGGAAGACATCTTGCTTAACTTAGCCCTAATTACCTGACCCATGTAGCGCCCGCTAGTCGAGCGCTCCAGGGCCTCCCTGGCTAAGGCTATTTCTAGGGGATCCCCACCAGCCTCCGCCCGGGCGAAATTAGCACTAAGTGTCTTTGCTTCCGCAGCCTTATCTAGGTTGAGCCGCTGGCTATATTTGGTGGCGAAAGACCTAATGGAGTCCTTAAGGTTAACCCACCACTTACTCCCAATGACTCGCCCAATTAACGCCCTCTGCACTAGTCTTGTCAGCTGGTCACGAAAGTCCCGCCTGTCCAGTAAGGACTGATTGAACTTCCAATAACCAGCCAACCTAGGCCTAAATTCTAACGCCACCCGGGCACAAACGAGTTTGTGGTCCGAGTAGCCTAACCAGTGGAACGTTGGACATTCTAAGAAGTCTATGTCGGCTTCTCTCACTAACATCCTATCCAGGTACGCAGATACCCGGGTAGAAGGCCAACTACGCGTCCACGTCCACATGCTCCCTTCCGGATGATCGACCCGGTATCTATCGACGAGGCCAAATTCGCCGATCAGATCAACCAGGCTACGATCACCACTCCACCCGCTAGCGCCCCTTCCTCTATCCCATTTGGGGGTTAGGACGGCATTCCAGTCCCCAACTAAGATTAGCCGTGTTGAATGCACCATGAGGGGCTCCAACAGCCGAAAGAAAGAGACACGCTCACCTTGAACATTGGGCGCATAAACCACAATCAGCCGGAACGACTTGCTTTTCACTGCAATATCGGCCACGATCAGCCGGCCCTCGGCACCGACATGGACAAGGTCCACCCTCGCGTCCAGGGTACGCTTGACCAGCAAAGAAACACCTCTGGCCAGCCGGCTCCCATATGCTGAATAGACGACAAAGTCGTTAGACAGCACACACGAGTCGACTTCGCAAACAAAGTGAGTCTCTTGGATCGCGGCCACATCCACGCCGAAGGACAAGAGGTCACGAAGCAGGCGAGCCGCCTTACCCCGATCCCTCAGGCCCTTCGCATTTATACTGGCTATCTTAATAGACATTCTTTAGACCTGTAACGAAAAAACACAAAAAGACATGCAACAAACGGCTCTACTCGCATACCGGGTAGAAATCTCGGGTAGACGGGACCCCGACGGACTGTCCTAGGGACCCTGTACCAATGTCGGACGTAATCCGTCCGTCTAGAACAATACCGCCGACGTCCGTAGGGTAGGTTAGCTTTAGAACCCTATACAGACAGGGGTGGATTAAAACGGGGAACCTCCCCGAACAATTTCGAGCCATTTTTCTCAACTCGGGAGTGTCTTCCTTGACCATAGTCAGTTTCGGGTAGCTCCTCTGCGCTTCCGCAATGTGCTCCCAGACCCGCAGGTTCCCTCCGGTGTTGCGGACCAGAGTAATGACCCCTGGGGCCTGGGAGAAGTTCCTGGGGTTCTCAGTGGATAACCCATCCACTGAGGTGAGCTTGAGGAGTGGTTTCAGCAGCTTACGTCGCTGCGACGACCACTCATCTGCGATACCTGGGTCCACCTTCATGAGTGCCTCCCCACGCGGGAGGTCTTTCTTTTTTTGGTCCTACTGGGAGTGGGCATAGGAGAAGGGGAGGGTGAGGGCGTTGACACACTGACTTTGTGGAGGGGGGTTAATTTGAAGGTTGGGGACTGGGAAGCTTTTTGCGGGAACGCGGGAAGGCTTCTAGCCTTTTCCGCGTAAGAAGTTCTTGCTGGCGACACCGGCAACGACGAGCATTTTTGTGCTCGTGGCCTCTTCTCCCTGCTTCTACTTCTTCGCCTTGTTTTCGGGCTGTCCTGCCGCTCCTCCACTTCTTCCTCTCTCCCCCTCTTTAGAGAAGTCGACCTCTCCACTTCCATTTCTTGTTGGGGGGACGGGGTCCTTTCCTTTCTCTGCTTGGGGGGAGACTTCTTCGCCGGTGCCTCCTTTGGTTTTGACGGTGTTATGGCAGGTGGCCGCACCTTCTCAGCGGGAGGAGTTTTGGCCTTCTTTCTGCCGACCACCTGCCACTCACCCTCCTTATATACACCCGGAGACTGTGCCGTTTGCATTGGTTTGTCGCTCTCCTTCTCTGGCTGCTGCTTTGCTGGTTGAGCTGCTTGGGCCTTTGGGGCCGGCTTTTTGGTCAGGCAGGCCCTAGCGACATGGTCTGCCGCCCCACAGACCCAACAGCACGGCTTCCTGCCTTCCACAACGATGAAAATGATACGACCCCTGCAGGTGAGAATGTTAGGGATCTTGCTGATGTTCTCCTTGGATAGCGTCACCTGCAGGGTCATGTCTCCTGTCAGGAAGCCAGCCTTAGACCGTAGCGAGGAGACCACGGCCACCTTTCCGTAAGCGGCGAAAAAGGCGCCAACGTGGTCCTCTTCAATGTCCATGGGGACGCCATGAAGAGTGATCCTAACTTTGCGGGCACCCATATATTCGGTGCTGAACTGGAGAGTTTTTGTTTCCAGCACCGTACCGACCAAGCTTTTGGCCTCCTCCGCCGTGCCCAGCAGGACGTCCCACATGGCATTACTCCTCCTCGCCACGGCCCTGGCTTTGATGTTTAGCTTTTTTATGGCTTCCTCCAAAGTATCCCTTGTCACTCCGATCATCTTATGGGATTTCAGGTCCTTTGAGATTAGCGTTATCACTCTGGTCTCGATATCTGCCAATTTGTCAGGCAGCGAGACCAGCTCGGTGCCCTTGATGTACTCTGCATACCTGGACCTTATTCTCTCATAGTAGGCTTCGTCCTTCGTGGTGATCTTGCTGGCAATATTCGCCCCTGTCCAACCTGAGGTTGAAGGTAGGGGGGATCCTGGTGTTGTTGGAGGGGGATTGTCCCGAGGCGGTAATGCCCAATCCCCCTCTTTCCCTCCCACCGAGTCCGTGGTGGGAGGCACGATCGCTTCTGGCCTATCCGCGGCCATGCCTCCTAAGAGGCCGAACACCTGGCAACCTTTTCCGGTGGTTTCGCAGCTATAAGCCACTACTTTGACACTACCTGAGCAATGAACTCAGGCGGAATCGATAAACCAGTCGAACCACAAGTACTAGTAAACGCTACTACGGAACAGATACTACACTTTGATCCTACTCAAAAACCACATAACGCAATTTAGGGTAAGAAGATGGCTCGTTTTATTTATTTTGTTTTTACACAAAATTGTGGCTCAAGGCCAAAAACTGGGAGGGGGAACAAAACTTGGGGTGGTCTTCAGCTACTCTATCCTATACCTAGCTAACCAGATTCACGACCCATACATACGTTACAATGATTCTCATTCACCATAAGAATTTGTCCATCAACACTCATACCTATCAAGCACCAAAAAACCGCAAAACATACCGGGGACCTAAAAACGCCCCAAATGTACATAAAAATTTATTACTATATACAAATATAATACAAAAATAACTTTAAAAATTTGTACATGAAATGATATGATGGGAAGGGGGTATGAAGAAACAAAAAATCCCCAAAACAAAAACAATTTCAAATGAATATTTATACATTATGTTAGTAAGACCCAAACACACCCACATAATTAAAGAGGCCACTGTATTCTGCCTGTATAGACAAAATCAAGCCGCTCTCTTTCTACGGGGAATGGAGAAATAGGTTAAAAAATAAAATGGACTGGAGAATATATAAGGCTGACCCAGCCGAGAATAAAACGGGACAAAATAACTCTGGACAATGGGGCTCTCGAACTGGATCATAACAAAAGCAAGGGAGCCGGGAACAGGCTAGGACAAACCCACTCACTCACATTAACTAGGTACACAAAAGAATACTTTACCTTAACCACGGGAGGGGTTCCAGAGGAATCCACCCCGATGCGAGCAACAGATCTAAAAAAGAAAATCAAGACTAGCCCCGGTCACACGAACCAGGCTCGCTGCATATATCCACCTTTTGCTAAAGTCTGTCGGGTGCAGCCGTTTCCGTTCAGTTCTAATCTTCATTTTGAGCTGGTGCTCAAAATATCGGATTAGATCCTGATCCGAAAGACGACCTCCCCGCAAGACTTCCTCCAGTCGCGTCATCCAGATCACCATTCTAGCCGTGGCCAGTAGCGACAGAAACACCATCCGCTTCACTCCAGAGTACGGGGGCGACACATTGTCCACAGCGTATGCGCGATCAATGAGCACAAGCTCCCGCGGCGCGATACGAGCAGTCAACTCGCCGACACGCGCCCACAACGGGCGAACGCGCGAACAATGGAAGAAGGCGTGCGCAGACGTCTCCTTAATTCCAAGGTCGCAACGTTCACAATCTGGCAAATCCGCCAGGCCCATTGCGAAACGCTTGTCATTGAGCGACAAACCATTCCGAGCCAATCGCCAGGTCAGAGAAAACTCAGAGTTGCTGAGCCAATCCGCACCTGGCGCCCAAGACCAATGAGAGCGGTACTCCACTCTCGACATGCCGAGCTTACTCCACAGCTTATCCTTCACGGCACCCTCCACTAATCCCCGATAGAAGATTTTCCTAGGCTGTGAAAGGTCACTGGACCGTGGAATGGCCTGTAAAGCCGCCAGACATTCGAGCAGGAATTTCGGTCGCACCCAAGGCCTGACGGTCAGCCATAGGGTCGGGGGCGTGATGGTAAGGCAAGGGAACATGTCCCTCACTACCCCCGCAAGCAACCGATCTTCCTCCAACGCGCGCCTGAGGAATGCCAACCTTGAAGCGAGCACGTGGCTCCTCAAGTGTGGCATCCCCAGACCCCCTTGACACGGACGGAGGCAACAGACTCCTTTGTCGACCATGTGTTTGCGTCCTCTCCACAGACAGGAGAATAGCAAACGCTCGAGCGCCTTCTCATGATCGTCACAAAGGGGAAGTACTGACAGCCGGTAAAGGATCATGGGAAAGAGGTATGTGTTACACACCTCCGCCAAGCCCTTCACGGAGAGACCCCGTCGACGCCAAATCTTGACCGACGCGCCGACCTTTGCCAGTACTTCTGACCAGTTTTTCTCCAGCTGTAAGTCCGGACCGAACCAAACTCCGAGGAGCTTGACCGGCCCGTCCGTCCAGCTGAAGGGCCCCGGGAGGGAAACTCCCTTCCAGGCACCTAACCGCAAGCCGGATGACTTGTCGCAGTTAATTCTGGCCCCTGTCACCTTCTCGTACCGTACAAGCGCCTGGTGTACCGCCTCTATGTCCCTGCGGGAGGACACAAAGGTCGTTACGTCATCGGCGTACGCAGAAACCCTGGCTCGAGCTCCGCCAGGGACTTCAATTCCACGCAGGACCGGACTGCCCGTCTCGTCCCTTAGCCTGCGAAGGAGGGGCTCCAACGCGAGGACATAAAGGAGAGAGGACAGTGGACAACCCTGTCGGACCGACCTAGACAGCGCGAAAGCGCCCGACAGCTTCCCGTTCACCTGTACCACAGCCTTGGGGGAGCGATACAGAAGGCTAATCCAGCGGCTGAAGTCGGGTTTGAATCCGGCGGCCTGCAGGACAGCAGCCAGGTAGCCATGGTCAATCCTATCAAATGCCTTGGACTGATCTAAATTGATCAGCGCGGCCTCATCGTCGTCTTCTACACCCTCTATGATCGTGCGAATCAAGTGCAGGTTGCTCTGAATTGTTCTCCCCTTCACAGAACAAGTCTGATCCGGTTCCAACAGAGACTCGGCAACTAGCTGCAAGCGATTCGTCAGGATCTTGGCCAAAATCTTTAACTCTGTGTTTAGCAGAGTTATGGGCCTGTAGTCATCTAGTTCCCTCCCAACCTTCTTGCCTTTTCTCAACAGCGTGATCACGCCCCTGGTGATCCGACCGGGGATGGACCCCTGCCGAAACCAGTGGTTGAACACGACAGCCAAGAGCGGGACAAAAAGGTGCGACATCCTCAAGTACAATTCATAGGGCAAACCATCCAAACCTGGCGACTTGCCACTGCCGACCTTCTTCAAAGCCACGTAGATTTCGTCCTCCGTAATCTCCCCTTCGCAGCTAGCCGCTTCAGCCGGCAAAAGCCGGGGAAATTCAGCCAAATAGCTGCGAAACTCCTCGTCACGGAGACCAGGCTCCTTGGTAAATCGGTGCTCGAAATGCTGCCGGAACGCCTCGCACATGTCGTCGGTGGACCTAAGGAGATGTCCCTCCGGGTCGCGTACCTCTCGAATGTACCGGTCGCCGGCATGGCGAATTTCTTCCTTGCGCAGTTCCGCGCCCATGTTCACAGCTTCGGAAGACATCTTGCTTAACTTAGCCCTAATTACCTGACCCATGTAGCGCCCGCTAGTCGAGCGCTCCAGGGCCTCCCTGGCTAAGGCTATTTCTAGGGGATCCCCACCAGCCTCCGCCCGGGCGAAATTAGCACTAAGTGTCTTTGCCTCCGCAGCCTTATCTAGGTTGAGCCGCTGGCTATATTTGGTGGCGAAAGACCTAATGGAGTCCTTAAGGTTAACCCACCACTTACTCCCAATGACTCGCCCAATTAACGCCCTCTGCACTAGTCTTGTCAGCTGGTCACGAAAGTCCCGCCTGTCCAGTAAGGACTGATTGAACTTCCAATAACCAGCCAACCTAGGCCTAAATTCTAACGCCACCCGGGCACAAACGAGTTTGTGGTCCGAGTAGCCTAACCAGTGGAACGTTGGACATTCTAAGAAGTCTA
Organism: Ascarosepion bandense; assembly: GCA_037127315.1. Classification (NCBI taxonomy): domain Eukaryota; kingdom Metazoa; phylum Mollusca; class Cephalopoda; order Sepiida; family Sepiidae; genus Ascarosepion; species Ascarosepion bandense. Next base: position 3,243,427 of record JBBBDQ010000214.1, read on the forward strand.
TGTCGGCTTCTCTCACTAACATCCTATCCAGGTACGCAGATACCCGGGTAGAAGGCCAACTACGCGTCCACGTCCACATGCTCCCTTCCGGATGATCGACCCGGTATCTATCGACGAGACCAAATTCGCCGATCAGATCAACCAGGCTACGATCACCACTCCACCCGCTAGCGCCCCTTCCTCTATCCCATTTGGGGGTTAGGACGGCATTCCAGTCCCCAACTAAGATTAGCCGTGTTGAATGCACCATGAAGGGCTCCAACAGCCGAAAGAAAGAGACACGCTCACCTTGAACATTGGGCGCATAAACCACAATCAGCCGGAACGACTTGCTTTTCACTGCAATATCGGCCACGATCAGCCGGCCCTCGGCACCGACATGGACAAGGTCAACCCTCGCGTCCAGGGTACGCTTGACCAGCAAAGAAACACCTCTGGCCAGCCGGCTCCCATATGCTGAATAGACGACAAAGTCGTTAGACAGCACACACGAGTCGACTTCGCAAACAAAGTGAGTCTCTTGGATCGCGGCCACATCCACGCCGAAGGACAAGAGGTCACGAAGCAGGCGAGCCGCCTTACCCCGATCCCTCAGGCCCTTCGCATTTATACTGGCTAACTTAATAGACATTCTTTAGATCTGAAACGAAAAAAATAAGATAAAAACATGCAACGAACGGCTCTACTCGCATACCGGGTAGAAATCTCGGGTAGACGGGACCCCGACGGACTGTCCTAGGGACCCTGTACCAATGTCGGACGTAATCCGTCCGTCTAGAACAATTCCGCCGACGTCCGTAGGGTAGGTTAGCTTTAGCACCCTATACAGACAGGGGTGGATTAAAACGGGGAACCTCCCCGCACAATTTCGAGCCATTTTTCTCAACTCGGGAGTGTCTTCCTTGACCATAGTCAGTTTCGGGTAGCTCCTCTGCGCTTCCGCAATGTGCTCCCAGACCCGCAGGTTCCCTCCGGTGTTGCGGACCAGAGTAATGACCCCTGGGGCCTGGGAGAAGTTCCTGGGGTTCTCAGTGGATAACCCATCCACTGAGGTGAGCTTGAGGAGTGGTTTCAGCAGCTTACGTCGCTGCGACGACCACTCATCTGCGATACCTGGGTCCACCTTCATGAGTGCCTCCCCACGCGGGAGGTCTTTCTTTTTTTTGGTCCTACTGGGAGTGGGCATAGGAGAAGGGGAGGGTGAGGGCGTTGACACACTGACTTTGTGGAGGGGGGTTAATTTGAAGGTTGGGGACTGGGAAGCTTTTTGCGGGGACGCGGGAAGGCTTCTAGCCTTTTCCGCGTAAGAAGTTCTTGCTGGCGACACCGGCAACGACGAGCATTTTTGTGCTCGTGGCCTCTTCTCCCTGCTTCTACTTCTTCGCCTTGTTTTCGGGCTGTCCTGCCGCTCCTCCACTTCTTCCTCTCTCCCCCTCTTTAGAGAAGTCGACCTCTCCACTTCCATTTCTTGTTGGGGGGACGGGCTCCTTTCCTTTCTCTGCTTGGGGGGAGACTTCTTCGCCGGTGCCTCCTTTGGTTTTGGCGGTGTTATGGCAGGTGGCCGCACCTTCTCAGCGGGAGGAGTTTTGGCCTTCTTTCTGCCGACCACCTGCCACTCACCCTCCTTATTTACACCTGGAGACTGTGCCGTTTGCTTTGGTTTGTCGCTCTCCTTCTCTGGCTGCTGCTTTGCTGGTTGAGCTGCTTGGGCCTTTGGGGCCGACTTCTTGGTGAGGCAGGCCCTAGCGACATGGTCTGCCGCCCCACAGACCCAACAGCACGGCTTCCTGCCTTCCACAACAATGAAAATGATACGACCCCTGCAGGTGAGAATGTTAGGGATTTTGCTGATGTTTTCCTTGGATAGCGTCACCTGCAGGGTCATGTCTCCTGTCAGGAAGCCAGCCTTAGACCGTAGCGAGGAGACCACGGCCACCTTTCCGTAAGCGGCGAAAAAGGCGCCAACGTGGTCCTCTTCAATGTCCATGGGGACGCCATGAAGAGTGATCCTAACTTTGCGGGCACCCATATATTCGGTGCTGAACTGGAGAGTTTTTGTTTCCAGCACCGTACCGACCAAGCTTTTTGCCTCCTCCGCCGTGCCCAGCAGGACGTCCCACATGGCATTACTCCTCCTCGCCACGGCCCTGGCTTTGATGTTTAGCTTTTTTATGGCTTCCTCCAAAGTATCCCTTGTCACTCCGATCATCTTATGGGATTTCAGGTCCTTTGAGATTAGCGTTATCACTCTGGTCTCGATATCTGCCAATTTGTCAGGCAGCGAGACCAGCTCGGTGCCCTTGATGTACTCTGCATACCTGGACCTTATTCTCTCATAGTAGGCTTCGTCCTTCGTGGTGATCTTGCTGGCAATATTCGCCCCTGTCCAACCTGAGGTTGAAGGTAGGGGGGATCCTGGTGTTGTTGGAGGGGGATTGTCCCGAGGCGGTAATGCCCAATCCCCCTCTTTCCCTCCCACCGAGTCCGTGGTGGGAGGCACGATCGCTTCTGGCCTATCCGCGGCCATGCCTCCTAAGAGGCCGAACACCTGGCAACCTTTTCCGGTGGTTTCGCAGCTATAAGCCACTACTTTGACACTACCTGAGCAATGAACTCAGGCGGAATCGATAAACCAGTCGAACCACAATTACTAGTAAACGCTACTACGGAACAGATACTACACTTTGATCCTACTCAAAAACCACATAACGCAATTTAGGGTAAGAAGATGGCTCGTTTTATTTATTTTGTTTTTACACAAAATTGTGGCTCAAGGCCAAAAACTGGGAGGGGGAACAAAACTTGGGGTGGTCTTCAGCTACTCTATCCTATACCTAGCTAACCAGATTCACGACCCATACATACGTTACAATGATTCTCATTCACCATAAGAATTTGTCCATCAACACTCATACCTATCAAGCACCAAAAAACCGCAAAACATACCGGGGACCTAAAAACGCCCCAAATGTACATAAAAATTTATTACTATATACAAATATAATACAAAAATAACTTTAAAAATTTGTACATGAAATGATATGATGGGAAGGGGGTATGAAGAAACAAAAAATCCCCAAAACAAAAACAATTTCAAATGAATATTTATACATTATGTTAGTAAGACCCAAACACACCCACATAATTAAAGAGGCCACTGTATTCTGCCTGTATAGACAAAATCAAGCCGCTCTCTTTCTACGGGGAATGGAGAAATAGGTTAAAAAATAAAATGGACTGGAGAATATATAAGGCTGACCCAGCCGAGAATAAAACGGGACAAAATAACTCTGGACAATGGGGCTCTCGAACTGGATCATAACAAAAGCAAGGGAGCCGGGAACAGGCTAGGACAAACCCACTCACTCACATTAACTAGGTACACAAAAGAATACTTTACCTTAACCACGGGAGGGGTTCCAGAGGAATCCACCCCGATGCGAGCAGCAGATCTAAAAAAGAAAATCAAGACTAGCCCCGGTCACACGAACCAGGCTCGCTGCATATATCCACCTTTTGCTAAAGTCTGTCGGGTGCAGCCGCTTCCGTTCAGTTCTAATCTTCATTTTGAGCTGGTGCTCAAAATATCGGATTAGATCCTGATCCGAAAGACGACCTCCCCGCAAGACTTCCTCCAGACGCGTCATCCAAATCACCATTCTAGCCGTGGCCAGTAGCGACAGAAACACCATCCGCTTCACTCCAGAGTACGGGGGCGACACATTGTCCACAGCGTATGCGCGATCAATGAGCACAAGCTCCCGCGGCGCGATACGAGCAGTCAACTCGCCGACACGCGCCCACAACGGGCGAACGCGCGAACAATGGAAGAAGGCGTGCGCAGACGTCTCCTTAATTCCAAGGTTGCAACGTTCACAATCTGGCAAATCCGCCAGGCCCATTGCGAAACGCTTGTCATTGAGCGACAAACCATTCCGAGCCAATCGCCAGGTCAGAGAAAACTCAGAGTTGCTGAGCCAATCCGCACCTGGCGCCCAAGACCAATGAGAGCGGTACTCCACTCTCGACATGCCGAGCTTACTCCACAGCTTATCCTTCACGGCACCCTCCACTAATCCCCGATAGAAGATTTTCCTAGGCTGTGAAAGGTCACTGGACCGTGGAATGGCCTGTAAAGCCGCCAGACATTCGAGCAGGAATTTCGGTCGCACCCAAGGCCTGACGGTCAGCCATAGGGTCGGGGGCGTGATGGTAAGGCAAGGGAACATGTCCCTCACTACCCCCGCAAGCAACCGATCTTCCTCCAACGCGCGCCTGAGGAATGCCAACCTTGAAGCGAGCACGTGGCTCCTCAAGTGTGGCATCCCCAGACCCCCTTGACACGGACGGAGGCAACAGACTCCTTTGTCGACCATGTGTTTGCGTCCTCTCCACAGACAGGAGAATAGCAAACGCTCGAGCGCCTTCTCATGATCGTCACAAAGGGGAAGTACTGACAGCCGGTAAAGGATCATGGGAAAGAGGTATGTGTTACACACCTCCGCCAAGCCCTTCACGGAGAGACCCCGTCGACGCCAAATCTTGACCGACGCGCCGACCTTTGCCAGTACTTCTGACCAGTTTTTCTCCAGCTGTAAGTCCGGACCGAACCAAACTCCGAGGAGCTTGACCGGCCCGTCCGTCCAGCTGAAGGGCCCCGGGAGGGAAACTCCCTTCCAGGCACCTAACCGCAAGCCGGATGACTTGTCGCAGTTAATTCTGGCCCCTGTCACCTTCTCGTACCGTACAAGCGCCTGGTGTACCGCCTCTATGTCCCTGCGGGAGGACACAAAGGTCGTTACGTCATCGGCGTACGCGGAAACCCTGGCTCGAGCTCCACCAGGGACTTCAATTCCACGCAGGACCGGACTGCCCGTCTCGTCCCTTAGCCTGCGAAGGAGGGGCTCCAGCGCGAGGACATAAAGGAGAGAGGACAGTGGACAACCCTGTCGGACCGACCTAGACAGCGCGAAAGCGCCCGACAGCTTCCCGTTCACCTGTACCACAGCCTTGGGGGAGCGATACAGAAGGCTAATCCAGCGGCTGAAGTCGGGTTTGAATCCGGCGGCCTGCAGGACAGCAGCCAGGTAGCCATGGTCAATCCTATCAAATGCCTTGGACTGATCTAAATTGATCAGCGCGGCCTCATCGTCGTCTTCTACACCCTCTATGATCGTGCGAATCAAGTGCAGGTTGCTCTGAATTGTTCTCCCCTTCACAGAACAAGTCTGATCCGGTTCCAACAGAGACTCGGCAACTAGCTGCAAGCGGTACGTCAGGATCTTGGCCAAAATCTTTAACTCTGTGTTTAGCAGAGTTATGGGCCTGTAGTCATCTAGTTCCCTCCCAACCTTCTTGCCTTTTCTCAACAGCGTGATCACGCCCCTGGTGATCCGACCGGGGATGGACCCCTGCCGAAACCAGTGGTTGAACACGACAGCCAAGAGCGGGACAAAAAGGTGCGACATCCTCAAGTACAATTCATAGGGCAAACCATCCAAACCTGGCGACTTGCCACTGCCGACCTTCTTCAAAGCCACGTAGATTTCGTCCTCCGTAATCTCCCCTTCGCAGCTAGCCGCTTCAGCCGGCAAAAGCCGGGGAAAGTCAGCCAAATAGCTGCGAAACTCCTCGTCACGGAGACCAGGCTCCTTGGTAAATCGGTGCTCGAAATGCTGCCGGAACGCCTCGCACATGTCGTCGGTGGACCTAAGGAGATGTCCCTCCGGGTCGCGTACCTCTCGAATGTACCGGTCGCCGGCATGGCGAATTTCTTCCTTGCGCAGTTCCGCGCCCATGTTCACAGCTTCGGAAGACATCTTGCTTAACTTAGCCCTAATTACCTGACCCATGTAGCGCCCGCTAGTCGAGCGCTCCAGGGCCTCCCTGGCTAAGGCTATTTCTAGGGGATCCCCACCAGCCTCCGCCCGGGCGAAATTAGCGCTAAGTGTCTTTGCCTCCGCAGCCTTATCTAAGTTGAGCCGCTGGCTATATTTGGTGGCGAAAGACCTAATGGAGTCCTTAAGGTTAACCCACCACTTACTCCCAATGACTCGCCCAATTAACGCCCGCTGCACTAGTTTTGTCAGCTGGTCACGAAAGTCCCGCCTGTCCAGTAAGGACTGATTGAACTTCCAATAACCAGCCAACCTAGGCCTAAATTCTAACGCCACCCGGGCACAAACGAGTTTGTGATCCGAGTAGCCTAACCAGTGGAACGTTGGACATTCTAAGAAGTCTATGTCGGCTTCTCTCACTAACATCCTATCCAGGTACGCAGATACCCGGGTAGAAGGCCAACTACGCGTCCACGTCCACATGCTCCCTTCCGGATGATCGACCCGGTATCTATCGACGAGACCAAATTCGCCGATCAGATCAACCAGGCTACGATCACCACTCCACCCGCTAGCGCCCCTTCCTCTATCCCATTTGGGGGTTAGGACGGCATTCCAGTCCCCAACTAAGATTAGCCGTGTTGAATGCACCATGAAGGGCTCCAACAGCCGAAAGAAAGAGACACGCTCACCTTGAACATTGGGCGCATAAACCACAATCAGCCGGAACGACTTGCTTTTCACTGCAATATCGGCCACGATCAGCCGGCCCTCGGCACCGACATGGACAAGGTCCACCCTCGCGTCCAGGGTACGCTTGACCAGCAAAGAAACACCTCTGGCCAGCCGGCTCCCATATGCTGAATAAACGACAAAGTCGTTAGACAGCACACACGAGTCGACTTCGCAAACAAAGCGAGTCTCTTGGATCGCGGCCACATCCACGCCGAAGGACAAGAGGTCACGGAGCAGGCGAGCCGCCTTGCCCCGATCCCTCAGGCCCTTCGCATTTATACTGGCTAACTTAATAGACATTCTTTAGATCTGAAATGAGAAAAACAAAAAGACATGCAACAAGGCTCTACTCGCATACGGGACGGAAATCTCTAGCAGATAGGACCCCGACGGACTGTCCTAGGGACCCTGTACCAACATCGGACGTAATCCGTCCGTCCAAGACAATTCCGCCGACGTCCGTGGGGTAGGTTAGCTTTAGAACCCTATACAGACAGGGGTGGAGTAGAACGGGGAACCTCCCCGAACAATTCTTGGACATCTTTTTCAATTCAGGAGTGTTCTCCTGACACATTCTAATATGAGAGTAATGTCTCTTGACTTCTGCAATATGGTCCCAGACCCTCAGGTTGCCACCGGTATTCCTTACCAGGGTGATGACACCTGGGGCCTGGGGAAAGTTTTTGGGGTCTTCTGTAGATAAGCCGTCTACAGAGGTCATCCTCAAGAGTGGTTTGAGCAATTTACGTCTATGAGACGACCACTCTGCCGAGATGTCCTCCTCTACTCTCATTAGCGCTTCCCCTCGGGGCAGGGCTTTTTTCTTTTTTGCCCGTGTGGGAGTGGGCATAGGAGAAGGGGTGGGAGTGGGGGTTAAAGTAACTGTCTTTAGCGGGGTTAATTTGAAGGTTGGGGACTGGGAAGCCTTTAGCGGGGACGAGGGAAGGCTCCTTGCCTTTTGCGCATAAGTCTGCCTTTCCGGCGAGGCTGGAAGCGAGGAGCACTTGTGTGTTGTAGAACTCCTCTCCCTGCTTCTGCTTTTCCGCCGACTTTTGGAGTTCTCCTGTTGTTCTTCTTCCTCCTCGCGGCCGCGTTTCAAAGACGACGCTCGCTGAGTTTCCATGGGTTCTTCCCTGGGTTTTTCATCCGGGCCCTCATTTTGGGGCGGCTTTCTTGCCTTCCCCTGTTCGGAAGATGCTTTGGGTGATGAGGGCCCCCTTGACCTCGACGCCGACTGCGGTGGTGAGGGCGTTTTGGTCGGTGAAGGCGCTTTCTCCGCTGATGCGGGTGCTTTCGCCTTCTTTTTCTTCCCGACTGTTTTCCACTCGTTCTCCTTATCCGGAACTGCTGTTTTTGCCTCCGTCGGAGCTTCAGGTTTCTTCACTGCCGGTTTCTCTTGCTGCTGTTTCGTTGGCTGGGCCCCTGGGGCCGGATTCTTTGATGGACACGCCTTGGCGACGTGATCCGCCGCCCCACAGGCCCAACAGCAAGGCTTCCTGCCCTCCACTATGACAAAGATGACCCGCTTCCTGCAAGTGAGGATGTTTGGAACTTCCTCAATCTGTTTCCTCGTTAGTGTCATTTGCAGGACCATGTCTCCGGACAGGAAACCCGCTTTGGACCTCAGTGCTGTCACCTCGGCAACCCTTCCATAGTTCGAAAAGAAGGCACCGATGTGGTCTTGGGAAATGTCCATTGGAACGCCGTGTAAAGTCACCTTCAACTTTCGCATCCCCATGTATTCGGTCTGGAATTCAAGCGACTTGGTCTCCAGGACCACTCCTGCCAACTGCTTGGCCTCTTCGGACGTGCCAAGCAGTACATCCCATATGACGTTAGTCCTTCTCGCCACCGCCCTTGCTTTAATTTTCAGGGCCTTGATGGCCTCTTCAAGGCTCTCCCTGCTTATCCCCACCGACTTATGCGTCTTGGGGTCCTTAGTAATCAGGGAAATGACCCTTGTTTCAATATCGGCCAACTCTTCGGGCACCGACAGCAGCTCCGTTCCCTTGATGTAGTTGGCATATTTCTCCTTCAGCCTCTGGTAATACTCCTCCCCCTTTATGATAACCTTACCTCCTTTCCAACCGGAGGTTGAAGGTTTGGGGGATCCAGGTGCTGCTGCTGCCGGTGCCAGTCCAGGTCCGAGTCCTGCTGCTGGTACATCTGCTGGTGTGGAGGGTGACTCCCGTGGCGGTAATTGCCAGTCACCCTCCTTTCCCCCCACCGAGTCCGTGGTGGGAGGAACGATCACTTCCGGCCTCTCAGAGGCCATTGCCTCCTAAGAGGCCTGAAAAAAGAAAAACTGGACAACTGTCCTCCGGTGTTTCGCGACCGGCGAAGGTCGCTACTTCCATTCGACACCAAGCTATAAACTTGGGTGGAGACGCAGAAATCCCGAAACCACAGTGATAGTAAAGGCTACTATGGAACAGATACTACACTTTGATCCTGCCCATAAAAACCACGGAACGCAATTATGGGTAAGAAGATGGCTCGTTTTATTTATTTTGTAGAGCTACAAAATTATGGCTCAAGGCCAGAAAAATGGGAGGGGGAACAAAACTTGGGGTGGTCTTCAGCTACTCTATCCTATACCTAGCTAATCAGATTCACGACCCATACATGCGTTACAATGATTCTCATTCACCATAAGAATTTGTTCATCACCACTCATACTTATCAAGCACCAAAATACCGCAAAAACATACCGGGGACCTAAAAACGCCCCAAATGTACATAAAAATTTTATTACAATATACAAATATAATACAAAAATAACTTTAAAAATTTGTACATGAAATGATATGATGGGAAGGGGGTATGAAGAAACAAAAATCCCCAAAACAAAAACAATTTCAAATGAATATTTATACATAATGTTAGTAAGACCCAAACACACCCACATAATTAAAGAGGCCACTGTATTCTGCCTGTAGAGACAAAATCAAGCCGCTCTCTTTCTAAGGGGAATGGAGAAGTAGGGTACAAAAAATAAAATGGACTGGAGAGTATATAAGGCTGACCCAGCCGAGAATGAAACGGGACAAAATAACTCTGGACAATGGGGATCTCGAACTGGATCATAACAAAAGCAAGGGAGCCGGGACCAGGCCGGGACTAACACTATCACTCACATTAACTAGGTATACAAAAGAATACTTTACCTTAACCACGGGAGGGGTTCCAGAGGAATCCACCCCGATGCGAGCAGCAGATCTAAAAAGAAAATCAAGACTAGCCCCGGTCACACGAACCAGGCTCGCTGCATATATCCACCTTTTGCTAAAGTCTGTCGGGTGCAGCCGTTTCCGTTCAGTTCTAATCTTCATTTTGAGCTGGTGCTCAAAATATCGGATTAGATCCTGATCCGAAAGACGACCTCCCCGCAAGACTTCCTCCAGACGCGTCATCCAAATCACCATTCTAGCCGTGGCCAGTAGCGACAGAAACACCATCCGCTTCACTCCAGAGTACGGGGGCGACACATTGTCCACAGCGTATGCGCGATCAATGAGCACAAGCTCCCGCGGCGCGATACGAGCAGTCAACTCGCCGACACGCGCCCACAACGGGCGAACGCGCGAACAATGGAAGAAGGCGTGCGCAGACGTCTCCTTAATTCCAAGGTCGCAACGTTCACAATCTGGCAAATCCGCCAGGCCCATTGCGAAACGCTTGTCATTGAGCGACAAACCATTCCGAGCCAATCGCCAGGTCAGAGAAAACTCAGAGTTGCTGAGCCAATCCGCACCTGGCGCCCAAGACCAATGAGAGCGGTACTCCACTCTCGACATGCCGAGCTTACTCCACAGCTTATCCTTCACGGCACCCTCCACTAATCCCCGATAGAAGATTTTCCTAGGCTGTGAAAGGTCACTGGACCGTGGAATGGCCTGTAAAGCCGCCAGACATTCGAGCAGGAATTTCGGTCGCACCCAAGGCCTGACGGTCAGCCATAGGGTCGGGGGCGTGATGGTAAGGCAAGGGAACATGTCCCTCACTACCCCCGCAAGCAACCGATCTTCCTCCAACGCGCGCCTGAGGAATGCCAACCTTGAAGCGAGCACGTGGCTCCTCAAGTGTGGCATCCCCAGACCCCCTTGACACGGACGGAGGCAACAGACTCCTTTGTCGACCATGTGTTTGCGTCCTCTCCACAGACAGGAGAATAGCAAACGCTCGAGCGCCTTCTCATGATCGTCACAAAGGGGAAGTACTGACAGCCGGTAAAGGATCATGGGAAAGAGGTATGTGTTACACACCTCCGCCAAGCCCTTCACGGAGAGACCCCGTCGACGCCAAATCTTGACCGACGCGCCGACCTTTGCCAGTACTTCTGACCAGTTTTTCTCCAGCTGTAAGTCCGGACCGAACCAAACTCCGAGGAGCTTGACCGGCCCGTCCGTCCAGCTGAAGGGCCCCGGGAGGGAAACTCCCTTCCAGGCACCTAACCGCAAGCCGGATGACTTGTCGCAGTTAATTCTGGCCCCTGTCACCTTCTCGTACCGTACAAGCGCCTGGTGTACCGCCTCTATGTCCCTGCGGGAGGACACAAAGGTCGTTACGTCATCGGCGTACGCGGAAACCCTGGCTCGAGCTCCACCAGGGACTTCAATTCCACGCAGGACCGGACTGCCCGTCTCGTCCCTTAGCCTGCGAAGGAGGGGCTCCAACGCGAGGACATAAAGGAGAGAAGACAGTGGACAACCCTGTCGGACCGACCTAGACAGCGCGAAAGCGCCCGACAGCTTCCCGTTCACCTGTACCACAGCCTTGGGGGAGCGATACAGAAGGCTAATCCAGCGGCTGAAGTCGGGTTTGAATCCGGCGGCCTGCAGGACAGCAGCCAGGTAGCCATGGTCAATCCTATCAAATGCCTTGGACTGATCTAAATTGATCAGCGCGGCCTCATCGTCGTCTTCTACACCCTCTATGATCGTGCGAATCAAGTGCAGGTTGCTCTGAATTGTTCTCCCCTTCACAGAACAAGTCTGATCCGGTTCCAACAGAGACTCGGCAACTAGCTGCAAGCGATTCGTCAGGATCTTGGCCAAAATCTTTAACTCTGTGTTTAGCAGAGTTATGGGCCTGTAATCGTCTAGTTCCCTCCCAACCTTCTTGCCTTTTCTCAACAGCGTGATCACGCCCCTGGTGATCCGACCGGGGATGGACCCCTGCCGAAACCAGTGGTTGAACACGACAGCCAAGAGCGGGACAAAAAGGTGCGACATCCTCAAGTACAATTCATAGGGCAAACCATCCAAACCTGGCGACTTGCCACTGCCGACCTTCTTCAAAGCCACGTAGATTTCGTCCTCCGTAATCTCCCCTTCGCAGCTAGCCGCTTCAGCCGGCAAAAGCCGGGGAAAGTCAGCCAAATAGCTGCGAAACTCCTCGTCACGGAGACCAGGCTCCTTGGTAAATCGGTGCTCGAAATGCTGCCGGAACGACTCGCACATGTCGTCGGTGGACCTAAGGAGATGTCCCTCCGGGTCGCGTACCTCTCGAATGTACCGGTCGCCGGCATGGCGAATTTCTTCCTTGCGCAGTTCCGCGCCCATGTTCACAGCTTCGGAAGACATCTTGCTTAACTTAGCCCTAATTACCTGACCCATGTAGCGCCCGCTAGTCGAGCGCTCCAGGGCCTCCCTGGCTAAGGCTATTTCTAGGGGATCCCCACCAGCCTCCGCCCGGGCGAAATTAGCACTAAGTGTCTTTGCCTCCGCAGCCTTATCTAGGTTGAGCCGCTGGCTATATTTGGTGGCGAAAGACCTAATGGAGTCCTTAAGGTTAACCCACCACTTACTCCCAATGACTCGCCCAATTAACGCCCTCTGCACTAGTCTTGTCAGCTGGTCACGAAAGTCCCGCCTGTCCAGTAAGGACTGATTGAACTTCCAATAACCAGCCAACCTAGGCCTAAATTCTAACGCCACCCGGGCACAAACGAGTTTGTGGTCCGAGTAGCCTAACCAGTGGAACGTTGGACATTCTAAGAAGTCTATGTCGGCTTCTCTCACTAACATCCTATCCAGGTACGCAGATACCCGGGTAGAAGGCCAACTACGCGTCCACGTCCACATGCTCCCTTCCGGATGATCGACCCGGTATCTATCGACGAGACCAAATTCGCCGATCAGATCAACCAGGCTACGATCACCACTCCACCCGCTAGCGCCCCTTCCTCTATCCCATTTGGGGGTTAGGACGGCATTCCAGTCCCCAACTAAGATTAGCCGTGTTGAATGCACCATGAAGGGCTCCAACAGCCGAAAGAAAGAGACACGCTCACCTTGAACATTGGGCGCATAAACCACAATCAGCCGGAACGACTTGCTTTTCACTGCAATATCGGCCACGATCAGCCGGCCCTCGGCACCGACATGGACAAGGTCCACCCTCGCGTCCAGGGTACGCTTGACCAGCAAAGAAACACCTCTGGCCAGCCGGCTCCCATATGCTGAATAAACGACAAAGTCGTTAGACAGCACACACGAGTCGACTTCGCAAACAAAGCGAGTCTCTTGGATCGCGGCCACATCCACGCCGAAGGACAAGAGGTCACGGAGCAGGCGAGCCGCCTTGCCCCGATCCCTCAGGCCCTTCGCATTTATACTGGCTAACTTAATAGACATTCTTTAGATCTGAAATGAGAAAAACAAAAAGACATGCAACAAGGCTCTACTCGCATACGGGACGGAAATCTCTAGCAGATAGGACCCCGACGGACTGTCCTAGGGACCCTGTACCAACATCGGACGTAATCCGTCCGTCCAAGACAATTCCGCCGACGTCCGTGGGGTAGGTTAGCTTTAGAACCCTATACAGACAGGGGTGGAGTAGAACGGGGAACCTCCCCGAACAATTCTTGGACATCTTTTTCAATTCAGGAGTGTTCTCCTGACACATTCTAATATGAGAGTAATGTCTCTTGACTTCTGCAATATGGTCCCAGACCCTCAGGTTGCCACCGGTATTCCTTACCAGGGTGATGACACCTGGGGCCTGGGGAAAGTTTTGGGGTCTTCTGTAGATAAGCCGTCTACAGAGGTCATCCTCAAGAGTGGTTTGAGCAATTTACGTCTATGAGACGACCACTCTGCCGAGATGTCCTCCTCTACTCTCATTAGCGCTTCCCCTCGGGGCAGGGCTTTTTTCTTTTTTGCCCGTGTGGGAGTGGGCATAGGAGAAGGGGTGGGAGTGGGGGTTAAAGTAACTGTCTTTAGCGGGGTTAATTTGAAGGTTGGGGACTGGGAAGCCTTTAGCGGGGACGAGGGAAGGCTCCTTGCCTTTTGCGCATAAGTCTGCCTTTCCGGCGAGGCTGGAAGCGAGGAGCACTTGTGTGTTGTAGAACTCCTCTCCCTGCTTCTGCTTTTCCGCCGACTTTTGGAGTTCTCCTGTTGTTCTTCTTCCTCCTCGCGGCCGCGTTTCAAAGACGACGCTCGCTGAGTTTCCATGGGTTCTTCCCTGGGTTTTTCATCCGGGCCCTCATTTTGGGGCGGCTTTCTTGCCTTCCCCTGTTCGGAAGATGCTTTGGGTGATGAGGGCCCCCTTGACCTCGACGCCGACTGCGGTGGTGAGGGCGTTTTGGTCGGTGAAGGCGCTTTCTCCGCTGATGCGGGTGCTTTCGCCTTCTTTTTCTTCCCGACTGTTTTCCACTCGTTCTCCTTATCCGGAACTGCTGTTTTTGCCTCCGTCGGAGCTTCAGGTTTCTTCACTGCCGGTTTCTCTTGCTGCTGTTTCGTTGGCTGGGCCCCTGGGGCCGGATTCTTTGATGGACACGCCTTGGCGACGTGATCCGCCGCCCCACAGGCCCAACAGCAAGGCTTCCTGCCCTCCACTATGACAAAGATGACCCGCTTCCTGCAAGTGAGGATGTTTGGAACTTCCTCAATCTGTTTCCTCGTTAGTGTCATTTGCAGGACCATGTCTCCGGACAGGAAACCCGCTTTGGACCTCAGTGCTGTCACCTCGGCAACCCTTCCATAGTTCGAAAAGAAGGCACCGATGTGGTCTTGGGAAATGTCCATTGGAACGCCGTGTAAAGTCACCTTCAACTTTCGCATCCCCATGTATTCGGTCTGGAATTCAAGCGACTTGGTCTCCAGGACCACTCCTGCCAACTGCTTGGCCTCTTCGGACGTGCCAAGCAGTACATCCCATATGACGTTAGTCCTTCTCGCCACCGCCCTTGCTTTAATTTTCAGGGCCTTGATGGCCTCTTCAAGGCTCTCCCTGCTTATCCCCACCGACTTATGCGTCTTGGGGTCCTTAGTAATCAGGGAAATGACCCTTGTTTCAATATCGGCCAACTCTTCGGGCACCGACAGCAGCTCCGTTCCCTTGATGTAGTTGGCATATTTCTCCTTCAGCCTCTGGTAATACTCCTCCCCCTTTATGATAACCTTACCTCCTTTCCAACCGGAGGTTGAAGGTTTGGGGGATCCAGGTGCTGCTGCTGCCGGTGCCAGTCCAGGTCCGAGTCCTGCTGCTGGTACATCTGCTGGTGTGGAGGGTGACTCCCGTGGCGGTAATTGCCAGTCACCCTCCTTTCCCCCCACCGAGTCCGTGGTGGGAGGAACGATCACTTCCGGCCTCTCAGAGGCCATTGCCTCCTAAGAGGCCTGAAAAAAGAAAAACTGGACAACTGTCCTCCGGTGTTTCGCGACCGGCGAAGGTCGCTACTTCCATTCGACACCAAGCTATAAACTTGGGTGGAGACGCAGAAATCCCGAAACCACAGTGATAGTAAAGGCTACTATGGAACAGATACTACACTTTGATCCTGCCCATAAAAACCACGGAACGCAATTATGGGTAAGAAGATGGCTCGTTTTATTTATTTTGTAGAGCTACAAAATTATGGCTCAAGGCCAGAAAAATGGGAGGGGGAACAAAACTTGGGGTGGTCTTCAGCTACTCTATCCTATACCTAGCTAATCAGATTCACGACCCATACATGCGTTACAATGATTCTCATTCACCATAAGAATTTGTTCATCACCACTCATACTTATCAAGCACCAAAATACCGCAAAAACATACCGGGGACCTAAAAACGCCCCAAATGTACATAAAAATTTTATTACAATATACAAATATAATACAAAAATAACTTTAAAAATTTGTACATGAAATGATATGATGGGAAGGGGGTATGAAGAAACAAAAATCCCCAAAACAAAAACAATTTCAAATGAATATTTATACATAATGTTAGTAAGACCCAAACACACCCACATAATTAAAGAGGCCACTGTATTCTGCCTGTAGAGACAAAATCAAGCCGCTCTCTTTCTAAGGGGAATGGAGAAGTAGGGTACAAAAAATAAAATGGACTGGAGAGTATATAAGGCTGACCCAGCCGAGAATGAAACGGGACAAAATAACTCTGGACAATGGGGATCTCGAACTGGATCATAACAAAAGCAAGGGAGCCGGGACCAGGCCGGGACTAACACTATCACTCACATTAACTAGGTATACAAAAGAATACTTTACCTTAACCACGGGAGGGGTTCCAGAGGAATCCACCCCGATGCGAGCAGCAGATCTAAAAAAGAAAATCAAGACTAGCCCCGGTCACACGAACCAGGCTCGCTGCATATATCCACCTTTTGCTAAAGTCTGTCGGGTGCAGCCGTTTCCGTTCAGTTCTAATCTTCATTTTGAGCTGGTGCTCAAAATATCGGATTAGATCCTGATCCGAAAGACGACCTCCCCGCAAGACTTCCTCCAGACGCGTCATCCAAATCACCATTCTAGCCGTGGCCAGTAGCGACAGAAACACCATCCGCTTCACTCCAGAGTACGGGGGCGACACATTGTCCACAGCGTATGCGCGATCAATGAGCACAAGCTCCCGCGGCGCGATACGAGCAGTCAACTCGCCGACACGCGCCCACAACGGGCGAACGCGCGAACAATGGAAGAAGGCGTGCGCAGACGTCTCCTTAATTCCAAGGTCGCAACGTTCACAATCTGGCAAATCCGCCAGGCCCATTGCGAAACGCTTGTCATTGAGCGACAAACCATTCCGAGCCAATCGCCAGGTCAGAGAAAACTCAGAGTTGCTGAGCCAATCCGCACCTGGCGCCCAAGACCAATGAGAGCGGTACTCCACTCTCGACATGCCGAGCTTACTCCACAGCTTATCCTTCACGGCACCCTCCACTAATCCCCGATAGAAGATTTTCCTAGGCTGTGAAAGGTCACTGGACCGTGGAATGGCCTGTAAAGCCGCCAGACATTCGAGCAGGAATTTCGGTCGCACCCAAGGCCTGACGGTCAGCCATAGGGTCGGGGGCGTGATGGTAAGGCAAGGGAACATGTCCCTCACTACCCCCGCAAGCAACCGATCTTCCTCCAACGCGCGCCTGAGGAATGCCAACCTTGAAGCGAGCACGTGGCTCCTCAAGTGTGGCATCCCCAGACCCCCTTGACACGGACGGAGGCAACAGACTCCTTTGTCGACCATGTGTTTGCGTCCTCTCCACAGACAGGAGAATAGCAAACGCTCGAGCGCCTTCTCATGATCGTCACAAAGGGGAAGTACTGACAGCCGGTAAAGGATCATGGGAAAGAGGTATGTGTTACACACCTCCGCCAAGCCCTTCACGGAGAGACCCCGTCGACGCCAAATCTTGACCGACGCGCCGACCTTTGCCAGTACTTCTGACCAGTTTTTCTCCAGCTGTAAGTCCGGACCGAACCAAACTCCGAGGAGCTTGACCGGCCCGTCCGTCCAGCTGAAGGGCCCCGGGAGGGAAACTCCCTTCCAGGCACCTAACCGCAAGCCGGATGACTTGTCGCAGTTAATTCTGGCCCCTGTCACCTTCTCGTACCGTACAAGCGCCTGGTGTACCGCCTCTATGTCCCTGCGGGAGGACACAAAGGTCGTTACGTCATCGGCGTACGCAGAAACCCTGGCTCGAGCTCCGCCAGGGACTTCAATTCCACGCAGGACCGGACTGCCCGTCTCGTCCCTTAGCCGGCGAAGGAGGGGCTCCAACGCCAAGACATAAAGGAGAGAAGACAGTGGACAACCCTGTCGGACCGACCTAGACAGCGCGAAAGCGCCCGACAGCTTCCCGTTCACCTGTACCACAGCCTTGGGGGAGCGATACAGAAGGCTAATCCAGCGGCTGAAGTCGGGTTTGAATCCGGCGGCCTGCAGGACAGCAGCCAGGTAGCCATGGTCAATCCTATCAAATGCCTTGGACTGATCTAAATTGATCAGCGCGGCCTCATCGTCGTCTTCTACACCCTCTATGATCGTGCGAATCAAGTGCAGGTTGCTCTGAATTGTTCTCCCCTTCACAGAACAAGTCTGATCCGGTTCCAACAGAGACTCGGCAACTAGCTGCAAGCGATTCGTCAGGATCTTGGCCAAAATCTTTAACTCTGTGTTTAGCAGAGTTATGGGCCTGTAGTCATCTAGTTCCCTCCCAACCTTCTTGCCTTTTCTCAACAGCGTGATCACGCCCCTGGTGATCCGACCGGGGATGGACCCCTGCCGAAACCAGTGGTTGAACACGACAGCCAAGAGCGGGACAAAAAGGTGCGACATCCTCAAGTACAATTCATAGGGCAAACCATCCAAACCTGGCGACTTGCCACTGCCGACCTTCTTCAAAGCCACGTAGATTTCGTCCTCCGTAATCTCCCCTTCGCAGCTAGCCGCTTCAGCCGGCAAAAGCCGGGGAAAGTCAGCCAAATAGCTGCGAAATCCTCGTCACGGAGACCAGGCTCCTTGGTAAATCGGTGCTCGAAATGCTGCCGGAACGCCTCGCACATGTCGTCGGTGGACCTAAGGAGATGTCCCTCCGGGTCGCGTACCTCTCGAATGTACCGGTCGCCGGCATGGCGAATTTCTTCCTTGCGCAGTTCCGCGCCCATGTTCACAGCTTCGGAAGACATCTTGCTTAACTTAGCCCTAATTACCTGACCCATGTAGCGCCCGCTAGTCGAGCGCTCCAGGGCCTCCCTGGCTAAGGCTATTTCTAGGGGATCCCCACCAGCCTCCGCCCGGGCGAAATTAGCACTAAGTGTCTTTGCCTCCGCAGCCTTATCTAGGTTGAGCCGCTGGCTATATTTGGTGGCGAAAGACCTAATGGAGTCCTTAAGGTTAACCCACCACTTACTCCCAATGACTCGCCCAATTAACGCCCTCTGCACTAGTCTTGTCAGCTGGTCACGAAAGTCCCGCCTGTCCAGTAAGGACTGATTGAACTTCCAATAACCAGCCAACCTAGGCCTAAATTCTAACGCCACCCGGGCACAAACGAGTTTGTGGTCCGAGTAGCCTAACCAGTGGAACGTTGGACATTCTAAGAAGTCTATGTCGGCTTCTCTCACTAACATCCTATCCAGGTACGCAGATACCCGGGTAGAAGGCCAACTACGCGTCCACGTCCACATGCTCCCTTCCGGATGATCGACCCGGTATCTATCGACGAGACCAAATTCGCCGATCAGATCAACCAGGCTACGATCACCACTCCACCCGCTAGCGCCCCTTCCTCTATCCCATTTGGGGGTTAGGACGGCATTCCAGTCCCCAACTAAGATTAGCCGTGTTGAATGCACCATGAAGGGCTCCAACAGCCGAAAGAAAGAGACACGCTCACCTTGAACATTGGGCGCATAAACCACAATCAGCCGGAACGACTTGCTTTTCACTGCAATATCGGCCACGATCAGCCGGCCCTCGGCACCGACATGGACAAGGTCCACCCTCGCGTCCAGGGTACGCTTGACCAGCAAAGAAACACCTCTGGCCAGCCGGCTCCCATATGCTGAATAAACGACAAAGTCGTTAGACAGCACACACGAGTCGACTTCGCAAACAAAGCGAGTCTCTTGGATCGCGGCCACATCCACGCCGAAGGACAAGAGGTCACGGAGCAGGCGAGCCGCCTTGCCCCGATCCCTCAGGCCCTTCGCATTTATACTGGCTAACTTAATAGACATTCTTTAGATCTGAAATGAGAAAAACAAAAAGACATGCAACAAGGCTCTACTCGCATACGGGACGGAAATCTCTAGCAGATAGGACCCCGACGGACTGTCCTAGGGACCCTGTACCAACATCGGACGTAATCCGTCCGTCCAAGACAATTCCGCCGACGTCCGTGGGGTAGGTTAGCTTTAGAACCCTATACAGACAGGGGTGGAGTAGAACGGGGAACCTCCCCGAACAATTCTTGGACATCTTTTTCAATTCAGGAGTGTTCTCCTGACACATTCTAATATGAGAGTAATGTCTCTTGACTTCTGCAATATGGTCCCAGACCCTCAGGTTGCCACCGGTATTCCTTACCAGGGTGATGACACCTGGGGCCTGGGGAAAGTTTTTGGGGTCTTCTGTAGATAAGCCGTCTACAGAGGTCATCCTCAAGAGTGGTTTGAGCAATTTACGTCTATGAGACGACCACTCTGCCGAGATGTCCTCCTCTACTCTCATTAGCGCTTCCCCTCGGGGCAGGGCTTTTTTCTTTTTTGCCCGTGTGGGAGTGGGCATAGGAGAAGGGGTGGGAGTGGGGGTTAAAGTAACTGTCTTTAGCGGGGTTAATTTGAAGGTTGGGGACTGGGAAGCCTTTAGCGGGGACGAGGGAAGGCTCCTTGCCTTTTGCGCATAAGTCTGCCTTTCCGGCGAGGCTGGAAGCGAGGAGCACTTGTGTGTTGTAGAACTCCTCTCCCTGCTTCTGCTTTTCCGCCGACTTTTGGAGTTCTCCTGTTGTTCTTCTTCCTCCTCGCGGCCGCGTTTCAAAGACGACGCTCGCTGAGTTTCCATGGGTTCTTCCCTGGGTTTTTCATCCGGGCCCTCATTTTGGGGCGGCTTTCTTGCCTTCCCCTGTTCGGAAGATGCTTTGGGTGATGAGGGCCCCCTTGACCTCGACGCCGACTGCGGTGGTGAGGGCGTTTTGGTCGGTGAAGGCGCTTTCTCCGCTGATGCGGGTGCTTTCGCCTTCTTTTTCTTCCCGACTGTTTTCCACTCGTTCTCCTTATCCGGAACTGCTGTTTTTGCCTCCGTCGGAGCTTCAGGTTTCTTCACTGCCGGTTTCTCTTGCTGCTGTTTCGTTGGCTGGGCCCCTGGGGCCGGATTCTTTGATGGACACGCCTTGGCGACGTGATCCGCCGCCCCACAGGCCCAACAGCAAGGCTTCCTGCCCTCCACTATGACAAAGATGACCCGCTTCCTGCAAGTGAGGATGTTTGGAACTTCCTCAATCTGTTTCCTCGTTAGTGTCATTTGCAGGACCATGTCTCCGGACAGGAAACCCGCTTTGGACCTCAGTGCTGTCACCTCGGCAACCCTTCCATAGTTCGAAAAGAAGGCACCGATGTGGTCTTGGGAAATGTCCATTGGAACGCCGTGTAAAGTCACCTTCAACTTTCGCATCCCCATGTATTCGGTCTGGAATTCAAGCGACTTGGTCTCCAGGACCACTCCTGCCAACTGCTTGGCCTCTTCGGACGTGCCAAGCAGTACATCCCATATGACGTTAGTCCTTCTCGCCACCGCCCTTGCTTTAATTTTCAGGGCCTTGATGGCCTCTTCAAGGCTCTCCTGCTTATCCCCACCGACTTATGCGTCTTGGGGTCCTTAGTAATCAGGGAAATGACCCTTGTTTCAATATCGGCCAACTCTTCGGGCACCGACAGCAGCTCCGTTCCCTTGATGTAGTTGGCATATTTCTCCTTCAGCCTCTGGTAATACTCCTCCCCCTTTATGATAACCTTACCTCCTTTCCAACCGGAGGTTGAAGGTTTGGGGGATCCAGGTGCTGCTGCTGCCGGTGCCAGTCCAGGTCCGAGTCCTGCTGCTGGTACATCTGCTGGTGTGGAGGGTGACTCCCGTGGCGGTAATTGCCAGTCACCCTCCTTTCCCCCCACCGAGTCCGTGGTGGGAGGAACGATCACTTCCGGCCTCTCAGAGGCCATTGCCTCCTAAGAGGCCTGAAAAAAGAAAAACTGGACAACTGTCCTCCGGTGTTTCGCGACCGGCGAAGGTCGCTACTTCCATTCGACACCAAGCTATAAACTTGGGTGGAGACGCAGAAATCCCGAAACCACAGTGATAGTAAAGGCTACTATGGAACAGATACTACACTTTGATCCTGCCCATAAAAACCACGGAACGCAATTATGGGTAAGAAGATGGCTCGTTTTATTTATTTTGTAGAGCTACAAAATTATGGCTCAAGGCCAGAAAAATGGGAGGGGGAACAAAACTTGGGGTGGTCTTCAGCTACTCTATCCTATACCTAGCTAATCAGATTCACGACCCATACATGCGTTACAATGATTCTCATTCACCATAAGAATTTGTTCATCACCACTCATACTTATCAAGCACCAAAATACCGCAAAAACATACCGGGGACCTAAAAACGCCCCAAATGTACATAAAAATTTTATTACAATATACAAATATAATACAAAAATAACTTTAAAAATTTGTACATGAAATGATATGATGGGAAGGGGGTATGAAGAAACAAAAATCCCCAAAACAAAAACAATTTCAAATGAATATTTATACATAATGTTAGTAAGACCCAAACACACCCACATAATTAAAGAGGCCACTGTATTCTGCCTGTAGAGACAAAATCAAGCCGCTCTCTTTCTAAGGGGAATGGAGAAGTAGGGTACAAAAAATAAAATGGACTGGAGAGTATATAAGGCTGACCCAGCCGAGAATGAAACGGGACAAAATAACTCTGGACAATGGGGATCTCGAACTGGATCATAACAAAAGCAAGGGAGCCGGGACCAGGCCGGGACTAACACTATCACTCACATTAACTAGGTATACAAAAGAATACTTTACCTTAACCACGGGAGGGGTTCCAGAGGAATCCACCCCGATGCGAGCAGCAGATCTAAAAAAGAAAATCAAGACTAGCCCCGGTCACACGAACCAGGCTCGCTGCATATATCCACCTTTTGCTAAAGTCTGTCGGGTGCAGCCGTTTCCGTTCAGTTCTAATCTTCATTTTGAGCTGGTGCTCAAAATATCGGATTAGATCCTGATCCGAAAGACGACCTCCCCGCAAGACTTCCTCCAGACGCGTCATCCAAATCACCATTCTAGCCGTGGCCAGTAGCGACAGAAACACCATCCGCTTCACTCCAGAGTACGGGGGCGACACATTGTCCACAGCGTATGCGCGATCAATGAGCACAAGCTCCCGCGGCGCGATACGAGCAGTCAACTCGCCGACACGCGCCCACAACGGGCGAACGCGCGAACAATGGAAGAAGGCGTGCGCAGACGTCTCCTTAATTCCAAGGTCGCAACGTTCACAATCTGGCAAATCCGCCAGGCCCATTGCGAAACGCTTGTCATTGAGCGACAAACCATTCCGAGCCAATCGCCAGGTCAGAGAAAACTCAGAGTTGCTGAGCCAATCCGCACCTGGCGCCCAAGACCAATGAGAGCGGTACTCCACTCTCGACATGCCGAGCTTACTCCACAGCTTATCCTTCACGGCACCCTCCACTAATCCCCGATAGAAGATTTTCCTAGGCTGTGAAAGGTCACTGGACCGTGGAATGGCCTGTAAAGCCGCCAGACATTCGAGCAGGAATTTCGGTCGCACCCAAGGCCTGACGGTCAGCCATAGGGTCGGGGGCGTGATGGTAAGGCAAGGGAACATGTCCCTCACTACCCCCGCAAGCAACCGATCTTCCTCCAACGCGCGCCTGAGGAATGCCAACCTTGAAGCGAGCACGTGGCTCCTCAAGTGTGGCATCCCCAGACCCCCTTGACACGGACGGAGGCAACAGACTCCTTTGTCGACCATGTGTTTGCGTCCTCTCCACAGACAGGAGAATAGCAAACGCTCGAGCGCCTTCTCATGATCGTCACAAAGGGGAAGTACTGACAGCCGGTAAAGGATCATGGGAAAGAGGTATGTGTTACACACCTCCGCCAAGCCCTTCACGGAGAGACCCCGTCGACGCCAAATCTTGACCGACGCGCCGACCTTTGCCAGTACTTCTGACCAGTTTTTCTCCAGCTGTAAGTCCGGACCGAACCAAACTCCGAGGAGCTTGACCGGCCCGTCCGTCCAGCTGAAGGGCCCCGGGAGGGAAACTCCCTTCCAGGCACCTAACCGCAAGCCGGATGACTTGTCGCAGTTAATTCTGGCCCCTGTCACCTTCTCGTACCGTACAAGCGCCTGGTGTACCGCCTCTATGTCCCTGCGGGAGGACACAAAGGTCGTTACGTCATCGGCGTACGCGGAAACCCTGGCTCGAGCTCCACCAGGGACTTCAATTCCACGCAGGACCGGACTGCCCGTCTCGTCCCTTAGCCTGCGAAGGAGGGGCTCCAACGCGAGGACATAAAGGAGAGAAGACAGTGGACAACCCTGTCGGACCGACCTAGACAGCGCGAAAGCGCCCGACAGCTTCCCGTTCACCTGTACCACAGCCTTGGGGGAGCGATACAGAAGGCTAATCCAGCGGCTGAAGTCGGGTTTGAATCCGGCGGCCTGCAGGACAGCAGCCAGGTAGCCATGGTCAATCCTATCAAATGCCTTGGACTGATCTAAATTGATCAGCGCGGCCTCATCGTCGTCTTCTACACCCTCTATGATCGTGCGAATCAAGTGCAGGTTGCTCTGAATTGTTCTCCCCTTCACAGAACAAGTCTGATCCGGTTCCAACAGAGACTCGGCAACTAGCTGCAAGCGATTCGTCAGGATCTTGGCCAAAATCTTTAACTCTGTGTTTAGCAGAGTTATGGGCCTGTAATCGTCTAGTTCCCTCCCAACCTTCTTGCCTTTTCTCAACAGCGTGATCACGCCCCTGGTGATCCGACCGGGGATGGACCCCTGCCGAAACCAGTGGTTGAACACGACAGCCAAGAGCGGGACAAAAAGGTGCGACATCCTCAAGTACAATTCATAGGGCAAACCATCCAAACCTGGCGACTTGCCACTGCCGACCTTCTTCAAAGCCACGTAGATTTCGTCCTCCGTAATCTCCCCTTCGCAACTAGCCGCTTCAGCCGGCAAAAGCCGGGGAAAGTCAGCCAAATAGCTGCGAAACTCCTCGTCACGGAGACCAGGCTCCTTGGTAAATCGGTGCTCGAAATGCTGCCGGAACGACTCGCACATGTCGTCGGTGGACCTAAGGAGATGTCCCTCCGGGTCGCGTACCTCTCGAATGTACCGGTCGCCGGCATGGCGAATTTCTTCCTTGCGCAGTTCCGCGCCCATGTTCACAGCTTCGGAAGACATCTTGCTTAACTTAGCCCTAATTACCTGACCCATGTAGCGCCCGCTAGTCGAGCGCTCCAGGGCCTCCCTGGCTAAGGCTATTTCTAGGGGATCCCCACCAGCCTCCGCCCGGGCGAAATTAGCACTAAGTGTCTTTGCCTCCGCAGCCTTATCTAGGTTGAGCCGCTGGCTATATTTGGTGGCGAAAGACCTAATGGAGTCCTTAAGGTTAACCCACCACTTACTCCCAATGACTCGCCCAATTAACGCCCTCTGCACTAGTCTTGTCAGCTGGTCACGAAAGTCCCGCCTGTCCAGTAAGGACTGATTGAACTTCCAATAACCAGCCAACCTAGGCCTAAATTCTAACGCCACCCGGGCACAAACGAGTTTGTGGTCCGAGTAGCCTAACCAGTGGAACGTTGGACATTCTAAGAAGTCTATGTCGGCTTCTCTCACTAACATCCTATCCAGGTACGCAGATACCCGGGTAGAAGGCCAACTACGCGTCCACGTCCACATGCTCCCTTCCGGATGATCGACCCGGTATCTATCGACGAGACCAAATTCGCCGATCAGATCAACCAGGCTACGATCACCACTCCACCCGCTAGCGCCCCTTCCTCTATCCCATTTGGGGGTTAGGACGGCATTCCAGTCCCCAACTAAGATTAGCCGTGTTGAATGCACCATGAAGGGCTCCAACAGCCGAAAGAAAGAGACACGCTCACCTTGAACATTGGGCGCATAAACCACAATCAGCCGGAACGACTTGCTTTTCACTGCAATATCGGCCACGATCAGCCGGCCCTCGGCACCGACATGGACAAGGTCCACCCTCGCGTCCAGGGTACGCTTGACCAGCAAAGAAACACCTCTGGCCAGCCGGCTCCCATATGCTGAATAAACGACAAAGTCGTTAGACAGCACACACGAGTCGACTTCGCAAACAAAGCGAGTCTCTTGGATCGCGGCCACATCCACGCCGAAGGACAAGAGGTCACGGAGCAGGCGAGCCGCCTTGCCCCGATCCCTCAGGCCCTTCGCATTTATACTGGCTAACTTAATAGACATTCTTTAGATCTGAAATGAGAAAAACAAAAAGACATGCAACAAGGCTCTACTCGCATACGGGACGGAAATCTCTAGCAGATAGGACCCCGACGGACTGTCCTAGGGACCCTGTACCAACATCGGACGTAATCCGTCCGTCCAAGACAATTCCGCCGACGTCCGTGGGGTAGGTTAGCTTTAGAACCCTATACAGACAGGGGTGGAGTAGAACGGGGAACCTCCCCGAACAATTCTTGGACATCTTTTTCAATTCAGGAGTGTTCTCCTGACACATTCTAATATGAGAGTAATGTCTCTTGACTTCTGCAATATGGTCCCAGACCCTCAGGTTGCCACCGGTATTCCTTACCAGGGTGATGACACCTGGGGCCTGGGGAAAGTTTTTGGGGTCTTCTGTAGATAAGCCGTCTACAGAGGTCATCCTCAAGAGTGGTTTGAGCAATTTACGTCTATGAGACGACCACTCTGCCGAGATGTCCTCCTCTACTCTCATTAGCGCTTCCCCTCGGGGCAGGGCTTTTTTCTTTTTTGCCTGTTCGGAAGATGCTTTGGGTGATGAGGGCCCCCTTGACCTCGACGCCGACTGCGGTGGTGAGGGCGTTTTGGTCGGTGAAGGCGCTTTCTCCGCTGATGCGGGTGCTTTCGCCTTCTTTTTCTTCCCGACTGTTTTCCACTCGTTCTCCTTATCCGGAACTGCTGTTTTTGCCTCCGTCGGAGCTTCAGGTTTCTTCACTGCCGGTTTCTCTTGCTGCTGTTTCGTTGGCTGGGCCCCTGGGGCCGGATTCTTTGATGGACACGCCTTGGCGACGTGATCCGCCGCCCCACAGGCCCAACAGCAAGGCTTCCTGCCCTCCACTATGACAAAGATGACCCGCTTCCTGCAAGTGAGGATGTTTGGAACTTCCTCAATCTGTTTCCTCGTTAGTGTCATTTGCAGGACCATGTCTCCGGACAGGAAACCCGCTTTGGACCTCAGTGCTGTCACCTCGGCAACCCTTCCATAGTTCGAAAAGAAGGCACCGATGTGGTCTTGGGAAATGTCCATTGGAACGCCGTGTAAAGTCACCTTCAACTTTCGCATCCCCATGTATTCGGTCTGGAATTCAAGCGACTTGGTCTCCAGGACCACTCCTGCCAACTGCTTGGCCTCTTCGGACGTGCCAAGCAGTACATCCCATATGACGTTAGTCCTTCTCGCCACCGCCCTTGCTTTAATTTTCAGGGCCTTGATGGCCTCTTCAAGGCTCTCCCTGCTTATCCCCACCGACTTATGCGTCTTGGGGTCCTTAGTAATCAGGGAAATGACCCTTGTTTCAATATCGGCCAACTCTTCGGGCACCGACAGCAGCTCCGTTCCCTTGATGTAGTTGGCATATTTCTCCTTCAGCCTCTGGTAATACTCCTCCCCCTTTATGATAACCTTACCTCCTTTCCAACCGGAGGTTGAAGGTTTGGGGGATCCAGGTGCTGCTGCTGCCGGTGCCAGTCCAGGTCCGAGTCCTGCTGCTGGTACATCTGCTGGTGTGGAGGGTGACTCCCGTGGCGGTAATTGCCAGTCACCCTCCTTTCCCCCACCGAGTCCGTGGTGGGAGGAACGATCACTTCCGGCCTCTCAGAGGCCATTGCCTCCTAAGAGGCCTGAAAAAAGAAAAACTGGACAACTGTCCTCCGGTGTTTCGCGACCGGCGAAGGTCGCTACTTCCATTCGACACCAAGCTATAAACTTGGGTGGAGACGCAGAAATCCCGAAACCACAGTGATAGTAAAGGCTACTATGGAACAGATACTACACTTTGATCCTGCCCATAAAAACCACGGAACGCAATTATGGGTAAGAAGATGGCTCGTTTTATTTATTTTGTAGAGCTACAAAATTATGGCTCAAGGCCAGAAAAATGGGAGGGGGAACAAAACTTGGGGTGGTCTTCAGCTACTCTATCCTATACCTAGCTAATCAGATTCACGACCCATACATGCGTTACAATGATTCTCATTCACCATAAGAATTTGTTCATCACCACTCATACTTATCAAGCACCAAAATACCGCAAAAACATACCGGGGACCTAAAAACGCCCCAAATGTACATAAAAATTTTATTACAATATACAAATATAATACAAAAATAACTTTAAAAATTTGTACATGAAATGATATGATGGGAAGGGGGTATGAAGAAACAAAAATCCCCAAAACAAAAACAATTTCAAATGAATATTTATACATAATGTTAGTAAGACCCAAACACACCCACATAATTAAAGAGGCCACTGTATTCTGCCTGTAGAGACAAAATCAAGCCGCTCTCTTTCTAAGGGGAATGGAGAAGTAGGGTACAAAAAATAAAATGGACTGGAGAGTATATAAGGCTGACCCAGCCGAGAATGAAACGGGACAAAATAACTCTGGACAATGGGGATCTCGAACTGGATCATAACAAAAGCAAGGGAGCCGGGACCAGGCCGGGACTAACACTATCACTCACATTAACTAGGTATACAAAAGAATACTTTACCTTAACCACGGGAGGGGTTCCAGAGGAATCCACCCCGATGCGAGCAGCAGATCTAAAAAGAAAATCAAGACTAGCCCCGGTCACACGAACCAGGCTCGCTGCATATATCCACCTTTTGCTAAAGTCTGTCGGGTGCAGCCGTTTCCGTTCAGTTCTAATCTTCATTTTGAGCTGGTGCTCAAAATATCGGATTAGATCCTGATCCGAAAGACGACCTCCCCGCAAGACTTCCTCCAGACGCGTCATCCAAATCACCATTCTAGCCGTGGCCAGTAGCGACAGAAACACCATCCGCTTCACTCCAGAGTACGGGGGCGACACATTGTCCACAGCGTATGCGCGATCAATGAGCACAAGCTCCCGCGGCGCGATACGAGCAGTCAACTCGCCGACACGCGCCCACAACGGGCGAACGCGCGAACAATGGAAGAAGGCGTGCGCAGACGTCTCCTTAATTCCAAGGTCGCAACGTTCACAATCTGGCAAATCCGCCAGGCCCATTGCGAAACGCTTGTCATTGAGCGACAAACCATTCCGAGCCAATCGCCAGGTCAGAGAAAACTCAGAGTTGCTGAGCCAATCCGCACCTGGCGCCCAAGACCAATGAGAGCGGTACTCCACTCTCGACATGCCGAGCTTACTCCACAGCTTATCCTTCACGGCACCCTCCACTAATCCCCGATAGAAGATTTTCCTAGGCTGTGAAAGGTCACTGGACCGTGGAATGGCCTGTAAAGCCGCCAGACATTCGAGCAGGAATTTCGGTCGCACCCAAGGCCTGACGGTCAGCCATAGGGTCGGGGGCGTGATGGTAAGGCAAGGGAACATGTCCCTCACTACCCCCGCAAGCAACCGATCTTCCTCCAACGCGCGCCTGAGGAATGCCAACCTTGAAGCGAGCACGTGGCTCCTCAAGTGTGGCATCCCCAGACCCCCTTGACACGGACGGAGGCAACAGACTCCTTTGTCGACCATGTGTTTGCGTCCTCTCCACAGACAGGAGAATAGCAAACGCTCGAGCGCCTTCTCATGATCGTCACAAAGGGGAAGTACTGACAGCCGGTAAAGGATCATGGGAAAGAGGTATGTGTTACACACCTCCGCCAAGCCCTTCACGGAGAGACCCCGTCGACGCCAAATCTTGACCGACGCGCCGACCTTTGCCAGTACTTCTGACCAGTTTTTCTCCAGCTGTAAGTCCGGACCGAACCAAACTCCGAGGAGCTTGACCGGCCCGTCCGTCCAGCTGAAGGGCCCCGGGAGGGAAACTCCCTTCCAGGCACCTAACCGCAAGCCGGATGACTTGTCGCAGTTAATTCTGGCCCCTGTCACCTTCTCGTACCGTACAAGCGCCTGGTGTACCGCCTCTATGTCCCTGCGGGAGGACACAAAGGTCGTTACGTCATCGGCGTACGCGGAAACCCTGGCTCGAGCTCCACCAGGGACTTCAATTCCACGCAGGACCGGACTGCCCGTCTCGTCCCTTAGCCTGCGAAGGAGGGGCTCCAACGCGAGGACATAAAGGAGAGAAGACAGTGGACAACCCTGTCGGACCGACCTAGACAGCGCGAAAGCGCCCGACAGCTTCCCGTTCACCTGTACCACAGCCTTGGGGGAGCGATACAGAAGGCTAATCCAGCGGCTGAAGTCGGGTTTGAATCCGGCGGCCTGCAGGACAGCAGCCAGGTAGCCATGGTCAATCCTATCAAATGCCTTGGACTGATCTAAATTGATCAGCGCGGCCTCATCGTCGTCTTCTACACCCTCTATGATCGTGCGAATCAAGTGCAGGTTGCTCTGAATTGTTCTCCCCTTCACAGAACAAGTCTGATCCGGTTCCAACAGAGACTCGGCAACTAGCTGCAAGCGATTCGTCAGGATCTTGGCCAAAATCTTTAACTCTGTGTTTAGCAGAGTTATGGGCCTGTAATCGTCTAGTTCCCTCCCAACCTTCTTGCCTTTTCTCAACAGCGTGATCACGCCCCTGGTGATCCGACCGGGGATGGACCCCTGCCGAAACCAGTGGTTGAACACGACAGCCAAGAGCGGGACAAAAAGGTGCGACATCCTCAAGTACAATTCATAGGGCAAACCATCCAAACCTGGCGACTTGCCACTGCTGACCTTCTTCAAAGCCACGTAGATTTCGTCCTCCGTAATCTCCCCTTCGCAGCTAGCCGCTTCAGCCGGCAAAAGCCGGGGAAAGTCAGCCAAATAGCTGCGAAACTCCTCGTCACGGAGACCAGGCTCCTTGGTAAATCGGTGCTCGAAATGCTGCCGGAACGACTCGCACATGTCGTCGGTGGACCTAAGGAGATGTCCCTCCGGGTCGCGTACCTCTCGAATGTACCGGTCGCCGGCATGGCGAATTTCTTCCTTGCGCAGTTCCGCGCCCATGTTCACAGCTTCGGAAGACATCTTGCTTAACTTAGCCCTAATTACCTGACCCATGTAGCGCCCGCTAGTCGAGCGCTCCAGGGCCTCCCTGGCTAAGGCTATTTCTAGGGGATCCCCACCAGCCTCCGCCCGGGCGAAATTAGCACTAAGTGTCTTTGCCTCCGCAGCCTTATCTAGGTTGAGCCGCTGGCTATATTTGGTGGCGAAAGACCTAATGGAGTCCTTAAGGTTAACCCACCACTTACTCCCAATGACTCTCCCAATTAACGCCCTCTGCACTAGTCTTGTCAGCTGGTCACGAAAGTCCCGCCTGTCCAGTAAGGACTGATTGAACTTCCAATAACCAGCCAACCTAGGCCTAAATTCTAACGCCACCCGGGCACAAACGAGTTTGTGGTCCGAGTAGCCTAACCAGTGGAACGTTGGACATTCTAAGAAGTCTATGTCGGCTTCTCTCACTAACATCCTATCCAGGTACGCAGATACCCGGGTAGAAGGCCAACTACGCGTCCACGTCCACATGCTCCCTTCCGGATGATCGACCCGGTATCTATCGACGAGACCAAATTCGCCGATCAGATCAACCAGGCTACGATCACCACTCCACCCGCTAGCGCCCCTTCCTCTATCCCATTTGGGGGTTAGGACGGCATTCCAGTCCCCAACTAAGATTAGCCGTGTTGAATGCACCATGAAGGGCTCCAACAGCCGAAAGAAAGAGACACGCTCACCTTGAACATTGGGCGCATAAACCACAATCAGCCGGAACGACTTGCTTTTCACTGCAATATCGGCCACGATCAGCCGGCCCTCGGCACCGACATGGACAAGGTCCACCCTCGCGTCCAGGGTACGCTTGACCAGCAAAGAAACACCTCTGGCCAGCCGGCTCCCATATGCTGAATAAACGACAAAGTCGTTAGACAGCACACACGAGTCGACTTCGCAAACAAAGCGAGTCTCTTGGATCGCGGCCACATCCACGCCGAAGGACAAGAGGTCACGGAGCAGGCGAGCCGCCTTGCCCCGATCCCTCAGGCCCTTCGCATTTATACTGGCTAACTTAATAGACATTCTTTAGATCTGAAATGAGAAAAACAAAAAGACATGCAACAAGGCTCTACTCGCATACGGGACGGAAATCTCTAGCAGATAGGACCCCGACGGACTGTCCTAGGGACCCTGTACCAACATCGGACGTAATCCGTCCGTCCAAGACAATTCCGCCGACGTCCGTGGGGTAGGTTAGCTTTAGAACCCTATACAGACAGGGGTGGAGTAGAACGGGGAACCTCCCCGAACAATTCTTGGACATCTTTTTCAATTCAGGAGTGTTCTCCTGACACATTCTAATATGAGAGTAATGTCTCTTGACTTCTGCAATATGGTCCCAGACCCTCAGGTTGCCACCGGTATTCCTTACCAGGGTGATGACACCTGGGGCCTGGGGAAAGTTTTTGGGGTCTTCTGTAGATAAGCCGTCTACAGAGGTCATCCTCAAGAGTGGTTTGAGCAATTTACGTCTATGAGACGACCACTCTGCCGAGATGTCCTCCTCTACTCTCATTAGCGCTTCCCCTCGGGGCAGGGCTTTTTTTCTTTTTTGCCCGTGTGGGAGTGGGCATAGGAGAAGGGGTGGGAGTGGGGGTTAAAGTAACTGTCTTTAGCGGGGTTAATTTGAAGGTTGGGGACTGGGAAGCCTTTAGCGGGGACGAGGGAAGGCTCCTTGCCTTTTGCGCATAAGTCTGCCTTTCCGGCGAGGCTGGAAGCGAGGAGCACTTGTGTGTTGTAGAACTCCTCTCCCTGCTTCTGCTTTTCCGCCGACTTTTGGAGTTCTCCTGTTGTTCTTCTTCCTCCTCGCGGCCGCGTTTCAAAGACGACGCTCGCTGAGTTTCCATGGGTTCTTCCCTGGGTTTTTCATCCGGGCCCTCATTTTGGGGCGGCTTTCTTGCCTTCCCCTGTTCGGAAGATGCTTTGGGTGATGAGGGCCCCCTTGACCTCGACGCCGACTGCGGTGGTGAGGGCGTTTTGGTCGGTGAAGGCGCTTTCTCCGCTGATGCGGGTGCTTTCGCCTTCTTTTTCTTCCCGACTGTTTTCCACTCGTTCTCCTTATCCGGAACTGCTGTTTTTGCCTCCGTCGGAGCTTCAGGTTTCTTCACTGCCGGTTTCTCTTGCTGCTGTTTCGTTGGCTGGGCCCCTGGGGCCGGATTCTTTGATGGACACGCCTTGGCGACGTGATCCGCCGCCCCACAGGCCCAACAGCAAGGCTTCCTGCCCTCCACTATGACAAAGATGACCCGCTTCCTGCAAGTGAGGATGTTTGGAACTTCCTCAATCTGTTTCCTCGTTAGTGTCATTTGCAGGACCATGTCTCCGGACAGGAAACCCGCTTTGGACCTCAGTGCTGTCACCTCGGCAACCCTTCCATAGTTCGAAAAGAAGGCACCGATGTGGTCTTGGGAAATGTCCATTGGAACGCCGTGTAAAGTCACCTTCAACTTTCGCATCCCCATGTATGCGGTCTGGAATTCAAGCGACTTGGTCTCCAGGACCACTCCTGCCAACTGCTTGGCCTCTTCGGACAATCCCATATGACGTTAGTCCTTCTCGCCACCGCCCTTGCTTTAATTTTCAGGGCCTTGATGGCCTCTTCAAGGCTCTCCCTGCTTATCCCCACCGACTTATGCGTCTTGGGGTCCTTAGTAATCAGGGAAATGACCCTTGTTTCAATATCGGCCAACTCTTCGGGCACCGACAGCAGCTCCGTTCCCTTGATGTAGTTGGCATATTTCTCCTTCAGCCTCTGGTAATACTCCTCCCCCTTTATGATAACCTTACCTCCTTTCCAACCGGAGGTTGAAGGTTTGGGGGATCCAGGTGCTGCTGCTGCCGGTGCCAGTCCAGGTCCGAGTCCTGCTGCTGGTACATCTGCTGGTGTGGAGGGTGACTCCCGTGGCGGTAATTGCCAGTCACCCTCCTTTCCCCCCACCGAGTCCGTGGTGGGAGGAACGATCACTTCCGGCCTCTCAGAGGCCATTGCCTCCTAAGAGGCCTGAAAAAGAAAACTGGACAACTGTCCTCCGGTGTTTCGCGACCGGCGAAGGTCGCTACTTCCATTCGACACCAAGCTATAAACTTGGGTGGAGACGCAGAAATCCCGAAACCACAGTGATAGTAAAGGCTACTATGGAACAGATACTACACTTTGATCCTGCCCATAAAAACCACGGAACGCAATTATGGGTAAGAAGATGGCTCGTTTTATTTATTTTGTTTTTACACAAAATTGTGGCTCAAGGCCAAAAACTGGGAGGGGGAACAAAACTTGGGGTGGTCTTCAGCTACTCTATCCTATACCTAGCTAATCAGATTCACGACCCATACATGCGTTACAATGATTCTCATTCACCATAAGAATTTGTTCATCACCACTCATACTTATCAAGCACCAAAATACCGCAAAAACATACCGGGGACCTAAAAACGCCCCAAATGTACATAAAAATTTTATTACAATATACAAATATAATACAAAAATAACTTTAAAAATTTGTACATGAAATGATATGATGGGAAGGGGGTATGAAGAAACAAAAATCCCCAAAACAAAAACAATTTCAAATGAATATTTATACATAATGTTAGTAAGACCCAAACACACCCACATAATTAAAGAGGCCACTGTATTCTGCCTGTAGAGACAAAATCAAGCCGCTCTCTTTCTAAGGGGAATGGAGAAGTAGGGTACAAAAAATAAAATGGACTGGAGAGTATATAAGGCTGACCCAGCCGAGAATGAAACGGGACAAAATAACTCTGGACAATGGGGATCTCGAACTGGATCATAACAAAAGCAAGGGAGCCGGGACCAGGCCGGGACTAACACTATCACTCACATTAACTAGGTATACAAAAGAATACTTTACCTTAACCACGGGAGGGGTTCCAGAGGAATCCACCCCGATGCGAGCAGCAGATCTAAAAAAGAAAATCAAGACTAGCCCCGGTCACACGAACCAGGCTCGCTGCATATATCCACCTTTTGCTAAAGTCTGTCGGGTGCAGCCGTTTCCGTTCAGTTCTAATCTTCATTTTGAGCTGGTGCTCAAAATATCGGATTAGATCCTGATCCGAAAGACGACCTCCCCGCAAGACTTCCTCCAGACGCGTCATCCAAATCACCATTCTAGCCGTGGCCAGTAGCGACAGAAACACCATCCGCTTCACTCCAGAGTACGGGGGCGACACATTGTCCACAGCGTATGCGCGATCAATGAGCACAAGCTCCCGCGGCGCGATACGAGCAGTCAACTCGCCGACACGCGCCCACAACGGGCGAACGCGCGAACAATGGAAGAAGGCGTGCGCAGACGTCTCCTTAATTCCAAGGTCGCAACGTTCACAATCTGGCAAATCCGCCAGGCCCATTGCGAAACGCTTGTCATTGAGCGACAAACCATTCCGAGCCAATCGCCAGGTCAGAGAAAACTCAGAGTTGCTGAGCCAATCCGCACCTGGCGCCCAAGACCAATGAGAGCGGTACTCCACTCTCGACATGCCGAGCTTACTCCACAGCTTATCCTTCACGGCACCCTCCACTAATCCCCGATAGAAGATTTTCCTAGGCTGTGAAAGGTCACTGGACCGTGGAATGGCCTGTAAAGCCGCCAGACATTCGAGCAGGAATTTCGGTCGCACCCAAGGCCTGACGGTCAGCCATAGGGTCGGGGGCGTGATGGTAAGGCAAGGGAACATGTCCCTCACTACCCCCGCAAGCAACCGATCTTCCTCCAACGCGCGCCTGAGGAATGCCAACCTTGAAGCGAGCACGTGGCTCCTCAAGTGTGGCATCCCCAGACCCCCTTGACACGGACGGAGGCAACAGACTCCTTTGTCGACCATGTGTTTGCGTCCTCTCCACAGACAGGAGAATAGCAAACGCTCGAGCGCCTTCTCATGATCGTCACAAAGGGGAAGTACTGACAGCCGGTAAAGGATCATGGGAAAGAGGTATGTGTTACACACCTCCGCCAAGCCCTTCACGGAGAGACCCCGTCGACGCCAAATCTTGACCGACGCGCCGACCTTTGCCAGTACTTCTGACCAGTTTTTCTCCAGCTGTAAGTCCGGACCGAACCAAACTCCGAGGAGCTTGACCGGCCCGTCCGTCCAGCTGAAGGGCCCCGGGAGGGAAACTCCCTTCCAGGCACCTAACCGCAAGCCGGATGACTTGTCGCAGTTAATTCTGGCCCCTGTCACCTTCTCGTACCGTACAAGCGCCTGGTGTACCGCCTCTATGTCCCTGCGGGAGGACACAAAGGTCGTTACGTCATCGGCGTACGCAGAAACCCTGGCTCGAGCTCCGCCAGGGACTTCAATTCCACGCAGGACCGGACTGCCCGTCTCGTCCCTTAGCCGGCGAAGGAGGGGCTCCAACGCCAAGACATAAAGGAGAGAAGACAGTGGACAACCCTGTCGGACCGACCTAGACAGCGCGAAAGCGCCCGACAGCTTCCCGTTCACCTGTACCACAGCCTTGGGGGAGCGATACAGAAGGCTAATCCAGCGGCTGAAGTCGGGTTTGAATCCGGCGGCCTGCAGGACAGCAGCCAGGTAGCCATGGTCAATCCTATCAAATGCCTTGGACTGATCTAAATTGATCAGCGCGGCCTCATCGTCGTCTTCTACACCCTCTATGATCGTGCGAATCAAGTGCAGGTTGCTCTGAATTGTTCTCCCCTTCACAGAACAAGTCTGATCCGGTTCCAACAGAGACTCGGCAACTAGCTGCAAGCGATTCGTCAGGATCTTGGCCAAAATCTTTAACTCTGTGTTTAGCAGAGTTATGGGCCTGTAGTCATCTAGTTCCCTCCCAACCTTCTTGCCTTTTCTCAACAGCGTGATCACGCCCCTGGTGATCCGACCGGGGATGGACCCCTGCCGAAACCAGTGGTTGAACACGACAGCCAAGAGCGGGACAAAAAGGTGCGACATCCTCAAGTACAATTTCATAGGGCAAACCATCCAAACCTGGCGACTTGCCACTGCCGACCTTCTTCAAAGCCACGTAGATTTCGTCCTCCGTAATCTCCCCTTCGCAGCTAGCCGCTTCAGCCGGCAAAAGCCGGGGAAAGTCAGCCAAATAGCTGCGAAACTCCTCGTCACGGAGACCAGGCTCCTTGGTAAATCGGTGCTCGAAATGCTGCCGGAACGCCTCGCACATGTCGTCGGTGGACCTAAGGAGATGTCCCTCCGGGTCGCGTACCTCTCGAATGTACCGGTCGCCGGCATGGCGAATTTCTTCCTTGCGCAGTTCCGCGCCCATGTTCACAGCTTCGGAAGACATCTTGCTTAACTTAGCCCTAATTACCTGACCCATGTAGCGCCCGCTAGTCGAGCGCTCCAGGGCCTCCCTGGCTAAGGCTATTTCTAGGGGATCCCCACCAGCCTCCGCCCGGGCGAAATTAGCACTAAGTGTCTTTGCCTCCGCAGCCTTATCTAGGTTGAGCCGCTGGCTATATTTGGTGGCGAAAGACCTAATGGAGTCCTTAAGGTTAACCCACCACTTACTCCCAATGACTCGCCCAATTAACGCCCTCTGCACTAGTCTTGTCAGCTGGTCACGAAAGTCCCGCCTGTCCAGTAAGGACTGATTGAACTTCCAATAACCAGCCAACCTAGGCCTAAATTCTAACGCCACCCGGGCACAAACGAGTTTGTGGTCCGAGTAGCCTAACCAGTGGAACGTTGGACATTCTAAGAAGTCTATGTCGGCTTCTCTCACTAACATCCTATCCAGGTACGCAGATACCCGGGTAGAAGGCCAACTACGCGTCCACGTCCACATGCTCCCTTCCGGATGATCGACCCGGTATCTATCGACGAGACCAAATTCGCCGATCAGATCAACCAGGCTACGATCACCACTCCACCCGCTAGCGCCCCTTCCTCTATCCCATTTGGGGGTTAGGACGGCATTCCAGTCCCCAACTAAGATTAGCCGTGTTGAATGCACCATGAAGGGCTCCAACAGCCGAAAGAAAGAGACACGCTCACCTTGAACATTGGGCGCATAAACCACAATCAGCCGGAACGACTTGCTTTTCACTGCAATATCGGCCACGATCAGCCGGCCCTCGGCACCGACATGGACAAGGTCCACCCTCGCGTCCAGGGTACGCTTGACCAGCAAAGAAACACCTCTGGCCAGCCGGCTCCCATATGCTGAATAAACGACAAAGTCGTTAGACAGCACACACGAGTCGACTTCGCAAACAAAGCGAGTCTCTTGGATCGCGGCCACATCCACGCCGAAGGACAAGAGGTCACGGAGCAGGCGAGCCGCCTTGCCCCGATCCCTCAGGCCCTTCGCATTTATACTGGCTAACTTAATAGACATTCTTTAGATCTGAAATGAGAAAAACAAAAAGACATGCAACAAGGCTCTACTCGCATACGGGACGGAAATCTCTAGCAGATAGGACCCCGACGGACTGTCCTAGGGACCCTGTACCAACATCGGACGTAATCCGTCCGTCCAAGACAATTCCGCCGACGTCCGTGGGGTAGGTTAGCTTTAGAACCCTATACAGACAGGGGTGGAGTAGAACGGGGAACCTCCCCGAACAATTCTTGGACATCTTTTTCAATTCAGGAGTGTTCTCCTGACACATTCTAATATGAGAGTAATGTCTCTTGACTTCTGCAATATGGTCCCAGACCCTCAGGTTGCCACCGGTATTCCTTACCAGGGTGATGACACCTGGGGCCTGGGGAAAGTTTTTGGGGTCTTCTGTAGATAAGCCGTCTACAGAGGTCATCCTCAAGAGTGGTTTGAGCAATTTACGTCTATGAGACGACCACTCTGCCGAGATGTCCTCCTCTACTCTCATTAGCGCTTCCCCTCGGGGCAGGGCTTTTTTCTTTTTTGCCCGTGTGGGAGTGGGCATAGGAGAAGGGGTGGGAGTGGGGGTTAAAGTAACTGTCTTTAGCGGGGTTAATTTGAAGGTTGGGGACTGGGAAGCCTTTAGCGGGGACGAGGGAAGGCTCCTTGCCTTTTGCGCATAAGTCTGCCTTTCCGGCGAGGCTGGAAGCGAGGAGCACTTGTGTGTTGTAGAACTCCTCTCCCTGCTTCTGCTTTTCCGCCGACTTTTGGAGTTCTCCTGTTGTTCTTCTTCCTCCTCGCGGCCGCGTTTCAAAGACGACGCTCGCTGAGTTTCCATGGGTTCTTCCCTGGGTTTTTCATCCGGGCCCTCATTTTGGGGCGGCTTTCTTGCCTTCCCCTGTTCGGAAGATGCTTTGGGTGATGAGGGCCCCCTTGACCTCGACGCCGACTGCGGTGGTGAGGGCGTTTTGGTCGGTGAAGGCGCTTTCTCCGCTGATGCGGGTGCTTTCGCCTTCTTTTTCTTCCCGACTGTTTTCCACTCGTTCTCCTTATCCGGAACTGCTGTTTTTGCCTCCGTCGGAGCTTCAGGTTTCTTCACTGCCGGTTTCTCTTGCTGCTGTTTCGTTGGCTGGGCCCCTGGGGCCGGATTCTTTGATGGACACGCCTTGGCGACGTGATCCGCCGCCCCACAGACCCAACAGCAAGGCTTCCTGCCCTCCACTATGACAAAGATGACCCGCTTCCTGCAAGTGAGGATGTTTGGAACTTCCTCAATCTGTTTCCTCGTTAGTGTCATTTGCAGGACCATGTCTCCGGACAGGAAACCCGCTTTGGACCTCAGTGCTGTCACCTCGGCAACCCTTCCATAGTTCGAAAAGAAGGCACCGATGTGGTCTTGGGAAATGTCCATTGGAACGCCGTGTAAAGTCACCTTCAACTTTCGCATCCCCATGTATTCGGTCTGGAATTCAAGCGACTTGGTCTCCAGGACCACTCCTGCCAACTGCTTGGCCTCTTCGGACGTGCCAAGCAGTACATCCCATATGACGTTAGTCCTTCTCGCCACCGCCCTTGCTTTAATTTTCAGGGCCTTGATGGCCTCTTCAAGGCTCTCCCTGCTTATCCCCACCGACTTATGCGTCTTGGGGTCCTTAGTAATCAGGGAAATGACCCTTGTTTCAATATCGGCCAACTCTTCGGGCACCGACAGCAGCTCCGTTCCCTTGATGTAGTTGGCATATTTCTCCTTCAGCCTCTGGTAATACTCCTCCCCCTTTATGATAACCTTACCTCCTTTCCAACCGGAGGTTGAAGGTTTGGAGGATCCAGGTGCTGCTGCTGCCGGTGCCAGTCCAGGTCCGAGTCCTGCTGCTGGTACATCTGCTGGTGTGGAGGGTGACTCCCGTGGCGGTAATTGCCAGTCACCCTCCTTTCCCCCCACCGAGTCCGTGGTGGGAGGAACGATCACTTCCGGCCTCTCAGAGGCCATTGCCTCCTAAGAGGCCTGAAAAAAGGAAAAACTGGACAACTGTCCTCCGGTGTTTCGCGACCGGCGAAGGTCGCTACTTCCATTCGACACCAAGCTATAAACTTGGGTGGAGACGCAGAAATCCCGAAACCACAGTGATAGTAAAAGGCTACTATGGAACAGATACTACACTTTGATCCTGCCCATAAAAACCACGGAACGCAATTATGGGGTAAGAAGATGGCTCGTTTTATTTATTTTGTAGAGCTACAAAATTATGGCTCAAGGCCAGAAAAATGGGAGGGGGAACAAAACTTGGGGTGGTCTTCAGCTAACTCTATCCTATACCTAGCTAATCAGATTCACGACCCATACATACGTTACAATGATTCTCATTCACCATAAGAATTTATCCATCACCACTCATACTTATCAAGCACCAAAATACCGCAAAAACATACCGGGGACCTAAAAACGCCCCAAATGTACATAAAAATTTTATTAATATATACAAATATAATACAAAAATAACTTTAAAAATTTGTACATGAAATGATATGATGGGAAGGGGGTATGAAGAAACAAAAAATCCCCAAAACAAAAACAATTTCAAATGAATATTTATACATTAATGTTAGTAAGCCCCAAACACACCCACATAATTAAAGAGGCCGCTGTATTCTGTCTTAAAAGACAAAATCAAGAAGCACTCTTTCTAAAGGGGAATGGAGAAGCAGGGAACAAAAATAAATTGGACTGGAGAATATATAAGGCTGACCCAGCCGAGAATA
This sequence comes from Ascarosepion bandense, assembly GCA_037127315.1. Classification (NCBI taxonomy): domain Eukaryota; kingdom Metazoa; phylum Mollusca; class Cephalopoda; order Sepiida; family Sepiidae; genus Ascarosepion; species Ascarosepion bandense. The sequence goes on from JBBBDQ010000214.1 coordinate 3,284,368, forward strand.
AAACGGGACAAAATAACTCTGGACAATGGGGATCTCGAACTGGATCATAACAAAAGCAAGGGAGCCGGGAACAGGCTAGGACAAACCCACTCACTCACATTAACTAGGTACACAAAAGAATACTTTACCTTAACCACGGGAGGGGTTCCAGAGGAATCCACCCCGATGCGAGCAGCAGATCTAAAAAAGAAAATCAAGACTAGCCCCGGTCACACGAACCAGGCTCGCTGCATATATCCACCTTTTGCTAAAGTCTGTCGGGTGCAGCCGTTTCCGTTCAGTTCTAATCTTCATTTTGAGCTGGTGCTCAAAATATCGGATTAGATCCTGATCCGAAAGACGACCTCCCCGCAAGACTTCCTCCAGACGCGTCATCCAAATCACCATTCTAGCCGTGGCCAGTAGCGACAGAAACACCATCCGCTTCACTCCAGAGTACGGGGGCGACACATTGTCCACAGCGTATGCGCGATCAATGAGCACAAGCTCCCGCGGCGCGATACGAGCAGTCAACTCGCCGACACGCGCCCACAACGGGCGAACGCGCGAACAATGGAAGAAGGCGTGCGCAGACGTCTCCTTAATTCCAAGGTCGCAACGTTCACAATCTGGCAAATCCGCCAGGCCCATTGCGAAACGCTTGTCATTGAGCGACAAACCATTCCGAGCCAATCGCCAGGTCAGAGAAAACTCAGAGTTGCTGAGCCAATCCGCACCTGGCGCCCAAGACCAATGAGAGCGGTACTCCACCCTCGACATGCCGAGCTTACTCCACAGCTTATCCTTCACGGCACCCTCCACTAATCCCCGATAGAAGATTTTCCTAGGCTGTGAAAGGTCACTGGACCGTGGAATGGCCTGTAAAGCCGCCAGACATTCGAGCAGGAATTTCGGTCGCACCCAAGGCCTGACGGTCAGCCATAGGGTCGGGGGCGTGATGGTAAGGCAAGGGAACATGTCCCTCACTACCCCCGCAAGCAACCGATCTTCCTCCAACGCGCGCCTGAGGAATGCCAACCTTGAAGCGAGCACGTGGCTCCTCAAGTGTGGCATCCCCAGACCCCCTTGACACGGACGGAGGCAACAGACTCCTTTGTCGACCATGTGTTTGCGTCCTCTCCACAGACAGGAGAATAGCAAACGCTCGAGCGCCTTCTCATGATCGTCACAAAGGGGAAGTACTGACAGCCGGTAAAGGATCATGGGAAAGAGGTATGTGTTACACACCTCCGCCAAGCCCTTCACGGAGAGACCCCGTCGACGCCAAATCTTGACCGACGCGCCGACCTTTGCCAGTACTTCTGACCAGTTTTTCTCCAGCTGTAAGTCCGGACCGAACCAAATTCCGAGGAGCTTGACCGGCCCGTCCGTCCAGCTGAAGGGCCCCGGGAGGGAAACTCCCTTCCAGGCACCTAACCGCAAGCCGGATGACTTGTCGCAGTTAATTCTGGCCCCTGTCACCTTCTCGTACCGTACAAGCGCCTGGTGTACCGCCTCTATGTCCCTGCGGGAGGACACAAAGGTCGTTACGTCATCGGCGTACGCAGAAACCCTGGCTCGAGCTCCGCCAGGGACTTCAATTCCACGCAGGACCGGACTGCCCGTCTCGTCCCTTAGCCGGCGAAGGAGGGGCTCCAACGCCAAGACATAAAGGAGAGAAGACAGTGGACAACCCTGTCGGACCGACCTAGACAGCGCGAAAGCGCCCGACAGCTTCCCGTTCACCTGTACCACAGCCTTGGGGGAGCGATACAGAAGGCTAATCCAGCGGCTGAAGTCGGGTTTGAATCCGGCGGCCTGCAGGACAGCAGCCAGGTAGCCATGGTCAATCCTATCAAATGCCTTGGACTGATCTAAATTGATCAGCGCGGCCTCATCGTCGTCTTCTACACCCTCTATGATCGTGCGAATCAAGTGCAGGTTGCTCTGAATTGTTCTCCCCTTCACAGAACAAGTCTGATCCGGTTCCAACAGAGACTCGGCAACTAGCTGCAAGCGATTCGTCAGGATCTTGGCCAAAATCTTTAACTCTGTGTTTAGCAGAGTTATGGGCCTGTAGTCATCTAGTTCCCTCCCAACCTTCTTGCCTTTTCTCAACAGCGTGATCACGCCCCTGGTGATCCGACCGGGGATGGACCCCTGCCGAAACCAGTGGTTGAACACGACAGCCAAGAGCGGGACAAAAAGGTGCGACATCCTCAAGTACAATTCATAGGGCAAACCATCCAAACCTGGCGACTTGCCACTGCCGACCTTCTTCAAAGCCACGTAGATTTCGTCCTCCGTAATCTCCCCTTCGCAGCTAGCCGCTTCAGCCGGCAAAAGCCGGGGAAAGTCAGCCAAATAGCTGCGAAACTCCTCGTCACGGAGACCAGGCTCCTTGGTAAATCGGTGCTCGAAATGCTGCCGGAACGCCTCGCACATGTCGTCGGTGGACCTAAGGAGATGTCCCTCCGGGTCGCGTACCTCTCGAATGTACCGGTCGCCGGCATGGCGAATTTCTTCCTTGCGCAGTTCCGCGCCCATGTTCACAGCTTCGGAAGACATCTTGCTTAACTTAGCCCTAATTACCTGACCCATGTAGCGCCCGCTAGTCGAGCGCTCCAGGGCCTCCCTGGCTAAGGCTATTTCTAGGGGATCCCCACCAGCCTCCGCCCGGGCTAAATTAGCACTAAGTGTCTTTGCCTCCGCAGCCTTATCTAGGTTGAGCCGCTGGCTATATTTGGTGGCGAAAGACCTAATGGAGTCCTTAAGGTTAACCCACCACTTACTCCCAATGACTCGCCCAATTAACGCCCTCTGCACTAGTCTTGTCAGCTGGTCACGAAAGTCCCGCCTGTCCAGTAAGGACTGATTGAACTTCCAATAACCAGCCAACCTAGGCCTAAATTCTAACGCCACCCGGGCACAAACGAGTTTGTGGTCCGAGTAGCCTAACCAGTGGAACGTTGGACATTCTAAGAAGTCTATGTCGGCTTCTCTCACTAACATCCTATCCAGGTACGCAGATACCCGGGTAGAAGGCCAACTACGCGTCCACGTCCACATGCTCCCTTCCGGATGATCGACCCGGTATCTATCGACGAGACCAAATTCGCCGATCAGATCAACCAGGCTACGATCACCACTCCACCCGCTAGCGCCCCTTCCTCTATCCCATTTGGGGGTTAGGACGGCATTCCAGTCCCCAACTAAGATTAGCCGTGTTGAATGCACCATGAAGGGCTCCAACAGCCGAAAGAAAGAGACACGCTCACCTTGAACATTGGGCGCATAAACCACAATCAGCCGGAACGACTTGCTTTTCACTGCAATATCGGCCACGATCAGCCGGCCCTCGGCACCGACATGGACAAGGTCCACCCTCGCGTCCAGGGTACGCTTGACCAGCAAAGAAACACCTCTGGCCAGCCGGCTCCCATATGCTGAATAGACGACAAAGTCGTTAGACAGCACACACGAGTCGACTTCGCAAACAAAGTGAGTCTCTTGGATCGCGGCCACATCCACGCCGAAGGACAAGAGGTCACGAAGCAGGCGAGCCGCCTTACCCCGATCCCTCAGGCCCTTCGCATTTATACTGGCTAACTTAATAGACATTCTTTAGATCTGAAACGAAAAAACAGAAAAAGACATGCAACAGACGGCTCTACTCGCATACCGGGTAGAAATCTCGGGTAGACGGGACCCCGACGGACTGTCCTAGGGACCCTGTACCAATGTCGGACGTAATCCGTCCGTCTAAGACAATTCCGCCGACGTCCGTGGGGTAGGTTAGCTTTAGAACCCTATACAGACAGGGGTGGATTAAAACGGGGAACCTCCCCGAACAATTTTTTGCCATCTTTGCAAGTTCTGGTGAGTTTTCTATCGCTATAGTCATTTTTGGGTATTGTTTCTGCACCTCGGCGATATGGTCCCAGACCCGCAGGTTCCCACCGGTATTTCTTACCAGGGTGATGACACCTGGGGCCTGGGGAAAGTTCCTCGGGTCTTCAGTGGACAGACCCTTCACCGAGGTGAGTTTAAGTAGAGGCTTGAGCAGCCTTCGACGCTGGGAAGACCACTCGTCTACGATGCTGTCCTTGACTTCCATTAGGGCATCCCCACGAGGGAGGGCATATTTCTTCTTAGCCCGAGTGGGAGTGGGAGCAGGAGAAGGGGAGGGAGAAGGTGTTGTGGCACTAGCTTTGCCCAAGGGGGTCAGTTTAAAAACTGGGGACTGGGAAGCTTTAAGCGGGGACGAGGGGAGACTTTTCGCCTTTTGGGCATACGTACTCCTTACGGGGGAGACCGGCAGTGAAGAACATTTGTTTACTGCCTTCCTCCTCTCAACGCTTCTACTCTTTCGCCGACTTTTAGGGTTGTCGATGTCTTCCTCCCCTTCATCTCTCCCTCTCTTCAGGGACGCCGCTCTATCTACCTCCATTCGCTGTTCCTCTGGGGGGGTTGGACTTCTGTCCTTCCTCTGTTTGGGAGGCGACTTCTTTTTGGGCGCCTCCTTTGTTGTTACGGGCGACATGCCAGGTGGCAGCACCTTTGCAGGGGAAGGTGTTTTGCCCTTCTTCCGGCTCACCACCTGCCACTCGCCCTCTTTGTTTGCTACCGGAGCTGGTGTTACCGGTTTTACGCCCTCTTTCTCCATGGGCTGCTGTTTCTGTTTTGCTGGTTGTGCTAGTTGGGCCGCTGGGGCCGGGTTCTTGGTTGGACACGCCTTAGCGACGTGCTCCGCGGCTCCGCAGACCCAACAGCATGGCTTCCTTCCTTCTACCACGATGAAAATCCTACGACCCCTGCAGGTGAGGATGTTGGGAATTTTCCCGATATTCTCCTTCGACGCAGTCACCTGCAGGGTCATATCACCGGTCATAAAGCCAGCCTTCGACCGCAGCGAGGAGACTGAGGCCACCTTTCCGTATCCTGCGAAAAAGGCGCCAACGTGGTCTTCATCAATTTCCATGGGGACGCCATGCAGTGTAATTTTCACTTTCCGGGCACCCATGTATTCAGTGCTGAACTGGAGTGATTTCGTCTCCAGTACTTCTCCGATCAGACGTTTCGCCTCCTCGGCCGAGCCCAGCAAGACGTCCCACATGGAATTGCCCCTCCTCGCCACGGCCCTGGCTTTAATCTTCAAAGCTTTAATGGCTTCTTCCAATACGTCCCTTGAGACTCCCACCAACTTGTGCGATTTTATGTCCTTAGTATGCAGGGTAATAATCCTTGCCTCAATGTCGGCCAACTTATCCGGCACAGAGACCAGCTCTGTGCCCTTAATGTACTCCGCATATTTGGCTCTTATCTCCTCATAGTACTTCTCGTCCTTACATATCATCACACTGGTTGTCTTACTCGCTGTCCATCCGGAAGTGGACGGTAAGGGGGAACCTGCTGCTGGAACTGAGGGTGACTCCCGTGGCGGTAGTTGCCAGTCACCCTCCTTCCCTCCCACCGACGCCATGGTGGGAGGCACGACTTCGTCCGGCCTCTCTGAGGCCATTGCCTCCTAAGAGGCCTGAAAAAAGAAACACTGGACAACTGTCCTCCGGTGTTTCACGACCGGTGAAGGTCGCTACTTTTCACGCAGCCACAAGCAATGAACTTGGGTGGAGAAACAGAAATCCCGAAACCACAGATATAGTATAAGCTACTATGGAACAGATACTACACTTTGATCCTACCCATAAAAACCACGGAACGCAATTATGGGGAGGAAGATGGCTCGTTTTATTTATTTTGTAATATACAAAATTATGGCTCAAGGCCAGAAAACTGGGAGGGGGAACAAAACTTGGGAAGGTCTTCAATAACTCTATCCTATACCTAGCTAATCAGATTCACGACCCATACATACGTTACAATGATTCTCATTCACCATAAGAATTTGTCCATCAACACTCGTACTTATCTAGCACCAAAATACCGCGAAACATACCGGGGACCTAAAAACGCCCCAAATGTACATAAAAATTTATTACTATATACAAATATAATACAAAAATAACTTTAAAAATTTGTACATGAAATGATGTGATGGGGAGGGGGTATGAAGAAACAAAAAATCCCCAAAACAAAAACAATTTCAAATGAATATTTATACATTATGTTAGTAAGACCCAAACACACCCACATAATTAAAGAGGCCACTGTATTCTGCCTGTAGAGACAAAATCAAGCCGCTCTCTTTCTAAAGGGGAATGGCGAAGTAGGGTATAAAATAAATTGGACTGGAGAATATATAAGGCTGACCCAGCCGAGAGTGAAACGGGACAAAATAACTCTGGACAATGGGGATCTCGAACTGGATCATAACAAAAGCAAGGGAGCCGGGAACAGGCCGGGACTAACACTATCACTCACATTAACTAGGTATACAAAAGAATACTTTACCTTAACCACGGGAGGGGTTCCAGAGGAATCCACCCCGATGCGAGCAGCAGATCTAAAAAAGAAAATCAAGACTAGCCCCGGTCACACGAACCAGGCTCGCTGCATATATCCACCTTTTGCTAAAGTCTGTCGGGTGCAGCCGTTTCCGTTCAGTTCTAATCTTCATTTTGAGCTGGTGCTCAAAATATCGGATTAGATCCTGATCCGAAAGACGACCTCCCCGCAAGACTTCCTCCAGACGCGTCATCCAAATCACCATTCTAGCCGTGGCCAGTAGCGACAGAAACACCATCCGCTTCACTCCAGAGTACGGGGGCGACACATTGTCCACAGCGTATGCGCGATCAATGAGCACAAGCTCCCGCGGCGCGATACGAGCAGTCAACTCGCCGACACGCGCCCACAACGGGCGAACGCGCGAACAATGGAAGAAGGCGTGCGCAGACGTCTCCTTAATTCCAAGGTCGCAACGTTCACAATCTGGCAAATCCGCCAGGCCCATTGCGAAACGCTTGTCATTGAGCGACAAACCATTCCGAGCCAATCGCCAGGTCAGAGAAAACTCAGAGTTGCTGAGCCAATCCGCACCTGGCGCCCAAGACCAATGAGAGCGGTACTCCACTCTCGACATGCCGAGCTTACTCCACAGCTTATCCTTCACGGCACCCTCCACTAATCCCCGATAGAAGATTTTCCTAGGCTGTGAAAGGTCACTGGACCGTGGAATGGCCTGTAAAGCCGCCAGACATTCGAGCAGGAATTTCGGTCGCACCCAAGGCCTGACGGTCAGCCATAGGGTCGGGGGCGTGATGGTAAGGCAAGGGAACATGTCCCTCACTACCCCCGCAAGCAACCGATCTTCCTCCAACGCGCGCCTGAGGAATGCCAACCTTGAAGCGAGCACGTGGCTCCTCAAGTGTGGCATCCCCAGACCCCCTTGACACGGACGGAGGCAACAGACTCCTTTGTCGACCATGTGTTTGCGTCCTCTCCACAGACAGGAGAATAGCAAACGCTCGAGCGCCTTCTCATGATCGTCACAAAGGGGAAGTACTGACAGCCGGTAAAGGATCATGGGAAAGAGGTATGTGTTACACACCTCCGCCAAGCCCTTCACGGAGAGACCCCGTCGACGCCAAATCTTGACCGACGCGCCGACCTTTGCCAGTACTTCTGACCAGTTTTTCTCCAGCTGTAAGTCCGGACCGAACCAAACTCCGAGGAGCTTGACCGGCCCGTCCGTCCAGCTGAAGGGCCCCGGGAGGGAAACTCCCTTCCAGGCACCTAACCGCAAGCCGGATGACTTGTCGCAGTTAATTCTGGCCCCTGTCACCTTCTCGTACCGTACAAGCGCCTGGTGTACCGCCTCTATGTCCCTGCGGGAGGACACAAAGGTCGTTACGTCATCGGCGTACGCAGAAACCCTGGCTCGAGCTCCGCCAGGGACTTCAATTCCACGCAGGACCGGACTGCCCGTCTCGTCCCTCAGCCGGCGAAGGAGGGGCTCCAACGCCAAGACATAAAGGAGAGAAGACAGTGGACAACCCTGTCGGACCGACCTAGACAGCGCGAAAGCGCCCGACAGCTTCCCGTTCACCTGTACCACAGCCTTGGGGGAGCGATACAGAAGGCTAATCCAGCGGCTGAAGTCGGGTTTGAATCCGGCGGCCTGCAGGACAGCAGCCAGGTAGCCATGGTCAATCCTATCAAATGCCTTGGACTGATCTAAATTGATCAGCGCGGCCTCATCGTCGTCTTCTACACCCTCTATGATCGTGCGAATCAAGTGCAGGTTGCTCTGAATTGTTCTCCCCTTCACAGAACAAGTCTGATCCGGTTCCAACAGAGACTCGGCAACTAGCTGCAAGCGATTCGTCAGGATCTTGGCCAAAATCTTTAACTCTGTGTTTAGCAGAGTTATGGGCCTGTAGTCATCTAGTTCCCTCCCAACCTTCTTGCCTTTTCTCAACAGCGTGATCACGCCCCTGGTGATCCGACCGGGGATGGACCCCTGCCGAAACCAGTGGTTGAACACGACAGCCAAGAGCGGGACAAAAAGGTGCGACATCCTCAAGTACAATTCATAGGGCAAACCATCCAAACCTGGCGACTTGCCACTGCCGACCTTCTTCAAAGCCACGTAGATTTCGTCCTCCGTAATCTCCCCTTCGCAGCTAGCCGCTTCAGCCGGCAAAAGCCGGGGAAAGTCAGCCAAATAGCTGCGAAACTCCTCGTCACGGAGACCAGGCTCCTTGGTAAATCGGTGCTCGAAATGCTGCCGGAACGCCTCGCACATGTCGTCGGTGGACCTAAGGAGATGTCCCTCCGGGTCGCGCACCTCTCGAATGTACCGGTCGCCGGCATGGCGAATTTCTTCCTTGCGCAGTTCCGCGCCCATGTTCACAGCTTCGGAAGACATCTTGCTTAACTTAGCCCTAATTACCTGACCCATGTAGCGCCCGCTAGTCGAGCGCTCCAGGGCCTCCCTGGCTAAGGCTATTTCTAGGGGATCCCCACCAGCCTCCGCCCGGGCGAAATTAGCACTAAGTGTCTTTGCCTCCGCAGCCTTATCTAAGGTTGAGCCGCTGGCTATATTTGGTGGCGAAAGACCTAATGGAGTCCTTAAGGTTAACCCACCACTTACTCCCAATGACTCGCCCAATTAACGCCCTCTGCACTAGTCTTGTCAGCTGGTCACGAAAGTCCCGCCTGTCCAGTAAGGACTGATTGAACTTCCAATAACCAGCCAACCTAGGCCTAAATTCTAACGCCACACGGGCACAAACGAGTTTGTGGTCCGAGTAGCCTAACCAGTGGAACGTTGGACATTCTAAGAAGTCTATGTCGGCTTCTCTCACTAACATCCTATCCAGGTACGCAGATACCCGGGTAGAAGGCCAACTACGCGTCCACGTCCACATGCTCCCATCCGGATGATCGACCCGGTATCTATCGACGAGACCAAATTCGCCGATCAGATCAACCAGGCTACGATCACCACTCCACCCGCTAGCGCCCCTTCCTCTATCCCATTTGGGGGTTAGGACGGCATTCCAGTCCCCAACTAAGATTAGCCGTGTTGAATGCACCATGAAGGGCTCCAACAGCCGAAAGAAAGAGACACGCTCACCTTGAACATTGGGCGCATAAACCACAATCAGCCGGAACGACTTGCTTTTCACTGCAATATCGGCCACGATCAGCCGGCCCTCGGCACCGACATGGACAAGGTCCACCCTCGCGTCCAGGGTACGCTTGACCAGCAAAGAAACACCTCTGGCCAGCCGGCTCCCATATGCTGAATAGACGACAAAGTCGTTAGACAGCACACACGAGTCGACTTCGCAAACAAAGTGAGTCTCTTGGATCGCGGCCACATCCACGCCGAAGGACAAGAGGTCACGAAGCAGGCGAGCCGCCTTACCCCGATCCCTCAGGCCCTTCGCATTTATACTGGCTAACTTAATAGACATTCTTTAGATCTGAAACGAAAAAACAGAAAAAGACATGCAACAGACGGCTCTACTCGCATACCGGGTAGAAATCTCGGGTAGACGGGACCCCGACGGACTGTCCTAGGGACCCTGTACCAATGTCGGACGTAATCCGTCCGTCTAAGACAATTCCGCCGACGTCCGTGGGGTAGGTTAGCTTTAGAACCCTATACAGACAGGGGTGGATTAAAACGGGGAACCTCCCCGAACAATTTTTTGCCATCTTTGCAAGTTCTGGTGAGTTTTCTATCGCCATAGTCATTTTTGGGTATTGTTTCTGCACCTCGGCGATATGGTCCCAGACCCGCAGGTTCCCACCGGTATTTCTTACCAGGGTGATGACACCTGGGGCCTGGGGAAAGTTCCTCGGGTCTTCAGTGGACAGACCCTTCACCGAGGTGAGTTTAAGTAGAGGCTTGAGCAGCCTTCGACGCTGGGAAGACCACTCGTCTACGATGCTGTCCTTGACTTCCATTAGGGCATCCCCACGAGGGAGGGCATATTTCTTCTTAGCCCGAGTGGGAGTGGGAGCAGGAGAAGGGGAGGGAGAAGGTGTTGTGGCACTAGCTTTGCCCAAGGGGGTCAGTTTAAAAACTGGGGACTGGGAAGCTTTAAGCGGGGACGAGGGGAGACTTTTCGCCTTTTGGGCATACGTACTCCTTACGGGGGAGACCGGCAGTGAAGAACATTTGTTTACTGCCTTCCTCCTCTCAACGCTTCTACTCTTTCGCCGACTTTTAGGGTTGTCGATGTCTTCCTCCCCTTCATCTCTCCCTCTCTTCAGGGACGCCGCTCTATCTACCTCCATTCGCTGTTCCTCTGGGGGGGTTGGACTTCTGTCCTTCCTCTGTTTGGGAGGCGACTTCTTTTTGGGCGCCTCCTTTGTTGTTACGGGCGACATGCCAGGTGGCAGCACCTTTGCAGGGGAAGGTGTTTTGCCCTTCTTCCGGCTCACCACCTGCCACTCGCCCTCTTTGTTTGCTACCGGAGCTGGTGTTACCGGTTTTACGCCCTCTTTCTCCATGGGCTGCTGTTTCTGTTTTGCTGGTTGTGCTAGTTGGGCCGCTGGGGCCGGGTTCTTGGTTGGACACGCCTTAGCGACGTGCTCCGCGGCTCCGCAGACCCAACAGCATGGCTTCCTTCCTTCTACCACGATGAAAATCCTACGACCCCTGCAGGTGAGGATGTTGGGAATTTTCCCGATATTCTCCTTCGACGCAGTCACCTGCAGGGTCATATCACCGGTCATAAAGCCAGCCTTCGACCGCAGCGAGGAGACTGAGGCCACCTTTCCGTATCCTGCGAAAAAGGCGCCAACGTGGTCTTCATCAATTTCCATGGGGACGCCATGCAGTGTAATTTTCACTTTCCGGGCACCCATGTATTCAGTGCTGAACTGGAGTGATTTCGTCTCCAGTACTTCTCCGATCAGACGTTTCGCCTCCTCGGCCGAGCCCAGCAAGACGTCCCACATGGAATTGCCCCTCCTCGCCACGGCCCTGGCTTTAATCTTCAAAGCTTTAATGGCTTCTTCCAATACGTCCCTTGAGACTCCCACCAACTTGTGCGATTTTATGTCCTTAGTATGCAGGGTAATAATCCTTGCCTCAATGTCGGCCAACTTATCCGGCACAGAGACCAGCTCTGTGCCCTTAATGTACTCCGCATATTTGGCTCTTATCTCCTCATAGTACTTCTCGTCCTTACATATCATCACACTGGTTGTCTTACTCGCTGTCCATCCGGAAGTGGACGGTAAGGGGGAACCTGCTGCTGGAACTGAGGGTGACTCCCGTGGCGGTAGTTGCCAGTCACCCTCCTTCCCTCCCACCGACGCCATGGTGGGAGGCACGACTTCGTCCGGCCTCTCTGAGGCCATTGCCTCCTAAGAGGCCTGAAAAAAGAAACACTGGACAACTGTCCTCCGGTGTTTCACGACCGGTGAAGGTCGCTACTTTTCACGCAGCCACAAGCAATGAACTTGGGTGGAGAAACAGAAATCCCGAAACCACAGATATAGTATAAGCTACTATGGAACAGATACTACACTTTGATCCTACCCATAAAAACCACGGAACGCAATTATGGGGAGGAAGATGGCTCGTTTTATTTATTTTGTAATACACAAAATTATGGCTCAAGGCCAGAAAACTGGGAGGGGGAACAAAACTTGGGAAGGTCTTCAATAACTCTATCCTATACCTAGCTAATCAGATTCACGACCCATACATACGTTACAATGATTCTCATTCACCATAAGAATTTGTCCATCAACACTCGTACTTATCTAGCACCAAAATACCGCGAAACATACCGGGGACCTAAAAACGCCCCAAATGTACATAAAAATTTATTACTATATACAAATATAATACAAAAATAACTTTAAAAATTTGTACATGAAATGATGTGATGGGGAGGGGGTATGAAGAAACAAAAAATCCCCAAAACAAAAACAATTTCAAATGAATATTTATACATTATGTTAGTAAGACCCAAACACACCCACATAATTAAAGAGGCCACTGTATTCTGCCTGTAGAGACAAAATCAAGCCGCTCTCTTTCTAAAGGGGAATGGCGAAGTAGGGTATAAAATAAATTGGACTGGAGAATATATAAGGCTGACCCAGCCGAGAATGAAACGGGACAAAATAACTCTGGACAATGGGGATCTCGAACTGGATCATAACAAAAGCAAGGGAGCCGGGAACAGGCCGGGACTAACACTATCACTCACATTAACTAGGTATACAAAAGAATACTTTACCTTAACCACGGGAGGGGTTCCAGAGGAATCCACCCCGATGCGAGCAGCAGATCTAAAAAAGAAAATCAAGACTAGCCCCGGTCACACGAACCAGGCTCGCTGCATATATCCACCTTTTGCTAAAGTCTGTCGGGTGCAGCCGTTTCCGTTCAGTTCTAATCTTCATTTTGAGCTGGTGCTCAAAATATCGGATTAGATCCTGATCCGAAAGACGACCTCCCCGCAAGACTTCCTCCAGACGCGTCATCCAAATCACCATTCTAGCCGTGGCCAGTAGCGACAGAAACACCATCCGCTTCACTCCAGAGTACGGGGGCGACACATTGTCCACAGCGTATGCGCGATCAATGAGCACAAGCTCCCGCGGCGCGATACGAGCAGTCAACTCGCCGACACGCGCCCACAACGGGCGAACGCGCGAACAATGGAAGAAGGCGTGCGCAGACGTCTCCTTAATTCCAAGGTCGCAACGTTCACAATCTGGCAAATCCGCCAGGCCCATTGCGAAACGCTTGTCATTGAGCGACAAACCATTCCGAGCCAATCGCCAGGTCAGAGAAAACTCAGAGTTGCTGAGCCAATCCGCACCTGGCGCCCAAGACCAATGAGAGCGGTACTCCACTCTCGACATGCCGAGCTTACTCCACAGCTTATCCTTCACGGCACCCTCCACTAATCCCCGATAGAAGATTTTCCTAGGCTGTGAAATGTCACTGGACCGTGGAATGGCCTGTAAAGCCGCCAGACATTCGAGCAGGAATTTCGGTCGCACCCAAGGCCTGACGGTCAGCCATAGGGTCGGGGGCGTGATGGTAAGGCAAGGGAACATGTCCCTCACTACCCCCGCAAGCAACCGATCTTCCTCCAACGCGCGCCTGAGGAATGCCAACCTTGAAGCGAGCACGTGGCTCCTCAAGTGTGGCATCCCCAGACCCCCTTGACACGGACGGAGGCAACAGACTCCTTTGTCGACCATGTGTTTGCGTCCTCTCCACAGACAGGAGAATAGCAAACGCTCGAGCGCCTTCTCATGATCGTCACAAAGGGGAAGTACTGACAGCCGGTAAAGGATCATGGGAAAGAGGTATGTGTTACACACCTCCGCCAAGCCCTTCACGGAGAGACCCCGTCGACGCCAAATCTTGACCGACGCGCCGACCTTTGCCAGTACTTCTGACCAGTTTTTCTCCAGCTGTAAGTCCGGACCGAACCAAACTCCGAGGAGCTTGACCGGCCCGTCCGTCCAGCTGAAGGGCCCCGGGAGGGAAACTCCCTTCCAGGCACCTAACCGCAAGCCGGATGACTTGTCGCAGTTAATTCTGGCCCCTGTCACCTTCTCGTACCGTACAAGCGCCTGGTGTACCGCCTCTATGTCCCTGCGGGAGGACACAAAGGTCGTTACGTCATCGGCGTACGCAGAAACCCTGGCTCGAGCTCCGCCAGGGACTTCAATTCCACGCAGGACCGGACTGCCCGTCTCGTCCCTCAGCCGGCGAAGGAGGGGCTCCAACGCCAAGACATAAAGGAGAGAAGACAGTGGACAACCCTGTCGGACCGACCTAGACAGCGCGAAAGCGCCCGACAGCTTCCCGTTCACCTGTACCACAGCCTTGGGGGAGCGATACAGAAGGCTAATCCAGCGGCTGAAGTCGGGTTTGAATCCGGCGGCCTGCAGGACAGCAGCCAGGTAGCCATGGTCAATCCTATCAAATGCCTTGGACTGATCTAAATTGATCAGCGCGGCCTCATCGTCGTCTTCTACACCCTCTATGATCGTGCGAATCAAGTGCAGGTTGCTCTGAATTGTTCTCCCCTTCACAGAACAAGTCTGATCCGGTTCCAACAGAGACTCGGCAACTAGCTGCAAGCGATTCGTCAGGATCTTGGCCAAAATCTTTAACTCTGTGTTTAGCAGAGTTATGGGCCTGTAGTCATCTAGTTCCCTCCCAACCTTCTTGCCTTTTCTCAACAGCGTGATCACGCCCCTGGTGATCCGACCGGGGATGGACCCCTGCCGAAACCAGTGGTTGAACACGACAGCCAAGAGCGGGACAAAAAGGTGCGACATCCTCAAGTACAATTCATAGGGCAAACCATCCAAACCTGGCGACTTGCCACTGCCGACCTTCTTCAAAGCCACGTAGATTTCGTCCTCCGTAATCTCCCTTCGCAGCTAGCCGCTTCAGCCGGCAAAAGCCGGGGAAAGTCAGCCAAATAGCTGCGAAACTCCTCGTCACGGAGACCAGGCTCCTTGGTAAATCGGTGCTCGAAATGCTGCCGGAACGCCTCGCACATGTCGTCGGTGGACCTAAGGAGATGTCCCTCCGGGTCGCGTACCTCTCGAATGTACCGGTCGCCGGCATGGCGAATTTCTTCCTTGCGCAGTTCCGCGCCCATGTTCACAGCTTCGGAAGACATCTTGCTTAACTTAGCCCTAATTACCTGACCCATGTAGCGCCCGCTAGTCGAGCGCTCCAGGGCCTCCCTGGCTAAGGCTATTTCTAGGGGATCCCCACCAGCCTCCGCCCGGGCGAAATTAGCACTAAGTGTCTTTGCCTCCGCAGCCTTATCTAAGTTGAGCCGCTGGCTATATTTGGTGGCGAAAGACCTAATGGAGTCCTTAAGGTTAACCCACCACTTACTCCCAATGACTCGCCCAATTAACGCCCGCTGCACTAGTTTTGTCAGCTGGTCACGAAAGTCCCGCCTGTCCAGTAAGGACTGATTGAACTTCCAATAACCAGCCAACCTAGGCCTAAAGTCTAACGCCACCCGGGCACAAACAAGTTTGTGGTCCGAGTAGCCTAACCAGTGGAACGTTGGACATTCTAAGAAGTCTATGTCGGCTTCTCTCACTAACATCCTATCCAGGTACGCAGATACCCGGGTAGAAGGCCAACTATGCGTCCACGTCCACATGCTCCCATCCGGATGATCGACCCGGTATCTATCGACGAGACCAAAATCGCCGATCAGATCAACCAGGCTACGATCACCACTCCACCCGCTAGCGCCCCTTCCTCTATCCCATTTGGGGGTTAGGACGGCATTCCAGTCCCCAACTAAGATTAGCCGTGTTGAATGCACCATGAAGGGCTCCAACAGCCGAAAGAAAGAGACACGCTCACCTTGAACATTGGGCGCATAAACCACAATCAGCCGGAACGACTTGCTTTTCACTGCAATATCGGCCACGATCAGCCGGCCCTCGGCACCGACATGGACAAGGTCCACCCTCGCGTCCAGGGTACGCTTGACCAGCAAAGAAACACCTCTGGCCAGCCGGCTCCCATATGCTGAATAGACGACAAAGTCGTTAGACAGCACACACGAGTCGACTTCGCAAACAAAGTGAGTCTCTTGGATCGCGGCCACATCCACGCCGAAGGACAAGAGGTCACGAAGCAGGCGAGCCGCCTTACCCCGATCCCTCAGGCCCTTCGCATTTATACTGGCTAACTTAATAGACATTCTTTAGATCTGAAACGAAAAAACAGAAAAAGACATGCAACAGACGGCTCTACTCGCATACCGGGTAGAAATCTCGGGTAGACGGGACCCCGACGGACTGTCCTAGGGACCCTGTACCAATGTCGGACGTAATCCGTCCGTCTAAGACAATTCCGCCGACGTCCGTGGGGTAGGTTAGCTTTAGAACCCTATACAGACAGGGGTGGATTAAAACGGGGAACCTCCCCGAACAATTTTTTGCCATCTTTGCAAGTTCTGGTGAGTTTTCTATCGCCATAGTCATTTTTGGGTATTGTTTCTGCACCTCGGCGATATGGTCCCAGACCCGCAGGTTCCCACCGGTATTTCTTACCAGGGTGATGACACCTGGGGCCTGGGGAAAGTTCCTCGGGTCTTCAGTGGACAGACCCTTCACCGAGGTGAGTTTAAGTAGAGGCTTGAGCAGCCTTCGACGCTGGGAAGACCACTCGTCTACGATGCTGTCCTTGACTTCCATTAGGGCATCCCCACGAGGGAGGGCATATTTCTTCTTAGCCCGAGTGGGAGTGGGAGCAGGAGAAGGGGAGGGAGAAGGTGTTGTGGCACTAGCTTTGCCCAAGGGGGTCAGTTTAAAAACTGGGGACTGGGAAGCTTTAAGCGGGGACGAGGGGAGACTTTTCGCCTTTTGGGCATACGTACTCCTTACGGGGGAGACCGGCAGTGAAGAACATTTGTTTACTGCCTTCCTCCTCTCAACGCTTCTACTCTTTCGCCGACTTTTAGGGTTGTCGATGTCTTCCTCCCCTTCATCTCTCCCTCTCTTCAGGGACGCCGCTCTATCTACCTCCATTCGCTGTTCCTCTGGGGGGGTTGGACTTCTGTCCTTCCTCTGTTTGGGAGGCGACTTCTTTTTGGGCGCCTCCTTTGTTGTTACGGGCGACATGCCAGGTGGCAGCACCTTTGCAGGGGAAGGTGTTTTGCCCTTCTTCCGGCTCACCACCTGCCACTCGCCCTCTTTGTTTGCTACCGGAGCTGGTGTTACCGGTTTTACGCCCTCTTTCTCCATGGGCTGCTGTTTCTGTTTTGCTGGTTGTGCTAGTTGGGCCGCTGGGGCCGGGTTCTTGGTTGGACACGCCTTAGCGACGTGCTCCGCGGCTCCGCAGACCCAACAGCATGGCTTCCTTCCTTCTACCACGATGAAAATCCTACGACCCCTGCAGGTGAGGATGTTGGGAATTTTCCCGATATTCTCCTTCGACGCAGTCACCTGCAGGGTCATATCACCGGTCATAAAGCCAGCCTTCGACCGCAGCGAGGAGACTGAGGCCACCTTTCCGTATCCTGCGAAAAAGGCGCCAACGTGGTCTTCATCAATTTCCATGGGGACGCCATGCAGTGTAATTTTCACTTTCCGGGCACCCATGTATTCAGTGCTGAACTGGAGTGATTTCGTCTCCAGTACTTCTCCGATCAGACGTTTCGCCTCCTCGGCCGAGCCCAGCAAGACGTCCCACATGGAATTGCCCCTCCTCGCCACGGCCCTGGCTTTAATCTTCAAAGCTTTAATGGCTTCTTCCAATACGTCCCTTGAGACTCCCACCAACTTGTGCGATTTTATGTCCTTAGTATGCAGGGTAATAATCCTTGCCTCAATGTCGGCCAACTTATCCGGCACAGAGACCAGCTCTGTGCCCTTAATGTACTCCGCATATTTGGCTCTTATCTCCTCATAGTACTTCTCGTCCTTACATATCATCACACTGGTTGTCTTACTCGCTGTCCATCCGGAAGTGGACGGTAAGGGGGAACCTGCTGCTGGAACTGAGGGTGACTCCCGTGGCGGTAGTTGCCAGTCACCCTCCTTCCCTCCCACCGACGCCATGGTGGGAGGCACGACTTCGTCCGGCCTCTCTGAGGCCATTGCCTCCTAAGAGGCCTGAAAAAAGAAACACTGGACAACTGTCCTCCGGTGTTTCACGACCGGTGAAGGTCGCTACTTTTCACGCAGCCACAAGCAATGAACTTGGGTGGAGAAACAGAAATCCCGAAACCACAGATATAGTATAAGCTACTATGGAACAGATACTACACTTTGATCCTACCCATAAAAACCACGGAACGCAATTATGGGGAGGAAGATGGCTCGTTTTATTTATTTTGTAATATACAAAATTATGGCTCAAGGCCAGAAAACTGGGAGGGGGAACAAAACTTGGGAAGGTCTTCAATAACTCTATCCTATACCTAGCTAATCAGATTCACGACCCATACATACGTTACAATGATTCTCATTCACCATAAGAATTTGTCCATCAACACTCGTACTTATCTAGCACCAAAATACCGCGAAACATACCGGGGACCTAAAAACGCCCCAAATGTACATAAAAATTTATTACTATATACAAATATAATACAAAAATAACTTTAAAAATTTGTACATGAAATGATGTGATGGGGAGGGGGTATGAAGAAACAAAAAATCCCCAAAACAAAAACAATTTCAAATGAATATTTATACATTATGTTAGTAAGACCCAAACACACCCACATAATTAAAGAGGCCACTGTATTCTGCCTGTAGAGACAAAATCAAGCCGCTCTCTTTCTAAAGGGGAATGGCGAAGTAGGGTATAAAATAAATTGGACTGGAGAATATATAAGGCTGACCCAGCCGAGAGTGAAACGGGACAAAATAACTCTGGACAATGGGGATCTCGAACTGGATCATAACAAAAGCAAGGGAGCCGGGAACAGGCCGGGACTAACACTATCACTCACATTAACTAGGTATACAAAAGAATACTTTACCTTAACCACGGGAGGGGTTCCAGAGGAATCCACCCCGATGCGAGCAGCAGATCTAAAAAAGAAAATCAAGACTAGCCCCGGTCACACGAACCAGGCTCGCTGCATATATCCACCTTTTGCTAAAGTCTGTCGGGTGCAGCCGTTTCCGTTCAGTTCTAATCTTCATTTTGAGCTGGTGCTCAAAATATCGGATTAGATCCTGATCCGAAAGACGACCTCCCCGCAAGACTTCCTCCAGACGCGTCATCCAAATCACCATTCTAGCCGTGGCCAGTAGCGACAGAAACACCATCCGCTTCACTCCAGAGTACGGGGGCGACACATTGTCCACAGCGTATGCGCGATCAATGAGCACAAGCTCCCGCGGCGCGATACGAGCAGTCAACTCGCCGACACGCGCCCACAACGGGCGAACGCGCGAACAATGGAAGAAGGCGTGCGCAGACGTCTCCTTAATTCCAAGGTCGCAACGTTCACAATCTGGCAAATCCGCCAGGCCCATTGCGAAACGCTTGTCATTGAGCGACAAACCATTCCGAGCCAATCGCCAGGTCAGAGAAAACTCAGAGTTGCTGAGCCAATCCGCACCTGGCGCCCAAGACCAATGAGAGCGGTACTCCACTCTCGACATGCCGAGCTTACTCCACAGCTTATCCTTCACGGCACCCTCCACTAATCCCCGATAGAAGATTTTCCTAGGCTGTGAAAGGTCACTGGACCGTGGAATGGCCTGTAAAGCCGCCAGACATTCGAGCAGGAATTTCGGTCGCACCCAAGGCCTGACGGTCAGCCATAGGGTCGGGGGCGTGATGGTAAGGCAAGGGAACATGTCCCTCACTACCCCCGCAAGCAACCGATCTTCCTCCAACGCGCGCCTGAGGAATGCCAACCTTGAAGCGAGCACGTGGCTCCTCAAGTGTGGCATCCCCAGACCCCCTTGACACGGACGGAGGCAACAGACTCCTTTGTCGACCATGTGTTTGCGTCCTCTCCACAGACAGGAGAATAGCAAACGCTCGAGCGCCTTCTCATGATCGTCACAAAGGGGAAGTACTGACAGCCGGTAAAGGATCATGGGAAAGAGGTATGTGTTACACACCTCCGCCAAGCCCTTCACGGAGAGACCCCGTCGACGCCAAATCTTGACCGACGCGCCGACCTTTGCCAGTACTTCTGACCAGTTTTTCTCCAGCTGTAAGTCCGGACCGAACCAAACTCCGAGGAGCTTGACCGGCCCGTCCGTCCAGCTGAAGGGCCCCGGGAGGGAAACTCCCTTCCAGGCACCTAACCGCAAGCCAGATGACTTGTCGCAGTTAATTCTGGCCCCTGTCACCTTCTCGTACCGTACAAGCGCCTGGTGTACCGCCTCTATGTCCCTGCGGGAGGACACAAAGGTCGTTACGTCATCGGCGTACGCAGAAACCCTGGCTCGAGCTCCGCCAGGGACTTCAATTCCACGCAGGACCGGACTGCCCGTCTCGTCCCTTAGCCTGCGAAGGAGGGGCTCCAACGCGAGGACATAAAGGAGAGAAGACAGTGGACAACCCTGTCGGACCGACCTAGACAGCGCGAAAGCGCCCGACAGCTTCCCGTTCACCTGTACCACAGCCTTGGGGGAGCGATACAGAAGGCTAATCCAGCGGCTGAAGTCGGGTTTGAATCCGGCGGCCTGCAGGACAGCAGCCAGGTAGCCATGGTCAATCCTATCAAAAGCCTTGGACTGATCCAAATTGATCAGCGCGGCCTCATCGTCGTCTTCTACACCCTCTATGATCGTGCGAATCAAGTGCAGGTTGCTCTGAATTGTTCTCCCCTTCACAGAACAAGTCTGATCCGGTTCCAACAGAGACTCGGCAACTAGCTGCAAGCGATTCGTCAGGATCTTGGCCAAAATCTTTAACTCTGTGTTTAGCAGAGTTATGGGCCTGTAGTCATCTAGTTCCCTCCCAACCTTCTTGCCTTTTCTCAACAGCGTGATCACGCCCCTGGTGATCCGACCGGGGATGGACCCCTGCCGAAACCAGTGGTTGAACACGACAGCCAAGAGCGGGACAAAAAGGTGCGACATCCTCAAGTACAATTCATAGGGCAAACCATCCAAACCTGGCGACTTGCCACTGCCGACCTTCTTCAAAGCCACGTAGATTTCGTCCTCCGTAATCTCCCCTTCGCAGCTAGCCGCTTCAGCCGGCAAAAGCCGGGGAAAGTCAGCCAAATAGCTGCGAAACTCCTCGTCACGGAGACCAGGCTCCTTGGTAAATCGGTGCTCGAAATGCTGCCGGAACGCCTCGCACATGTCGTCGGTGGACCTAAGGAGATGTCCCTCCGGGTCGCGCACCTCTCGAATGTACCGGTCGCCGGCATGGCGAATTTCTTCCTTGCGCAGTTCCGCGCCCATGTTCACAGCTTCGGAAGACATCTTGCTTAACTTAGCCCTAATTACCTGACCCATGTAGCGCCCGCTAGTCGAGCGCTCCAGGGCCTCCCTGGCTAAGGCTATTTCTAGGGGATCCCCACCAGCCTCCGCCCGGGCGAAATTAGCACTAAGTGTCTTTGCCTCCGCAGCCTTATCTAGGTTGAGCCGCTGGCTATATTTGGTGGCGAAAGACCTAATGGAGTCCTTAAGGTTAACCCACCACTTACTCCCAATGACTCGCCCAATTAACGCCCTCTGCACTAGTCTTGTCAGCTGGTCACGAAAGTCCCGCCTGTCCAGTAAGGACTGATTGAACTTCCAATAACCAGCCAACCTAGGCCTAAATTCTAACGCCACACGGGCACAAACGAGTTTGTGGTCCGAGTAGCCTAACCAGTGGAACGTTGGACATTCTAAGAAGTCTATGTCGGCTTCTCTCACTAACATCCTATCCAGGTACGCAGATACCCGGGTAGAAGGCCAACTACGCGTCCACGTCCACATGCTCCCATCCGGATGATCGACCCGGTATCTATCGACGAGACCAAAATCGCCGATCAGATCAACCAGGCTACGATCACCACTCCACCCGCTAGCGCCCCTTCCTCTATCCCATTTGGGGGTTAGGACGGCATTCCAGTCCCCAACTAAGATTAGCCGTGTTGAATGCACCATGAAGGGCTCCAACAGCCGAAAGAAAGAGACACGCTCACCTTGAACATTGGGCGCATAAACCACAATCAGCCGGAACGACTTGCTTTTCACTGCAATATCGGCCACGATCAGCCGGCCCTCGGCACCGACATGGACAAGGTCAACCCTCGCGTCCAGGGTACGCTTGACCAGCAAAGAAACACCTCTGGCCAGCCGGCTCCCATATGCTGAATAGACGACAAAGTCGTTAGACAGCACACACGAGTCGACTTCGCAAACAAAGTGAGTCTCTTGGATCGCGGCCACATCCACGCCGAAGGACAAGAGGTCACGAAGCAGGCGAGCCGCCTTACCCCGATCCCTCAGGCCCTTCGCATTTATACTGGCTAACTTAATAGACATTCTTTAGACCTGAAAAGAGACAAAGAAAAACATGCAACAAACGGCTCTACTCGCATACGGGCCGGAAATCTCTGGCAGATAGGACCCCGACGGACTGTCCTAGGGACCCAGTTCCTACATCGGACGTAATCCGTCCGTCTAGGACAATGCCGCCGACGTCCGTGGGGTACGTTAGTTTTACCACCCTATATAGACTGGGGTGGAGTAAAACAGGGAACCTCCCCGAACAATTTTTTTGCATCTTCTTCAGTTCAGGTGTGTTCTCCTGAACCATTCTGACATTGGTGAAATGCTTCTTAGCCTCATGAATGTGGTCCCAGACCCTCAGGTTGCCACCGGTATTCCTTACCAGGGTGATGACACCTGGGGCCTGGGCAAAGTTCCTGGGGTCTTCTACAGAGCGACCGTCGACAGAGGTCATCTTCAGGAGTGGTTTTAGGAGCTTTCGCCTCTGTGACGACCACTCCGCCACCACATTGTCACTAACCCTCATTAGGGCATCACCTTGGGGAAGGGCACTTTTCTTTTTCGCCCGAGTGGGAGTGGGAATAGGAGAAGGGGAGGGAGTGGGAGTTACAGATTTGGCTTTTTTGAGGGGGGTCAATTCAAAGGTCAGGGTCTGGGAAGCTTTTTGCGGGGACGCAGGAAGGCTTCTTGCCTTTTCTGCGTACGATGTCCTTTTGGGTGAGACTGGTAAAGAGCTGCATCTATCCGCTCGTGATCTCTTTTCCCTGCTCCTGCTTCTCCTCCTAGCCTTCGGGTTGTCGTGTTGTTCTTCCACCTCCTCCTCTCCCACGCTTCAGGGAGGCTGATCTCTCCACTTCCATTAGCTCAGGGGCAGGACTTCTTTCCTTCCTCTGTTTGGGAGGAGACTTCTCTGAAGGTGACTCCTTCGGCTTTGCCGGCACCTTTGCCGGGGACTCCTTTTGTTTGGCCGGAGTCGGCACCTTCGCCGGAGCTTGCTTTGCAGGCGTCTTGACAGGTGTCGGCACTTTCTCCGGGGAAGATGTTTTGGTTTTCTTCCTGGCCACCACCTGCCATTCGCCCTCCTTGTTACCCACGGGAGACTGTGTTGGTAGAACTTGCTTTCCTCCTTCCTTCTCCTGTGCCTTTAGCTGCTGCTTAGCTGGTTGGGCTGGCTGGGCCTTTGGGGCCGGATTCTTGGTAGGACACGCCTTTGCGACGTGGTCCGCCGACCCGCAGACCCAACAGCACGGCTTTCTCCCTTCTACAATGACGAAAATCGCCCGACCCCTGCAGGTGAGGATGTTGGGTATTTTCGCTATGTTGTCCTTGTTTAGCGTCACCTGCAGGGTCATGTCTCCCGTGAGAAAACCTGCCTTGGACCGCAGCGAGGAGACTTCGGCCACCCTTCCGTACTGTACAAAGAAGGCGCCGATATGATCCTCTGCAATGTCCATGGGGACGCCATGCAGGGTCACTTTCACTTTTTTTGTGCCCATATATTCGGTATGGAACTGGAGAGTTTTGGTCTCCAGAACCACACCAATTAAGCTTTTGGCTTCTTCGGCGGAGCCAAGCAGGACGTCCCACATGGCATTGCCTCTCCTCGCTACGGCCTTAGCTTTGATCTTTAAGGCCTGTATCCCCTCCTCAAATGTATCTCTGGGGACACCGACCAACTTTTTAGTCTTAAGGTCCTTGGTGATTAGGGTGATAATTCGGGACTCTATTTGTGCCAACTGCTCCGGCACTGACACCAACTCCGTCCCTTTAATAAAATCCGAGTATTCTTTCGCAATTTTATCGTAATACTCTTCCCCCTTAAGCGTCATTTTTTTGCCTCCCTTCCACCCAGAGGTCGAAGGTAAGGGGGACGCTGGCGCTACTGACACTGCTGGTACTGTAGGAGAGGGATTATCCCGAGGCGGTAATGCCCAATCCCCCTCCTTTCCCCCCCACCGAGTCCGTGGTGGGAGGCACGATCGCATCTGGCCTATCGGAGGCCATGCCTCCTAAGAGGCCGAACACCTGACAATCGCTTCCGGTGTTTCGCAGCTATAAAGCCACTACTTTTACGCTGCTCGAGCAATGAACTCGAGTGGAATTGATTGCCAGTCAAACCACAGCTGTAGTAAAAGCTACTATGGAACAGATACTACACTTTGATCCTGCCCATAAAAACCACGGAACGCAATTATGGGGAGGAAGATGGCTCGTTTTATTTATTTTGTAATACACAAAATTATGGCTCAAGGCCAGAAAACTGGGAGGGGGAACAAAACTTGGGAAGGTCTTCAATAACTCTATCCTATACCTAGCTAATCAGATTCACGACCCATACATACGTTACAATGATTCTCATTCACCATAAGAATTTGTCCATCAACACTCGTACTTATCTAGCACCAAAATACCGCGAAACATACCGGGGACCTAAAAACGCCCCAAATGTACATAAAAATTTATTACTATATACAAATATAATACAAAAATAACTTTAAAAATTTGTACATGAAATGATGTGATGGGGAGGGGGTATGAAGAAACAAAAAATCCCCAAAACAAAAACAATTTCAAATGAATATTTATACATTATGTTAGTAAGACCCAAACACACCCACATAATTAAAGAGGCCACTGTATTCTGCCTGTAGAGACAAAATCAAGCCGCTCTCTTTCTAAAGGGGAATGGCGAAGTAGGGTATAAAATAAATTGGACTGGAGAATATATAAGGCTGACCCAGCCGAGAATGAAACGGGACAAAATAACTCTGGACAATGGGGATCTCGAACTGGATCATAACAAAAGCAAGGGAGCCGGGAACAGGCCGGGACTAACACTATCACTCACATTAACTAGGTATACAAAAGAATACTTTACCTTAACCACGGGAGGGGTTCCAGAGGAATCCACCCCGATGCGAGCAGCAGATCTAAAAAAGAAAATCAAGACTAGCCCCGGTCACACGAACCAGGCTCGCTGCATATATCCACCTTTTGCTAAAGTCTGTCGGGTGCAGCCGTTTCCGTTCAGTTCTAATCTTCATTTTGAGCTGGTGCTCAAAATATCGGATTAGATCCTGATCCGAAAGACGACCTCCCCGCAAGACTTCCTCCAGACGCGTCATCCAAATCACCATTCTAGCCGTGGCCAGTAGCGACAGAAACACCATCCGCTTCACTCCAGAGTACGGGGGCGACACATTGTCCACAGCGTATGCGCGATCAATGAGCACAAGCTCCCGCGGCGCGATACGAGCAGTCAACTCGCCGACACGCGCCCACAACGGGCGAACGCGCGAACAATGGAAGAAGGCGTGCGCAGACGTCTCCTTAATTCCAAGGTCGCAACGTTCACAATCTGGCAAATCCGCCAGGCCCATTGCGAAACGCTTGTCATTGAGCGACAAACCATTCCGAGCCAATCGCCAGGTCAGAGAAAACTCAGAGTTGCTGAGCCAATCCGCACCTGGCGCCCAAGACCAATGAGAGCGGTACTCCACTCTCGACATGCCGAGCTTACTCCACAGCTTATCCTTCACGGCACCCTCCACTAATCCCCGATAGAAGATTTTCCTAGGCTGTGAAAGGTCACTGGACCGTGGAATGGCCTGTAAAGCCGCCAGACATTCGAGCAGGAATTTCGGTCGCACCCAAGGCCTGACGGTCAGCCATAGGGTCGGGGGCGTGATGGTAAGGCAAGGGAACATGTCCCTCACTACCCCCGCAAGCAACCGATCTTCCTCCAACGCGCGCCTGAGGAATGCCAACCTTGAAGCGAGCACGTGGCTCCTCAAGTGTGGCATCCCCAGACCCCCTTGACACGGACGGAGGCAACAGACTCCTTTGTCGACCATGTGTTTGCGTCCTCTCCACAGACAGGAGAATAGCAAACGCTCGAGCGCCTTCTCATGATCGTCACAAAGGGGAAGTACTGACAGCCGGTAAAGGATCATGGGAAAGAGGTATGTGTTACACACCTCCGCCAAGCCCTTCACGGAGAGACCCCGTCGACGCCAAATCTTGACCGACGCGCCGACCTTTGCCAGTACTTCTGACCAGTTTTTCTCCAGCTGTAAGTCCGGACCGAACCAAACTCCGAGGAGCTTGACCGGCCCGTCCGTCCAGCTGAAGGGCCCCGGGAGGGAAACTCCCTTCCAGGCACCTAACCGCAAGCCGGATGACTTGTCGCAGTTAATTCTGGCCCCTGTCACCTTCTCGTACCGTACAAGCGCCTGGTGTACCGCCTCTATGTCCCTGCGGGAGGACACAAAGGTCGTTACGTCATCGGCGTACGCAGAAACCCTGGCTCGAGCTCCGCCAGGGACTTCAATTCCACGCAGGACCGGACTGCCCGTCTCGTCCCTCAGCCGGCGAAGGAGGGGCTCCAACGCCAAGACATAAAGGAGAGAAGACAGTGGACAACCCTGTCGGACCGACCTAGACAGCGCGAAAGCGCCCGACAGCTTCCCGTTCACCTGTACCACAGCCTTGGGGGAGCGATACAGAAGGCTAATCCAGCGGCTGAAGTCGGGTTTGAATCCGGCGGCCTGCAGGACAGCAGCCAGGTAGCCATGGTCAATCCTATCAAATGCCTTGGACTGATCTAAATTGATCAGCGCGGCCTCATCGTCGTCTTCTACACCCTCTATGATCGTGCGAATCAAGTGCAGGTTGCTCTGAATTGTTCTCCCCTTCACAGAACAAGTCTGATCCGGTTCCAACAGAGACTCGGCAACTAGCTGCAAGCGATTCGTCAGGATCTTGGCCAAAATCTTTAACTCTGTGTTTAGCAGAGTTATGGGCCTGTAGTCATCTAGTTCCCTCCCAACCTTCTTGCCTTTTCTCAACAGCGTGATCACGCCCCTGGTGATCCGACCGGGGATGGACCCCTGCCGAAACCAGTGGTTGAACACGACAGCCAAGAGCGGGACAAAAAGGTGCGACATCCTCAAGTACAATTCATAGGGCAAACCATCCAAACCTGGCGACTTGCCACTGCCGACCTTCTTCAAAGCCACGTAGATTTCGTCCTCCGTAATCTCCCCTTCGCAACTAGCCGCTTCAGCCGGCAAAAGCCGGGGAAAGTCAGCCAAATAGCTGCGAAACTCCTCGTCACGGAGACCAGGCTCCTTGGTAAATCGGTGCTCGAAATGCTGCCGGAACGCCTCGCACATGTCGTCGGTGGACCTAAGGAGATGTCCCTCCGGGTCGCGTACCTCTCGAATGTACCGGTCGCCGGCATGGCGAATTTCTTCCTTGCGCAGTTCCGCGCCCATGTTCACAGCTTCGGAAGACATCTTGCTTAACTTAGCCCTAATTACCTGACCCATGTAGCGCCCGCTAGTCAGGCGCTCCAGGGCCTCCCTGGCTAAGGCTATTTCTAGGGGATCCCCACCAGCCTCCGCCCGGGCGAAATTAGCACTAAGTGTCTTTGCCTCCGCAGCCTTATCTAAGTTGAGCCGCTGGCTATATTTGGTGGCGAAAGACCTAATGGAGTCCTTAAGGTTAACCCACCACTTACTCCCAATGACTCGCCCAATTAACGCCCGCTGCACTAGTTTTGTCAGCTGGTCACGAAAGTCCCGCCTGTCCAGTAAGGACTGATTGAACTTCCAATAACCAGCCAACCTAGGCCTAAA
>JBBBDQ010000215.1:0-160000 GCA_037127315.1 Ascarosepion bandense
AAAAAACTTGAGGCAAGCAAAATGTGGTTCTACAAAAATATGCTGAGCACACAATAAATGGCCGGAAAAGATATGATTATAAATAAATTTAACCGAAATAAAAATCTACCATCCGCCCGTGAATTGAATACTGCTACCACATCTGGTCGGGTGCACCTGCTATCCACCTAAGGGTCCTTGACAAAATTCAACGGAAAATCTACAATATGATCGATCTTGATCGATATGACTGACTTGGCAGCTCGGATACAGCCACTTTCTCATCGGCGCAATGTGGCTTCCCTGTGTATCTTCTACAAATACTTTCACGGCTTCTGCTCCGATGAACTTAGCTCACTGGTGTCTCCTATATACGAATTACTCGAGCCGCAAGATTAGCAACTAGGTCCCACCCTTTTTCTGTGAAACCAATAAAATGTAAACGCAAATTCTACTGCATCAGCTTCTTTTCTCGCACTACCCGCCTGTAGAATTCTCCATTTATTAGCTTCCCTGACAGCTGCAATCTCCAAGAATTTAAATGTAAATTCAATAGTCATCTCCTGTCTCACTAACTTGTATCCTTTCTCTTATGCTTTCAACTCATTTCTTCAATATTCTCATCCATCTCCTACCAGCTTCCTGACACCCCCTGTATTTTGGTCACTTCCTTCTCATAACTTTCCTCCTATGTAACACCCTGCCTTACAGTGGCAGTATACTGCCTTCCTTGATGCGATACATTTAAATAAAAAACTTCAATTATATATAGACTAGCAGTATAGTCCGGCGTTGCTCGGGTGCAATGAAAGCCTTAAAACTAATCCATAGTCCTGGAGCTGAGACTCTTTGGACGTTGGCACGAAAGACTAAAGAGCAATAGTTGTTTCTAGTTAAAGCGAAACTGTAGAGTGAAAGAAAAATGAATGGATGTAAGTCAAATTCTGATTTCCTGGTATCGATATCAAATCAGTTTTATTCGTCGTAAACTAAATTTTGAAGGTTAAATAAGTCCTCTGAGTAAATGGTATCATGGCTGAGACTAAGAACTACAATTATACTTACATAGAGCCAAACCCAAAGCAAAAACTTAAATAAAAATGCTAAAACAAAATACAGACATACAGGCAGATAAACAGACACACACACAAACATTTTGCCTTATATATATATATTATCGATTTTTTGCACTATTGTAAGAACTTCAACCTAGAAACTTCTGAATATTGTTTCTTATGTCTTTGTCCACGAGTATAAAATTTGATTAAAATCGGACCACGGCTTCTATAACCCGATTTTTTCGATTATCGACTTTCGATATTTATCAGGGGTACCATGACACAAAACAGTTAAGAACACTCGCAGACGCTTATAGTAAAAACGCTGTGTATATTTTCAAGAAAATCGGTTCAGCCGTTTCGGAGTCTGTAGGTAACGGACACACACACACAAACACATACACACACATACACATACACAGACAAAGTTCCATTTATAAATAAGTTTAGATATATGTGCAGAAGAGAGGGGAAATGACATTAAATACTTACAAAAGAAAACCAACCAAAAATGATAAAAACATGAGGTTTGGAAGAGGATGGACACTAAAAGAAAGCTGATACTTAACATCAGCTGAGGTTTTGGGGACATTTAATGATGAAAAATGGCTTGGAGAACCAGATGCCCGCGGAACTGATAGATGGGAAGAGAGACAAAGTAATGCACGACATACCTGATGGACTTAAGCAGATGAATAGTGGAACGGGGATTGAGTGGAATAACAGGAGAAGAGATACTAAGAGCAGCAATGGATAAGAGGCAGTAAAGGGCTATGATCGCCTGCGTCTTGAAGAGACACGGCATATAGAAGAAGAAGAAGACTCTTCTGATCTTTATATGCAATAATCTTTTTTTCTTATAATTTTTTGCTTCATTTATTGGTTACACTTTTACTATCTAATGTCCCTTCATTATAATGGTCATGGAACCGGTTAAAGGTCCAGTAAGAATAACACAAAACAATCAAATTAAGAGATAATGAATATATATTAAACATGGCAAAATACAACACTTGAAACTTTGTTAGTAGAACGATAATACGCGTTAGTGTGCAATACTATGAGTTAACCATCGAAATAGGACTCGTAATGGTCGTTACAGTAGCAGTGTTCGTAGACGACTCTCGATTATGGTCGGGCGCGCTCCTCAGGCTACACTCTCAGGCTATTTCCAGGCTACTTTCTCTTCTGAGTGGAGATATATGTAATGGTCGGAAGAGTTCATTCCGTTGTGGGTGATGCTGCCATGACAATAATGTTCTTCTTTGCTGCGTTTACTTTTTAATATATTCTTTCATTCTTTTGTTCACATATTTTCCTTTGTTCTTTGTTTCTTCGTCCATTTCTTTCTTTTTTTTTAGGTATTTTTTCACTCATGTTCTCTTCTCATCTACATACAATTTCATTCATTTTTCTTAATCCCTATCTTTTATTCTTCTTTTTCTGGTTGAATTATTTCTTTTGCTTTTCTAGAACATCATGCTGCAAGTTTATGTACTTTTTATGTCAATTATTGTTCATTTTTTTCTTTCGTTCACGGTTTCATCCTTTTTGGTTGGTTTTCTTTCGTTTATTTTATAGGTAAAGTTATTTTTCCTTTCTCCAGCACACATATCTACGTATATTCTCATATTGTGTTAAATGTATTTCCTAAACTTTTTCCAGCCCATTGTTAGCTGCCGTTTTGCTGCTTGATATTTTTATTTTATTTCGTTATCCTTTCGGACATTTTTTTATTCTTTTCGTTTTTTTCTGTGTTATCTTTCTTTTTTTCAATTATTTTACCGTTCATATATTAAGATTTTTACACCGGATTACCAGTTTTTTTTCCTTTCTCTTTTGTACAGGTTCAGAAAATTAATTATGTTTTTCACTTAATTCAAACAAAGCAATTCTTATTTTTTCTCCCTATTTCGTCTCATTGTTTTTGCTGTCTCTATAACTTTTACTTCTTTCTCGCCTAACCGTCAATAATTTGCATTATACCTGCTGTGAAGCAACTGTTAAGAAAACAATGGCGCTGTAATGAACCTTACCGCATGCTCCATTATCATGTTACACTGACAGAAATGGCAGTCAATCAAGACACGACAAGAAACATAAAATTTAAAAAAAGCAAGAGAAAAATGAATCCTCCGAAATTCTCGTCTTTTCCGCTATGGAGCATCAATAAACGTTGAAAAGCAAGAAAGACGTTGAAACATTCAAACAAATAAAATTTACAATCTTCATTTTGGCGCAACCTAAGTTGCTTCTTAACAGCGAGTTCTCATTCAATTTATCTATTTTAGCATTATTAATTTATTTTTATACATTTCGAGTTTTATCGTTGTTGTGGATCCCGGGAATGGGGCCCGCACAAATAAATGAACAACGACCAGTAATAAAGATAGAAAATAAGTGTATTAAAGTAAGGATACAGACCTGAATGAAGATTAGTAATCCAGGAATGCGGGTTAGTAAAAAGTATATGTACAAGTATGAAAGTTATATGTACAAGTCTCTGGAAGTCTCTGGATATAAAGTATGTCCGCGTCGGAAGCTGACGGGTACGGCTTAATAATCTTCTTGATGAGTGGATCACAGAACTACTATGAACTACTGTGTACTGACTGCTAATCTCTCTCTGGACTCTCATATTCTCCGGTTAACTCTCTGTGAAAACGCGGTATTCACCAATCTATGCTTTTATAGCAGTAGTATAAGTATACTCTGGACGAGTCCATCTTTATGAAAAGGGAGAACCCAGTAACAATCGTAAAAACATAAATAAAATTATTGATCAATAGCAGAAATGTAGGTTCTTACAGGGTTGAGGGTTCCTACTTTGATTTACACACTGTTTAAATACAGGATGTTAATAAAGTCACTATACAGTCACTTACAATAACAAGACAAAGCAGTTAATCAAGAGTCTGAAAATTTATTATTAAAAGAGGATTAAAAATTCGTAGTCAGTGGGCGAAGGACCAGAAGAATATTGCAAACTTTCGTCGTATGCAGTATCCTGAGATGTAGGCGTAGTCAACAGTCGTAGACATTGTGACGTAGATTTCTAGTCGAAGAACTGTAGACTTATAGTGGTAGATCTCTGAACGTCCTCGCATTAGTCTATATTTATGGCTGACACCAACCAATCACATTCCAGTAAAAGGGAACCAAGGTTTACACATATTTATTACCTATTCATTACATAAAAAACAAACAGCCAATCGTTTTCTGTATTATCGAAATCGAAATTTGTTTATTACTAATTTTTCCTTCATTTTTTATAGTTTGGTAAGTAATTTTATGCAAACCATGATGTCTTGTCGAGATTTTATAAACATGATATCACAGGTAATTAAACAAGTAATTAGAAAATATTATTTTACAATCTAAGTAGATTTGAGCACCTCGGAGTGGTACAATAGTTAGCAAGCTTGTCTTCCTAGATTAATTAAAACTGAGTAAAAAGTTCGATCCTGATGTTATACATAAATTATGCTTAAACAATAATTTAGGGTCTCTCGACGTAGTAAAATGGTTAATAAGCTTGCCTCACTTTAACTGAGTAGTGAGATCGATCCTCACTGGATGCCCTATACTATCGGCCTTGTGCTCTGTCTAAGAAAATCACCTCTCCCTGGTGGTTTAATAATAATATAGTGTTTAAAGAGTTGTTTGAATATATATCTGCAATTTTCACACTAGAATATCCGATCAATAGCATAATATTTTATCATTCTTTTTATAACGTTCATAATTTTATGTAA
The DNA here is from genome assembly GCA_037127315.1 of Ascarosepion bandense. Classification (NCBI taxonomy): domain Eukaryota; kingdom Metazoa; phylum Mollusca; class Cephalopoda; order Sepiida; family Sepiidae; genus Ascarosepion; species Ascarosepion bandense. The sequence goes on from JBBBDQ010000215.1 coordinate 4,793, forward strand.
AAATTTTGTTTTGCTAGCGTCAGTGGTGAGACCAAAGGTTAGAATAGGAAATATTAGTGCCTTTTTTTTTTCGGTGAGAAACATTGATTTAGAAATTCTAAAAAAAATTGTCGAACTTAAACGTAACTTACCGGAGTTGTTCACAAATTATGCCAATTACTGCATGAATTTTTTTTTTAAATCTTGGTAAAAACATTTTTTTTACATCTGCTACGACCCCCACCAACCACTGATTTAATTCATGAAATTTCGAAAAAAATATTTTTTACCGTTTAAGTAGTCAAAATTGAATTCATTAGAGAATTTCAATAATCATTTTCTTTGTAAAACAGGACCCTCAGTTCCCGAAAATCAGCTCTGAATTTTAAAATAAATTAAAGTCATTATTTCATTAACAAAATTGCTTTTATACCCATATTATGTACACCGGAATATATATATATATATATATATATATATATATATATATATATATGAGTTAACTGGCATACGTTATACATGCTGATACATGCTTGGAAGATCATGTCTCGAAAGGGACATAACTGACTGGGCGGAAGATTTTCTTGCAGTAAGTTAGCATTTCTTTCTGTGGTGGTCTGGTCGCAAACAAGGCTATAGAACCCAATCTGTCCTTCTATGTTTCGTTTTCTATTATTGTTTTTTATTTGTCTGTTTTGTTGGGGAATTGTATGCTAAAATGTTCTTATACCCAGATTTTCTCAGTGCATCTTCATTGTTTTTTTCTTTTCATCAAATGTTTTTTTTTGTTTGACGTATTCCCTGATAGCCTGTGCTCAATTCCTTTATAAAAATGCTTGATTATGCTTTTTGGTTAGATCTTGTGTTTATGTACTGTTCTGTTTGTTTTCAGACATGGAAAAACATTGCCAAATTGTAAATTTAATTCTACATCAAAATATTGGACTACCTTTCCATTTGTTTCAACTGTCATCCCAAAATCTAGTTGTTTGAAGAGTTTGTAAAGTGTTTTCCTTATTTTTATCATTCTCTCTTTTGTTGTCCGGCTGTATCATTAATCCGTCATCTCTGTATAATCCGTGGTTGTATATGTGGGTTATTTCGTTGATTTTACTTAAAATGTATATACCCATCAATTCTGAAATTTTGGCTCCGTCATACGAACCTTGTGGTACATCAAAAGTGCCGCTATTTGATTTTTTGATCTATGTTTTTTTTATCTATGTTTTACTATTGTGGAAAAGTATGGATTTTCGGCAATGTAGAATCATATCTATATGTTAGGAACATATAGATATAATTCAACATGGCCACATACTTTGAAAATTGCGCGTTGAGAAATAATACCTGTTACTTGAGCTTTCTTTTTTAAATAGAGGTAAAATAAATTAATGTAAATCGCCTGAAGACACCGGAAGGTAGAAACCGCTGTTGGGTAATAACTCGTTTACAAATGAAAAATAATCGAAAATTCTACAACATAATTGCATTGAACACTTTTTCATACAACCGTGTACTAGTCTAATTTAGTTATGACTAAAAAACTAAATAATAACATATATATATATATATATATATATATTTATATTTATATATTTCTAAAGATGTAATTTGTTTTATTAATCTGGCAGATTTAATCATTTAAACGTTATTTATAGTTGATACTAATATTTGAGTAGACGCCTCATTTATCTATTCAACAGTTTAATTATTTTCGTCAATCGTCAGTACAAAGACAAATATGCGCCAAGGATTCGAACGTGAATGTCTCTCATGAGAGGTGATCGTCGTTCGATCTGACTTGCTTTAGCCAACTCGGCCACAAAAATGCTTTGCCGATCAAGCAAGGCCGAAATTTACCTTTCAGAGAAATTCTTCTCGTCAAATTCTTTAGAAATTTCGTATGGAAGCGTAAACAAAGCAATTTCCTAAGAAATAGTGGATTGTTTATTTTTTAATTCGATATATTTTATCACTTTAAACGGTATATTTAGTGAATAATTTAGGTTTTAACTCTGTGGGAGTGTGTGTTATCCAGCATGAACAGGAAACATTAAACCTCGACCACGATGACTTGAGACTTCGAGCTAGCACGGCCATCGATGCCTCTTCAAAGGAAATCGTCTACCCAGTTTCATTCACAAGACTTTGGTCAACCCGTGGTAGAGTTTTCAGGCACTTTCCTCACAATGGGATCGCCTCCTCCAGACCGATAATATCCTGAAGTCACCTTCTTGACAAATCGACCATGGTGAGATTCGAACCGAGGTTTTATCGTTTGAAAGCGAACGTTCTAGACACTCGGTTACGCAATCATAATATATATATATATATATATATATATATATATATAAACATGCGGTGTAGATATAGAAAAATCCAGAGAGTACGCTGTACATAAAGTGGTGGCATAACTCTCTAGGAGAGATCTAAATATATATGTATATAAATATATATAGACCAAATTTATGTAAAAATTTAAACAGACACGTTGTTCCATGGTTAAGCGGAAGTTTGACCTATTTCAGGCAAACCTAAAAGTTTCGCCTGAAATAGGCCTATACTTCCGCTTAATTTTTTACATACACACACACACACACACACTTATATATATATATATATATATATATATCATCTACGTATTTTGGAAGCAATTTGCTTGAAAATTCAACAGCCGAGCCTGTGCAGACAGAAAGAGCGGTTTTTACGCTCCTTACAATTGCTGGTGAGTCTGTGAGTGTAGCATTTTTTCACTTTTAAACACTCTGGAATTACATGTGTACACCCCCCTTACATTTTATGTGTTTTTTTTTTTTCAATAAATTTATTTTTAAACGAGTTCCATCATCTCCCAGCTTTGTAAGTAATTTATTTTATTTTGCCTTGTCCTTTTCCTTAATTCCCTTAAAATTAAAGCCAACGAGAACCCTTGATAAGAGTTGGCCGAAATTTTCCTCGGGTTTAAACAATATGACGTCTGTTCTTTTTAAAGCCATTAGTAATTTCTGTGGGTACAAATCGTTATATATATATATATATATATATAAGTGTGTCTGTGCGTGTTGTGTTTAATACTGTTTTTATCAGTCAGAAAGAGAAAGAGAGGAAGAGCAGAGGTGAAGGAGAAAAATTTAGAAGATGAATTGAAAGAATAGAAAAAACAAACAAACAAACGAATACGAGGGCATAAAGCGAAAGAGAATACGTTGGTTAGTAAGTGCGGAAGAAACAGTCCCCCCCGTCTCTCGGAGAAAATTTTGACACGCAGACTTTAGTCAACGTTATTTAAGTAATTAAACTAAGTTATTAGTTTCTGCCACAGGATTTATTGATATCTATAGGCGTAGACGAGGTCTCACGGGGTCAAATGAGTCCCCTTATCAAATCTCTTAAACTATAAATTGTCTATTTCACGCCAGAAATCGAACACACCAAAATATTTATAGAACACAACGCCACTATTTATACTTGTGCTAAAAAGAATATTCTTGTTAGAATAATGGATCCTAAAGATAAAACCAGAGAAAAAAGTAGAAAGCTTGAAAGAAAGGAATAATTTGAGGTTAAATTAAAGACGAAAGTCTGTTTGCTCTCATATATATATATATATATATATATATATATATATACGCTCCCACACTCTGGAAGAATGGGAAACTTTGAAAAACAGTAGCTACATGTACGCATCGCTCATTCAGTAAATGAATTAGATCATTCTGTCTATTTAGCACGTATGATGATAATATACACGGTAAAAGGTATGCCCTCTTTCACCGAACGCCAATAGCCCAGAGGTAGAATCGCCGACTGATGCCAATTCGGTCGGGTTTCAATCCTGGGTTAAAAAGCAATCGGAGTCTAACCGTACTGATGAGCTGCGAAACAGATCTGTCTGCGGATGACTATATATATATTCAATATATATTGATTGTTTAATACTTAGTTTTTGGTCATAATAGGGTTAGACCAGTACACATTTGTAGAACTTTTGAGCATTTTCCATTTTTAAACGAGTTATTTCGCTGCCCAGGTTTCTACCATGAGTTGTGTCTTCAGGCGATTTTTAATAACTTAGCCGTGTTTATTTTTCCTTTTCGTCGGTTTTCCAGTTTTCACACATTCCTTATATTTTTCTCTCTTTTTCTTTTTTTTCTTTCAGATGTTGTCATTCGGCTTTCGGTTTTCTAGACATAAGCCGACGTTGTTAATTTTTGAGCGTTCTAGTGTTTTTTGTGTCGGGAAATTGTGTGATTTTATATTAATAATTCATTTTAATGCTTAAATAATAAAGTAAATATTTATATACGAGAGTACCCCAGCCCTCAAAAATGTCCACAAAATATTTGAGAGGATTATTAACTGTTTCCTCACAGGTTATCGATCCTGAGCCTGATAGCAGTTAATATATACAAGTATAAATTAAAATAAGTATTCTTTTTACCAATTAGTCACGATAAGGGTTTTTAAAAAGTTTGGCTAAGCAGTTAATTCCCCGCCTACCTACCACTACTAACTCAAGGATCAAGCCACATACCTCCACATACCTCCAACTACCAAAGAAGAAATTGCTACCCAAATTCTGTTAGTTTAACCCGTTAAAACCAGTAGAGAAAAATTAAAATTTTGGAATTTAAATACCAGAAGATACTCCTAAATAAAAAGGGGTGCAATCATTAGTATGTATCGTCAAAGAAGTAAATATAAATTCCAATAATTATCTTATTCTTCCAATTCGTCACAATAAGTTTTTTTTTAATGGCTAAGCAGTTATTTCCCCACCACCTACGACTACTAACTCAAAGGTTAAGCCACATACCTCCAACTACCAAGGAAGAAATTACTACAAAAAGTCCTCTAGCTTAAGTCTATAAAAACTAATATCTCCCAACCCCTTCCTTTACTAAAGCAAACATCTGGGCTTAGAATGTTTCCTCATTCTTTGTTTATATGGGATTGAGAATGTATGTCTTAAAATGACATCTTGAAAATGGCTATTTCCCCGAGTTTTATCTGAATTCACACATAAATTAATATGTATATATATATATTCTTCACTATTCACTATAATTATTGCATAAAAACAAGTAATAAGGCTCTGTTTAAAAGCAAACAGACGGCAAGAGTTTTCACATTCAACATACAAGCCTGTTTCGCTGTATCACAGTTCCTAAGTGTGGCTAGACATCCATTTCCTTCCATCCGGAATCGAAACTCGACCAATATCCAACTGACACCAAATCGGTCGAATTTCGATCCCGGCCAGAAGCATTTTGATGTGTCTAGACACAATGATGAGCTGTGGTACAGCAAAACAGGCTTGTATGGGGATGACTAATATATCATGCTCTCATTACGATTGAGTTCTCTATAGAAGAAAATTTTTAAAAACAGTTCCAACGTCTGCGATATATGCATTACTCTTCAGAATTGAATTGAATTCTTTCGGTGACTGGCGTGTGCATACCCTACTTATATACAACAAGTTAAAATTTCCATTTTTCACGCTCCTATACCTTAGTTGGACTCCGACTGACACCAAATCAGTCGAGTTTCGATCCCGGCCAGAAGCTAGTGGATGTGTCTAGCCACACTGATGAGCTGTGATACAGCAAAACAGGCTTGTATGTAGATGACTAACACACACTCTCTCTCTCTCTCACACACACATACACACACACACACACATATATATATATAGCGGTCGAGGTTCGATACCGTTTTTTTTCCTCTTATGAACTTTCTCAGCTGGAATCTAATATTCTTTCTCATGGCCTTGATAATTCTATCCAATTTTAAATTTCAGACAAGGAAAACATTTTCTAGGAATTTGAGTTACTATCTGCGCATATTTGCCGACTCACGCCTAGTTCTTCTGACTCAGTTTGCAATCTTCGGGCTATTCTTAATGGTCTGCCATACACTTACGCCATTACCCTTGTTGCTTTACCCGAGTCTAAGTGGGGTTTAGAACACCGTCGTGTTGCTAAGGACTTAAAAAATAATAAAAATCTTGTTATTACCAGTCCTGATAAAGGTGCTGGTGTTGTTTTCTTGGACTATTTAGATTATGTCTTTAGGATACATAGAATTCTTGGGGACACTTCTAAATTTATTTCTTTGGGTCCAGTCGAGACACATGACCGCACTATTTCTATCGATGCTAAATTTCAAAAGCAGCTTGTATCTTGGGTTAAAGGTGGTTTCCAGTCATCCGAAATCTCTGCTGATATTAGACCTACTATGTCTATACTTCCCCGTTCTTATGATTTACCAAAGATCCATGAGGACGGGATACCTTTACGACGCATTCGTTCTTTGGTGGAGTCTTCCCAACATAAAGTTGCTAGTTTTCTGGTTGGAATACGTCAACCTGTTGGGGATTATTATGGTTAATATACCATCAAGGAATTTTTTCTTTTTCTAAAATTATTTGTAATAATCCTTCTGGGGGCAAATTTATGTGTTCCTTCGATGTGTGTTCATTGTTCACTTGTGTTCCTGTCTTGAAGACTATTAATATCTGCTGTGATATGCTATATAGCAGTTTTTTTTGTCCGGATATACCAGAGAATGTGTTTATAGAGCTTATAAAGTTCGCCACCACGTCTGTCGAATTTAATTTTAATAATTTTATGTATAGCAGATTGATGGGATCGCTATGGGTTCCCCCCGGGGTCATGCTTTGGCCAACATTTTTGTTGGGTTTTATGAGTCATCTCTTTTCACATATAATAATGGACCTTTCATGTATTTTTGGTAAGTAGATGATACCATTTGTTTATTCAATAGTGAAGTTGAGGCTGGTTCGTTTCTCTCAGTTCTGAACTAATTACATCAGTCTTTGAAATTTACTGTGGAAAAAGAGTCCGATTGTGGTTTGCCTTTTCTCGATGTATGTGTGCATCGAACTCCTTTTGAATTTCATACTTTCGTGTTCCGCAAACCTACGTTCGCCAGTTTGTATACGCGTTGGGACTCTTGTCCCAGCATATGAAAACTTAATTTTAAGACCCTTACACATAGGGCTCTTACGATTTGCCAGAATAGATTTTTGGATGCTGAATTAGATTTTGTCGGCAGCACTCTTCAAAAAACCCAGATATGCTAGTGATATTGCGAATAGTGATATGCGTGACAAAATGAATAATTTCTCTAAGGATAAGCCGCTTACAACGGAGAAATGTCCTGTATACTTACGTCTTCCTCATATTAGTTCGCCGGGTGAGCTTTCAGTTAGGCGAATTTCTTCTGCAGTTCGCTCTTCTTATTTCTCTGCCCAAATTATAATTCATTTTGGCACTCGTTCCTGTTTTTCCTTTTAAACGTAAGAATCTCCTTCCTCCTCATCATGTTTCATCTATGATTTATACGTCTAATTGTTGTTGCGGTAGCAACTACACAGGAAGGACTTTACAGCACTTGGACTGTAGGATTAAGCAGCATAACTCAACTAAATTTCTTAATCTGGATGCCCGTATGAGCCAGCTAGTGAATACATCCGTGTCAGCTATTACTCAACATTTGATAAATAGCAGAGATTGTGTGGCCGACTTTAGTCCGGACCGGTTTTCTGTTCTGTCAGGTTCGCACTCGTTATTTCATTTGCAGTCGTTGGACACACTGTATATATATTTTTTAAATATATCACCCCGAGCAAGGCGGTAACGCCACTGATGCGCAGAGGGCTACGTAAGAATGAAAAGATTGAAAAAGAGAAAGGCCGGAAACCACATCCTAAACAGGGAACAAGGGATGAGCCTCTTCCCCTGTTCAATAAACGTGGGTGGAGTGTGAACCTGGCGGTAGTTTAGTCAGGATGCCGTCTCGCTTTAAACAGAGTGATTGACTTCATATTATCGGTGTTTAATATTTACAAGAAAAGGAATAGAAGAGGAAAATTAATTCTCGAATTTTTTTTCCTGTTCCTCCCTTTTCGCTGCCTATAATTTTTTTTTCTTTGCATATTTTCATTTTTACTTTTAAATTTTAAAAATGAAATAATTTCCCCGTATGACGCTGAAGAGGTTGGAATTGAAACCGGTCGGTCAGTCGTCCGTTGTTTTTGTTTTTTTATTGTTCATCTTGTTTTCTTCCACAATGCCTGAAAGTATTAAATTTCATTTATTTCTGGCTTTGTACTATTAATAATCTATCAATCTATCTATCTATCTATCTATCTATCTATCTATCTATCTATATTTTAATCGTGTCACCCCAGGCAAGGCATTCCACTGTCAATGTAGCGCAGGAGTTACATAGAGCGATTGGGTATATCAAATGTCAGAAGGAGGGTGATAGACGAGTTAGGATGTACATAGGGAGAGAGTTGGAGAGAGTTGGAGAGAGTATATATGTATAAATAGAAATATATATATATATATATATATATGTATGTATAAATACAAATATATATATATATATATAAACTATGGTCTTTACTATCATAGAGAGGATGTCTTCACTTGGCTAATGATTATGTTTACGCACGCGCGTGTAAGTTTCTTATTGCTTCAAACGCTATATTATAGTTTTTAAACCTATTTGTTCTCTCTCCAGGTTTCCAGCGAAAGTTTCATCTGGTGTAGGTCTATCAAGCGGGCAACATCTTTCTAACGGCTGCGTGGTCGTCGCCAGATTGCAGATGGTGGATCGATCATGTTGAGTAATCATCATGCCATCGAAGGACTTCCTGACCACCATACTCGAGTCATTTGATTTGACATCGTCGTTCGTAAACAGTGTAAATCTATATCTGTCGTCTTGTACACAGCGATTGTCTTAATCAAAATAATGCTTTCCTTAGATTTAGAACGTTTTAAACCCTGGGACACTAACCATCAATAAAGTTACACCACTACTAACCATATATATATATATATCATATCCGAATTTTGAAATATCCAAAAAATAATAAATATACATTTTTATTTTAAATATTTTACATGCGGGCACTTTTGTACTTTGAGTTAACATTGATAGGAACTGAAAAACATTATTTAGGTATGAAAATCAAGTATTGAAAATTTGATTAAATTGTAATCAAAATGGCATCATTTGAGCCAGGTACTATATATTTGGATGTGCGTTGTGGGGCAGCGGATATCGGCTCAGAACGAGAAATCGGGGAGCCGAGTTCGAATTCCATTTAAATTCATTGCATTCACTTACGCGCAAATACCCTTGGGAAAGGTATTAATCCGTCTCTTCAATCCAGTTATGGGTTAAATAACAGGACAGATTGGGTTCTATAGCCTTGACTGGCAACCAATCAACCGCAGAAATCAATGTCAACCTACTGCGGGATAATCTTCTGCCCAGTCAGTCATGTCTCTTTCGAGACATGATCGCAGAAGCGTGTTTTACGTATGGCACTTAACTGACTGACTGACTATATACCCGTGATTAGTTTTCTCGGGTTAAAAAGATACATATCTATTCAATTCAAACATATGTATCTAGTAAATATAGCGGTGAAATTAAAACGCTATAATGTCAAGTTATAAATAAAATAATGTTTTGTCATCCTCTCTCTCACACACACACACACACACACACACACACATATATATATATATATATATATATATATATATATATATATTAACGAAACTTTGTTATAAACAACCGACAATTTGAAATGATTTTTTTGAACATTATTTTTGATCGATACTCGTATTTAAGTAGATATTCTGTTTTAATTAAACAATCAGGCCGGTAGATATAAATATATAATTAATTAAAAACAGAATATCTACTTAAATACGAGTATTGACGAAAAATAATGTTCATATATATATATATATATATATATATATATATATATATATATGTATGAACATTATTTTTATATATATATATAAGCAAATTATATAAGCAAATTTTGACTGGTACAAAATTTTACAACTGAAATTAGGAAAGTAAGCTTCATACTTACAAGCATTTGTAGATGTTAAAAAAAGATGAAATAAAAAGAAGAAATACAAAACAACCAACCGGTTTCAGTCCCATACTTCGTCAGAATATTTCTCGGATTTATTTTAATTTAAATTTTAATTTATTCACATTTAAGATGTAAAAGATGAAAATGAATTATGGCAAATTGTAAGGGGGAGAAAAAATGTTGGTAAGAGTACAGACAGGCACTAAATGGTGATGGTATGGAGTCCAAATATACATTATTTTTGTTTACAAAGAGACAGGATCCTGCTTTTTATGTATATTGAATCCAGTGCCTGTATATGAAATGAAAAGTGTGAAGCAGACAACGCAAAGAACTGGTCCTCACTGAAGCCATTCACACAATTTCTTCTGCTTAAGAAATGCTCAGCAATGGCTGACCCGGAAGTGTTCACAATTTGACCCGCCCTAACAACTGTATTGAGAATTCTTTGCGGCACATGTTGTTTTATACACTGCTATCCAATATTTGTGACGTCCTTCCTATGTAGTCGTTACCACAACAAATCTATAAATAACAGACGAAATATAACGTCATTTTTCATAGACGAGAAAGCAGAATATATGCCAAGATGGACTCTAACTTGAGCAGAAAAATAATACGAAGTAACTGCTCTAGTAATTTGCCTGGCAAATTGTTCACTACGCGAACCAACATAAGGCAGCCTTAAGTACACTGGAAATTTTTCCACAGTATCCGTCTTATACTCTATCACACCATTAATAACATTGGTGGGATAAACATTCTTAGATAAAATCTAACTCTACGTCCAAATAACTTTTCGTGCAAATTTTTAATGCCCTATGTGTAAGGGTATTAATTAAATTTATTTTTCGTTTACTGGGACAAAATGAGTCCCAACGTGCGTATAATCATGAAAACGTAGCTTTTCGAAAACACGGAAGTTTCAAATTCAAGTTGGAGTCTGATGAACGAAAACATCTAAAAATTATAAAGAGTATTCAGACTCCTTTTCAATGGTAAATTTTAAGGACGGATGAAGCTGATTCAGAGTAGCAAGAAATGAGTCAGCCTGTCCCTCATTATCAGACAAACAAATAAAAAGTATTGTCCACGTATCGATAATAAACGGACGGTTTATTTTCCCGCGTAAAGAGAGCACACACACACACACACACACACACACACACACAAATATATATATATATATATATATATATATATATATATATGTCAAAGAAATACCTAACAAAACCCGTATGGTTAAAACCTGGGTAGCGAGTTAGTGGTAATCATTTCGTTCTTTAACATATTGTGTACTAATGTTCGTGCATTGAAGCCTTTCTGAATAAACATATTCTGTTCTAACCAAATACCTCGTTTACTGTTGTATATATATATATATATATATATATATATATATAGAGAGAGAGAGAGAGAGAGAGAGAGAAAGTGAGAAAGAAAGAGGGTTTTAAAACTGTGATAGCGTTTTTTTTGTGGTTTACTGGTTGCTAAGCATATTTACGCAAATTTTTGACATAAAGATTTTTTTTGTGACATGGAGCGTTGATACAATTAATTTGGAGAAACTTGTCGCGTAGCAGAGCGGTATTATTTTAGTCATGCCGACTTCGAATTTTCGTGATATCATTATTGTATTGACTTCCTTCTTCAGTGTCATTTAATATTTTCCGACGAAGTGACAGGTTTCTGCACATTAAATCGCTCTCATTCTCATTCTCTCTCTCTCTCTCTCTCTCTCTCTCTATAAATATATATATATATATATATATATATATATATATATATATATGTGTGTGTGTATATATATATAGCTGAAGTAGACGCACTTTTTAAAAAATGTCTATCATATGTCTATCGCCCTTCAAACTCGAGAAAATTTCACATATATACAGTATATACGGGGTGTTTCAAAAGCAAATGGAATAACTTCAGTACTGTGTTCCCTATAACTAAATAATGAAAAAGTCCCCCTATGAACATCTGTCCAGAAACACTTGATTTCTGAGTCATCTATTTTTGAAACACCCTATATATATATATATATATATATATATATATATATTAAAAGAGATAGATACATATAGCAATATATATATATATATATATATATATATATATATATATATATATGTGTGTGTGTGTGTGTGTGTGTGTGTGTGTGTATTGCTAAATTTTATCCCCCCCCAAAAAAAGGCTCAAGAGCTACACTAGTTAGATGGTTACTGAATAAGTTCTGTGTTATAAATGTCAGATGATACAGAAAGGAGTGAAGCTTTTAAAAAAGAAAGAGAGATAGCAAGTAATCGATGAGTTGAAGGGGTCAGGTTTGTTTTCGGATAATATTTGGAGGTGCATCCAGCTTGTCGTCTTTACCCCTGAGTAGCAGTACTTGGGGAAAAACTGCTTGCTTGGTAATTCGACCTTGTAGCGGGAATACAAAAGAATACGACACATTAACGCGTGCTAGATATAAAGGTCAGGAATAGTTGAGGACAAGAGTGGAGTTCATCTGAACATTTTCTATGTGAACAGCGATAGTAATAGTAAGGATTGACTTGTGACATTTTGTCTATGAGGAAAGAGGAATCAGGCTGGAAAAGAGGTTAACATCACAAGATCACATAAACGAATCTGAAATTTAAATTTTCTCATTAACATCCATCTATCCCTATATCTATAAGTCAACCTTCCCTGAATATCCGTTTAGGTTAAACCTTGGTAGGTTTGTGGGCTCACTAGGTTAATTTGCTTATTCTGCTCTGATTACGTATTGAGCGCTTTTTTGTTATTGATTATTCATCTCTGGGTTTTTCTTTGGTCTACGTACTGGCTCGGTTCAAATCGTGTTGGCTAATGTTCATGTGCTTAGCTCTTTCTTGTTTTACAACCATTTTTTTCCTTCCGCGTATATACGCGGAGGGTTTTTCGAAAAGAGTATAGTGATAAGTTTGCATTTATCTATATATCTAGCGAGATTGATAAATTTTTGTTATTTTATTTTTTAGGAGTTGACATTAGAAATGTAAAACAATTTTGGGTAGCGTAAAAAAAAAATGGAAGAGAAAAAGGAAGAAGAGAATAAAAGGAAATAACTGAATATGCTTTTTCTTTCTTTCTTTACCAACCGCTAGAGCAAGTCGAAATATATGTTTAGGCCATCCAAGGAAAATAGATAAATGAAATTACGAGATAACGTTCTTGTGACTCTTAAGTGCTGGCGACACACTGGAATAAAAAACAAATTCTTATCAAAAAATCCGTATTCGCTAAAAATGCGTTTCCCCTTTATTGAAATATTTAACGACCACTGATACAAACGACGACTATCTATGGTGCAGGACACGCGAGATTTTACGACACTTAGGGACAGTCACCTCTTGTTGAGAAAGAGAGACAAAATTCCTGTAAATAAAATCTTCTGGTTCTTTGTGGAATTTTGCGACGCTGAGAATGAAAAAGGAAACAGGATTTTTTTACGAATGGAGCTAGATAATTTTTATAAAGATTGAAATGATAAAAACACAGCTGCACAACGACCACACACCGAAAGCGGAAAAGCGAAAAGGACGATATTTAAAATTTACACATTGGGTTGAAACACGCCCCTCGTTGGGTGGTGAGAGGTTCTTACACAGGAAAGAAAAAGAAGGGGTTCATCAGCTGACAAATGAAAAAAGAATTGGAGCCCTGGTCGATTTCGGGAATGTCGGAGGAACGTTTGACGCTCTCTTGAGCAATAGTGAGAGGCATTCACACAAGAAAGAGGGAGATGAGGTTGATCAGATGACCAAAACGAGGATCGCTTATTGGTCATTTGAAAATGCTAAGTGTACCCAAAGTGCGTCACAACCACCCAAGCTACAAAACTCAATATAAGCAGATAGACAGTTGAGGGAGACAGTATATTACCGAAAAGTTGAACTGGTGCGGAGCAAGTTAATACGAGAGTCGTTTTGTCTCCTGACGTAATGAATATGTAATGAATATGCATACACCTTTGTTCCTCCTTACAGTAATGTGATTGGCTGATGTCAGCCATAAATACAGACGAAGGCGAGGACGCATAAAAGTCTACGTCCATACGTCTCTACGACTAGAGGTCAACAGGTCTTCGACTATTGACTACGCCTACGTCTCAGGATACTGCATAGGACGAGTACCATCCATTACGTCTACGTACTAGATTGTCCTACCCGGTTACATTTGCCAAAACCGCTTAGCTACCTCAAATCAGATATATATCCCTTTCCGGGACATATCCTCACCTAACTGCCTGCTTTAGAAGATACACCGACTTTAGCCTGGTGCCAGATCAACAAACTTAGATAAAGTGTTGTATCCTGTAAGAGACGTGGGTTGGAATTATAATTGTCTGCATGCAAGATTAATAAAGTCTAAAGCAATACTGAAGCGAACAGAACGCTTGTATATAAGCAACTTTTTGTGAATTCTACAAAAATTCCTTTTCTTATTGTGCCACCCAACTTTTTTCTGGATCGTCCATGCAGCCGATTTTCGGTGACTTTCGACCTAAACCGACTTTGGGATCAAACAGGCACATTCTTGTTAGTGCCCGGTTTGAAAGGAAGTGATCGATTATCGATCGGCAGCGGAGATTTTTGGTGTCGACGCGAATTACTGGTGGCGTTAGGGGTTCATATTTATATATATATAAGCAGCAACTTCTCTTTCAAACATGCTTCGTTGAATATGAAAAAGAAAATTTAATAACTTTTTATTAAGTTTTTCTAGTGTTCTTAAATTTATCCGTTTATCTGGGTCATTCAGTTAGACAGTTAAGGGCCATACGTGATACACTCTTAGGCGATCATGTTTCGAAATAGACATGACTGACTGGGCGGAAGATTATCCCGCAATAGGTTGCCATTTCTTTCTGCGGTAGATTGGTCACCAGCCAAGGCTATAGAAACCAATGTGTCCTGATATTTAACCCAAAACTGGAGAGAAGAGATGGATGAATACCTTTCCCAAATGTATTTGCACGTAAGTGAAAGCAAGGAATTCAACGGAAATTCGAACTTGGCTCCCTGATTTCTTGTTCCTTACATATTGGAACTGGATAGGATTACTCAGATGTATTATGTTGACTGTAGTCAGAATAAAAATAAGAATGTGTTGTTTTAGTGTAAGGAATACTGTGGTGTGTTTGGGTCAGTAACTGTGGCTAGCTACCTTTAAGATAAGGCAGACTGAAAACCAGCCTTTCCTTATCCTCATTTTCACATTGTGCCACATTTTTGTACTAATAAAAAATAATATCTTACTTTTGTTTATTGAAACTAAACTTTATGAACTTACGCAGGGTACTAGACTGGGATTGCAGACTGGGGATTGCATTGTGGCGCAGTGGATATCTGCTCAGAATGAGAAATTGGAGAGCCGAGTTCAAATTCCATTTATATTCATTGCATTCACTTATGTGCAAATACCCTAAGTAAAGGTGTTGATCCATTTTTCTCCCTCTAGGTATGGGTTAAATATCAGTACAGATTGGGTCCTACAGCTTTGATTGGCAACTTGTTTACTACAGAAAGTAATGGCAACTTACTGCGGGAAAATCTTCTGCCTAGTCAGTCGTATTTTTTAGACATGATCACCCAAGTGTGTATCACGTACCACACTTAACTGACTATATTGGTGGGAGAGTCTCATCATTTTCAGTTGTATTCATTGTAAATATTCTTTGGGTATCTTTTTAAAATGTTGTTATTTTATTCCCACCCAGACAAATTGTACATATAGGAATTAGTTAGGACTATATAGAGACTTAGAGGTATTGTGGTGACTGAAGAAAGAATAGTAAATAAAAATGTGTTGTTTTGGTGTAAGGAATACTGTAGTATGTTTGGGTTAGTAATTGTGGATAGCTAGGTTTAATCATAAGACAGAAGAAGACCAGCCTTCCCTATCCCCTCTTTTTGGCTTTGTGCCACAATTTGTTATCATATTAAAATAAATATTACATGCCTCTACGGTACCTAGCTTGGGTGATAACTCTCATAATTTTACAGCTGAAGTTGCAAAATATAACCATAATTTCTATTCTAATAGTTTATTTCTCTCGCACTTCTTACTGATAAAATATTCTTCCTGTTTTTTGCTTTCCAGCCAATTGATATCTGCAAACATTTACATGTAATGTCTCTTTGAATCTTGTTTTTAATACCCTCTCCTATTAATATTGCTTTGTTTCAGTTTTCTTTACTCTAAGCAACCCCTTGTTTTTATCTCCTTGTTTTTAATGATTAAAAAACAAAATCAAATCATTACGTTCCTTCTAGGCAGATAACAAAACTGGCGGTTCTCAAAATGTGTTTAATATTTTTACAGCCAACGACGCAAGGATAAAAGTAATTCCTGTTTCTTTTCAATATCAGATTGTCGACAATATTGCGTTAAACGCACTCAGTTATTAAGATTACATTCGTCGGCAGCGGTTCACTAAAAGACGGGAAACAGTGTCATGGCTGACAAGAAGGAAAATGAATTTGGATGATGGATTTACTATGTGAAAAGGAGAATACATAGCCACATGCAGGCTCCTTATTAATATATAAAAAAACTTCTGTATATTTTGTGAAAAGAAAAAGCACAGTAAAACAACAACTAAACAGAGTAAAGGTCAGTAATAGCGACTTACAAGATAAACCGATCTTTGTAAGGAAATGATATATATATATATATATATATATATATATATATATATATATATATATATATATATATATATATATATATATAAAGAAATCCATTATAGCAATTTATATACCTATCTTTGGAAAAAATAATAGTGATATGTTTAAGAAATATATTCTAACATGCATGTTCACTATATATATGTACCCGCTTATGAAGCTATTTTAATACGATAAATCTGAACAGGTCGTCGCTTATTAAGAAATGGCTGCCTGCGTGTCACTTCAATTTTCTTTTGCTTTAGTCTTGCGTTGTGGTGCAGTGAATATCGACTTGGAACGACAAATCGGGGAGCCGAGTTCGAATTCCAGTTAATATTCCTTGCATTCACTTACACGCAAATACCCTTGAGAAAGTTATTAATCCGTCTCTTCCCTCCAATTAATGGTTAAATAACAGGACAGATTGGGTTCTATAGCTTTTGATCGGCAACCAGTCTACCGCAGAAGGTAATGGCAATCTACTGCGGGGTAATCTTCTGGCTAGTCAGTTATGTCTGTTTTGAGACATGATCGCCCAAAGCGTGTATCACAGATGACACTTAACTGACTGACTGATTGACTTTGTTTTTCTACCCCAACCTACTGCGTGAAAATCTTCTGTATAATCAGCAATAAATCGAATAAGACATGATCGCACAAGTGTGTATCACATATAAGGCACTTAACGAAGTCTTTGTTTTTTCCTTAATACTTTTATCTTTTAAGCCAAGTTATATCGCATCACTTTATTTGGGAGCATTATTATTTAAAAGAAAAAGAATAAGCCAACACAGAATAATATAGAATGAAAACATACACAAATTTGTAGTATAGACAATCATTCCCATTGCTATAGATATAGACACGCACCCCCACACACATTCAGGTCCTGGGTATGACCTTAAACTGCATCTGGCAGCAAGGCCTCTGATTGGCAGGTTGTGAGGAGCATGGATCCACCTATTAATTGCTGTTGTTCTCAGGTCTACCCTGACCCAGAGTGGTAGCACCTGTTAGGGTCCCAGCTATAGGTAAATACTTAACTCCCAAACTGGGGTTAAAATGATATGAAAGTATTTACGAACAAAACTTTTTAGAATGAAAAATGTTCCCAACAAAACCCTTTTTGGATGAAAAATGATACCAACAACACTTCTTTTGAATGAAAAATATTACCAACAATACCTTTTTTGGATGAAAAATGTTCCCATCAAAACTTTTTTTGAATGAAAAATGTTACCATCAAAACCTTTTTTGAATGAAAAATGTTACCAACAAAACCTTTTTTGAATGAAAAATGTTACCATCAAAACCTTTTTGAATGACAAATGTTACCAACAAAACTTTTTTGGATGAAAAATGTTACCATCAAAACCTTTTTTGAATGAAAAATGTTACCATCAAAACCTTTTTTGAATGAAAAATAACTGTGATTTAAAATAAAAATATGCTGCCAAACAAGCCCCCACAAAAATATAAACAAACAAAAACAATAAAACAAATAAACTAAATAAAACAAATCAAAACGATTTTCAGCATTAAATGACCTAATGAAGGTTGATGTGCTGGGTAAATGAACCAACCAACCAACCAACCACACACATACACACATATCTATCTATCTATCTATCTATATATCTATCTATCTATCTATCTATCTATCTATCTATCTATCTATCTATATCCTTTGTCTAGGCACAATTCGGAGTTTCATGCGTTATGCAATCACCAGGTGAATATTTCAAACTGACATTTTAATAGATTTAAATTTAAGTACACTTAAATTTCAGTTCATGGGAATCAATTCTTATACAGTTAAGTTACTGCTTTTTTAATAAGATTAAAATTTTGAATAATTTACGGTTACATGCGGATCAAAATTTAAAATTAAAATTTAAAATTCAAACTAAAATGAAAGATAATGAAGTGCAAGGTGAAGAAATCGGCGCAAATAATGAGTCTTCAAATTTTAAATATTCAAATATTACATGTACATAAAAATGTAGGAAAAATTTAAATAAAAAACTAAAAGAAAAAGAAAAAGAAAACAATAAAATGAAAGAAAAATGAAAAGAATGATTAAGAGGCAAAACTGAAAATTAAGAATTGAAAAATGTAAGTAGCAAAAATAAAAGAAGTTTAACTTATAATTGTTAAAAATAATATTGCGAGAGAAAGAAAGAAAGAAAGAAAGAAAGAGAGAAAGAAAGATGGAGCAAACGTAAAAGAGAGATCTATATCAATCTGGGTCGAAGAATTTAAGTAAGTATGTTTTTCTATGACAGCATTTGGTCATTAAATCACTTTTTTATTAAGCAAATTTGGATTCTTGATATGGTTTAAGATGACAAGTTTTTCCAAAAGGCATGTCTTACATTTCATTTATCTCCCTTTCCATTGTAATGTTTGGATTTAGCTACGATATTCCAGATAATAACTGGGTTCTTGCTGTTGATTTTTAATTTCCAATAATGTAGGGATAAAGCACTACTTTTGCTGTATTTACTTTTGTTTAAAGACAACATCTGATTGTTAAATCTTATCTTCCACTTGTTAGAAGTACTTTCAAAGTAAAATCATCCAAATGAATTTGAGCGCAAAAAAATACTTTCGGACATACACTGGCCATTCAATGAGCAGGTTTTATTTTTTTGGCAGTTTCAATTATTTTTAGAAGGATCATTTTTGCTATTAGTTGGGTGACAGATATTGTTTATATGGACAAAAAAGTTATTTAACATCACAGCATTATGTTGTGAAATGTTGTACTATACATATGTACACCCTCCTAATATGCATATTTATTAATTTACGTCACTATATATATATATATATATATATATATATATATATCATAATGATAATCCACATATACTGTCTTAATGTGTATAGGAAATACTACTAAAAAGTTGTAAGTTAAAAATGTTTTTTTGACAGTATTTATTTATTTCTATTATTATATATATATATATTTGATATTTCAGACCGGCCTCGGTCTTTCATCAGAAATAAAATGATTTTAAAATTCAAACTAGAAGCGCCCGTCGCGTGATGTAGAAGCAATAGAGTTTGAATATTTTTAAACGTAAACCTAACTGTAATAATACTTTTAAATGTTGGTTTAAAGAAAATTTTTTAAGTGTATCTAAAAAATGTTGAACTATTGAAATATTTATAAAGATTCAAAATAGCTAAGTCCCTATTTAACCCTAGCCCATATGTATTTAATTTTAAAATCCAGTATTTTTTTTTCTGCGTGAATATGTGGAACAAAGAAAAAATACTGGATGTTGAAATTAAAAATACTGGATTTTGTAATACGCCGGGTTATGATGCTAGCTATTATTTATGTTTCAGGTACGAAAATAAAGCGAACATATATAGTTTTCTGCCTTGATAGCAAATCCAACAGACGGAACAAAATGATAACAATTCTTGAAAATATTATCTAATAATTTGTTAAGAGGGAAAGAAATGGTTTCTAAATTTCAACGCCTCTCAAACAAAACTGATTTAACACCAGGGTTGCTAATGCCGAACTATGGGAGAGCAACACTTCGACACTATATTGTCCTCACGTTTTTCAGTGATATAAAGTGGAGGACTATATCAAGTTGATAACTACGTTGGATGCAAAGAAATTTGGTTCCGTATTCTGCCGAAAAAGCATGTTTGCCAGAATACATCTTACACATTTATAAATCTATCATTTGTCCGTGTATTGAAAAGTGTTGCTATATCTGGTCTCTTGTACTTAATGCGCATCACAAGATTCTTGACAAAATCCAGAGGAAGGGTCTGCAATACACTTGGTTCTCGTATCCAGTCATTTTCTCATCGACGTGACGTGGCTTCCCTCTACCTGTTCTACAATACTTTCTTGGTAACTGCTCGGACCAGCCCAACAACCTGAACATAAGCGGGCTACCAGTTGGCAACTAGGTCTCACTGTTTCACTTCTGAATTAGCTAGATACAACCGTCATTTTTACTCTAACAGATTTTTCCTCGTATTTCTCACTTGTGAAACTTCCTTCCGATTTCTTTCTTCCCTGATAACTACAATCTTCAAAACTTTAAATGTAAAGTCAATTGCCATCATTTTTCTTGAACCTTGTTCCATTTTTTGCCCTTTTTACTGTCCTCCCCATTTTCAATCTTCTCATTTACTTTCTTCTGGTCCTTAAGCCCCTGCTGTCTAGTAGATTTTCTTATTGTGAAATGATTAAAAAAAGATGTTCCATCGAGAGTTATGTATTTTTTTAATAGTTAGTTCTCGTAGCTTAATGTTTTGGTAAGACAGTGGTTCATGGTAAAAGAGTTGCAGATTCGGTTCCAGTCGAAAGTCAAAATCTTTCTTTACCCTGACTTTTCAATCTCTGTTGGTTGTTATTAATGTCACTGTTTCAGCTATTTGATCAACTATAAAATATAAAATAGGAATAAAAATCGAAAACCTCTACGCACTAAAAATAACATTTATAAAAAAAAAGAAATTATAATGGAATAAAATGTTCATAAGGATATATGTTCATCAAGGATTGCGTGCTTATATAGGAAAGACTAGGTGGCCATTCTTGATAAATTTAATTTTAACATCAAGAAACCCATTAGAGAACTAAAAAGAACCAGTATAAAACTTAATAAACATAACGTCTATATGACACAGAGATCAACCCCAAACGACAATAGCCTATTCCTAGCATGAAAATAATTTTAACGCCATGTGTCGGAAGTAACGAGGACTTACCAGGGTAAGGCAACCGTGTCTGTAGTATGGGAGTTCTAAGGAGCGAATCCCTCATTTTATCTCCGCATTTATGGCCACCTTTCAGGGGTGGCAGAATGAGGAGAAGGTGGAGTTTACATGATAAAAGACTTTCCCCTCGTTAGTAGTAGCAGCCTTTTTTTATAGTGATCTATTTTGTTACCTGACCGAAGCGGAGAGGGTCGCAAAAGAAGGACATTTTCTTTTGCGACCCGTCTCACTCTGATGGGTCGAATTAATTTTCGACATTTTGCAAAAAAAAACAAACAAACAAACGTTGGTCCTATGTATGACCGAAAACTGCATCCGACAGTGGGTGGGTGTGGGCTAGGGACAGAATGGGGTACCGTGAATCACCGTTACCTTCAAGTGGCTCGTGACTGGAGCCTAGTACCTGTTAGTCTCCCATCTGGGTTACGATTCTTCCTCATTATTTCCTTTTTTTTCTTCTGTTTTAGTTGCCGGCGTGTCGGAAGTAATGAGGACTTACCAGGGTGAGGCAACCGTGTCTGTAGTATGGGGGTTTTAAGGCGCGAATGCCTCATTTATCACCGCATTTATAGACACTTTTCAGGAGTTGCAGAATGAGAAGTTGGAGATTACATGATAAAAGACCTTCACCTCATTAGTAGTAACAGCCTTTTATTCATAGTGATCTATTTTGTTACCTGATCAATGCGGAGAGGGTTACAAAAGAAGGACATTTTCTTTTGCCACCCGGTTGAATTAATTTTCGGCCCATGTGTGCTATGTTTTTGCTCTCCTATATATGCTCATATCTAAGAAGTATTATAGTTAATATAGTCTTTTGTTACATTTTTTTTTTGTTGCAATTTGCAGGACTGAGAAGAGTTAGCAATCTGGCGCGAAAAAATCTAAATCGTTATAAAAGGCAAAAGAAATTTCAGGCAGACAGCTACATGCTAACAGCAGAGACGACAGGTTAAAATGTAACAAGGGAGAAACTTCAATTCCAGCCGGACGATCGTTCTTATTTCCTTCTTCCTCATGTATTGATTCCTTTTTTCTTCTTCTTCTCCATTTTCAACATACCTGTTCAACGATAATATACATACACACATACTATTAGGAACTCTTGATACCCTTAACTTTCTCATTGAACATTAACTTCTACAATTTATGTTATCCTATTATATCAATAAATTTTTATTTTAATATGCAAAATGTATATTTTTATTCTTCCACTATTCCACACATTCTAATCTTCAACCTGCTGCCAACCTTCTGATGACTACGAATAAATCCTAAGCTATAAAGAGTTCGGTTGTATGACACAAGGCCGAATTAATATACATTAACCATCTCCCTCGATGTTCAAATTTGCACAAAAAATTGAGACATGTATTACTTTTCAAGGAATCAACGCACTGTGGCCGTGAGATCAGTTTGAAATCATGAATTTTCATTTATTTTAAAGCATTGGCTGCAAACAGTAACCATAACCTGCAGGCTCGTATGTGTTAATGGATACAGAATAGCAGCTTTCCTTTTTTTCTCTTCCAACCGAAACTCTGTATTTCTAAAATGAAAGGAACCTTTAAAATGTGTTTAACTTTTTGAAACACTCAATGAACCTCGTAGCCAAAAAAAAAAAAAAATTTCGCTGATATTGCAGCTATACCTGCAAGTCCGTATGTGGTAACGGATAGAGAATAGTCGTTTCCTTTTTTTTCTCATGCAAATATTACAGAAATGAGAAAAGAAATAGCCCATTTTCCGTGCTTTAATAAGCACACATCGAAATTTCGTTCAGCTTTCCTGTAGTGATTAGATGTTTATTTCCTTAGGCGAGATCTTCCCGGACTCAAGGCAATGTCGGAAATGAGAGTAAATGTCCTCGAGGATGCGTGGTCAAATTGCATCACTCGGGAGAATAGATAAAGAATGATTCTTAAACAACTCATCATCAGCTCGGCCATTAATAATGTGTTTTGTCTCTTTACTGGTTTTATGCTGAACGTTTCCTTGTGGCAGACTGATAGAAAAAAATTACGCAATGTATATTGATTGACCCCAAGCAGTTTGGGTCAATGGCATATAATTCCAAGACAAATATGTGTTCGCAAGCAATTCAATTCTTGCCACTACCACTTTCGATCATTATTCTGCCTCTGTATTACTCCCGGCCAATCAACATATACAAGAGGTGATCAAAAAGTATCAAGAATTTTCCTATTAAGATATCAGTCAACTAAGTGCCATACGTGAAACACACTTTGGCGATCATGTCTCTTAAGAGACATGACTGACTGGGCAGAAGATTATCCCGCAGTAGGTTGCCATTATTTTCTGCGGTAGACTGGTTGCTAGCCAAGGCTATAGAACCCAATCCGTCCTGTTATTTAACCCATAACTGGAAGGAAGAGAGGGATTAATACCTTTCCCAAGGGTATTTGTGTGTAAGTGAATGCAATGAATACAAATGGAATTCGAACTCGGCTTCCCGATTTCTCGTTCCAAGCCGATATCCACTGGAGAAAACGCACATCCATATTAAGATATGCAAAGCTATAACACATATCTATTCTGCATTTAATCTCCCTCGAAATATTCTCTTTTTGAAGCCACACAATTTATACAGCGTCGTTTCTATTGATGAAAACGAAATCTTATTCTCTTCAAGTGAGATTTTAATTTTGAAAAGTGGGAAATGTCACAAGGAGAACTATCTGGAGAATATGATGATTATCGGACCTGGAGAATGTTGGTATTGACCAAAGACTGCTGCAAAACTTACGTTGACTACGTAGGTGTGTTGTCACGGTGTATTTGCAACTCACCTGGTTCATGCAAATTTATTCTTTTCCAACAAACAAAACTCTACGCAAGGTGTCACGAATGCTAGTAACAATACACTGTGTAAAATTGCGCAAATTAAAAAAAAATAAAGACGTTATTCTGAATACAAGAAAAATTTTATAAACAACGATTTATCAAATGCATTAGTTATACATACAAATAAATTCCGCCACAACTTTGGTCTAAAGAATGCCGGTTATTAAAAGAGAAAGTTACTTACTTAGACGGAATATTTTCGAGGGTGCTCTTATCGAATCCTATGAAAATGTAAATCTGCGCCTCGGAATTTTTTTCAAATATCTCCATTCTTGCAAGAACTACTTCTTTTCCAAACCAAAATACACAACTGGAAAAGTGTTTAAAATTAAAGAAAGTAGTTAAATTCATGACCTCTTGTCATTAGAATGTTTAATATATAAATTAATCAAAAAGTAAAATTATTCAAATACGACTTATATAAAAAATAATTAAACTACAATATTATTTACTCACTTTTGCTTATCAAACATTAAAATTATATCACTTAACCTCCTCTATAATTTATTTATATTTTTCAGTTAACCTCCTTATGAATTATTAGATGATATATATATATATATATATATATATATATATATATTGACTTTGGTATTGAGCATTTATTTGTTGCTTATAACTTAAGAGAAGCTATTTTTTACCTTCCTTCTGTGTTGATACTTCTATATAATTTATAAACATTCATATATAACTACCATCTATAATGTCTCTGTAAAAAGACAATATGAATAAAAATAATAGGAAAACTTATCTAAGTCGATGCATTTTATCCTTCAATGATTTTATCAAGGCAAATATGTGAATTTTATTTTGAAACAATTATTTATAAATAAACATAAAAATCCCAAGCCAATATACATCAATATAAAAATTTGACAAAAATTTGAAAATATTCTTAAATTCATAACATAATGTTATTTAACAAAATATATTTAAATTGCATTAAGTTATGAATTTGCATAAAAAAATAGAAGAAATGTGTTTCATTAGACATTAAGTTACGTCACTTAGCATCTTCCATAATTTGCCAAGTAATTATGTCACTTGGCTTTCTCCATAATTTACATTGTAATTATGTCACTTAGCATCCTCCATAGTTTACATGTAATTATGTTACATAGCATCCTCCATAATTTGCCTTGTAATTATGTCACTTAGCATCCTCCATAGTTTACATGTAATTATGTCACTTAGCATCTCCATAATTTACCATGTACTTATGTCACTTGGTATCCTCCATAAGTTACCATGTAATTATGTCACTTAGCATCATCCATAATTTAACTAGACTTTTCAGTTAACATGATGGATATTTATGAGGGTCTGGTTAATTGTAAAATTTGAAAAATTAAGAATATTTTTACTTTTGTTCAAAAACACTTGGAAAATAAAATATTCACATTTCTGTTGATAAGTTCATCTGAGGCCGAAGCAGCTTGTGTAAGATAAGTTTGCCTTTTCTCTTTACTCATATTGACCTTTTACAGATATATAGTTCAGTCATACCTGAAATTTAACACACACATACACACACACACACACACACACACACACACACATATATATATATATATATATATATATATATATACACACACAAACATGCAGATTCTGGGCATGACGGTAAACTGCATCCGACCACAAGGTCTCTGATTAGGAGTTTATGAGGAGCATGGAACCACCTATTAATTCCTATAGTTCCCATTTCCATCCTGACCCGGAGTGGTAGCTCCTGTTAGGGTCCCAGCTATGGACAAATAGTTAAAACTCAAACTGGGGTCAAAAAACTATGAAAGTATAAAAATAGACGTTGATACAAATATATTCATAGAAATGAACTTTTATAGAAAAATATACATTTGTAAAGCAAAAAATATTGCCATAACATTTTTGGAGGAAAAGATTATTTGCAGCAAAACATTTTTAAATACAAAACTAGAAGACATTTTTGGTTTTCTAAAATAAGAATAAAAATAAAAAATTTTCATTAAAATCTGGCTAAATCAACCTTCGCACTATAACCGAACATTAAAAACAACAAGCTTAAAACCCCACCGTTTTGGCATTAAATAACCTACAGAGGTTAATATGCCGCTAAACAAAACTCAAACTCAAACAAACATGGATATATAAGTTTGTCAAACATGGACAGCAAGAGAGATATCGGTCAGTATAAGAGTACTCTGGACGAAATGTACCAATATATATATATATATATATATATATATATATATATATGGATGACTAATATATATATATATATATATATAAATTATAGATTAATTTATTTATTCTGCTCTGCTTAAGTATTGAGCACGGTTTTGTTATTGATTTTTCTTTGGGCTACGTACCGGCTCGGTCCAAATCGCTTTGGCTAATGTTCATGTGCTTAGCTTTTTCTTTTTTTTACAACCATTTTTTTCTTTCCGCATATATACGAGGAGGATTTTTCGAAACGAGTATAGTGATAAGTTTGCATATATATATATATATTAATATATGCACATCTTTACATTTAAGATACCACTTGGAGTTAAATGCATACGCAATAATCAGGTGTATATCATATAAACATATGTATACTTATCGATACATACATACATACTCACACACACACATATATATGTGTGTGTGTGTCTGTGTGTGTCTCTGTGTGTGTGTGTGTGTGTGTGTGTGTGTGTGTGTGTGTAATGACTGGCCACTCGTATTTGAGGATACCCGTCTAACGGGGCGGCTAGCTAATCCCCATTACAGACGCCTGCTCAGGCACACCAACAGATATCAACTGTGTTTTACACTCCAAATATGCTGTCTGACATGAACAACACTCTGAACAAAGCCAGGACGCTCAAACCCTCGATCACTATGATTTGTGACTTCGCATTAACACAACCATCAACGGCCTCTCAAAGGAAGCCGCCTACCCAATTTTAAACACAAGGCATGGGTCAACTCGTGGTATGGTTTTCGGCACTTTCCAATGATGCCGTATGCTGGGATCACCTCTTCCAGAGCGATAACATCAAAATCATCTTCCTGATATATCTACCATTGTGAAATTCGAACCCAGGATTCATGGTCAGAAAGCTAACATTCACTCGGCCACGCGTCCAGTATATATATATATATATATATATATATATATATATATATACTCAATTATGATCTGGGTATGTTTTTATATTATGACTTTGCACTACACATGAAGGAATTCTAAAAACTAAAATATTCTGTTAATCTTTTGAAATGATTTGTGAGCGTCTTTGTAGTTGCCAACACAGTTTGTTTATAGATACGTAATTTAGAATAAAGCACATTTCGTCTTTTTGCCTTGATAAAGTCCATCACAGGACGAAACGCCTAGGTGATTTAAAATACAGTTTTCTTCTTGTCTTTATTTTATTTCTGAAAGGTTTTTTCTGTTGCTGAGGTGATGTGTCGTCCCCAGTGGGGATCTTCATATCGAAATGGCCATTCAACATCTTTGAATTAATCCTTTTTTAATATATATTTGCTCTGTAATATTTTATTACATGGAGCTCTCTTCCTGTATCATTTTTTAATATTAAAATAAATTTTTAATATTAATTAGGATCGGTTTTTTGGAATTTACCTTCCTGCTTTTTTCCCTTGGATTGAAGTATCTGAATTAAAATATATATATATATATATATGGTGTAAACGTTGTGGTACAGTGAATATCGGCTAGGAATGAGAAATTGGGGAGCCGAGTTCGAATTCCAGTTGAATGCTCTGCATTCACTTACGCGCTAATACCCTTGGGGAAGGTATTAATCCGTCCTCTCGCTCCAGTTATGGGTTAAATAACAGGACAGATTGGGCTCTTTAGCCTTGGCTAGCAACCAGTCTACCGCTGCAGGTAGTGGCATCCTGTTGGAGGATAATTGAAAGCTTGAGGTCTATTGCTTGCTTCATCTGTGACATTTATATGCACCGACTGCGTTCCGAACAGTGTGAATGATTCTGCACAAGCCTTGACTACTTTAATCACATTACTTGTGTGTGTTTTCTTGCGGTTTACCTTGGTTTCATAACTGAAGCAATTAGGCTGTCGAATCTGACGAGAGAGTCCATTTTATATACATACAAAATAATGCAGTTCATCTATGAGGAACATTTTTAATATTCATAAGTTCTACATATATTAAATAAAATCGCCCTCATTCATGAGGAGGACTTAGGTGCTGTTTTGAAAGTGACTGCATGCCTGTATTAAGAAGTTCTCATCCAATATTGTTCCATATAGCGACCATTTAAGTAGTACTTGATTCTGCGCGGCTGTTGCACGTTCTCTCAACGTTACATCTTAGATGGTAATTTAAGAAAATCTGGCCATTACTTAATGAAGTAACTGCAATCGCTTTTCCTCTTCCCGACCACTCTCAATTAACCCTGCCGCACGAGTACGTCGACCTTAAGTAGACTGACCAGTGAAAGTGTCAATATTACCCATGAACCCAATTTCAAAAAATGTTGAAATCGAGGCCCATAATACGGCTGCTGTAACTAAAAGGAATGCTTTAGATTTGTTTGACTTATCGAAAAAGTGTTCATCCCGTTCTTGATAACCTTAATGATACTATTTTGTAATTAGAGAAGCAGAGAAAGACAGGTTTCGATATAATAATTTACCAACGCACATTCTCTGCATTTTGAAGTGGAGTGAGGCCTCTATGAACGGTTAGGAGTTCTGTCATTATGCCGTAGAATTGTATTTTCTCGAAACTGATTATCTTCCTTCGGCATCAAAGCCTTGAATCGGAAATGAACAATGATCAGTTGAAGCAAATTCACAACTCATAATAAATTAGCCAAGGGCATCTATTGTTCGATCAACTGATCGATAGATTGATCGATGCATAGAGAAATAGAGAATGAATGGACTGAAATAGATAGATAGATAGATAGATAGATAGATAGATAGATAGATAGATAGATAGATATAGAAGACACTGAGATAGATAAATAGATAGACAGGATGATACTGAGATAGATAAATAGATAGGAATACACTGAGATAGATAGATAGATAGATAGATAGATAGATAGATAGATAGATAGAGAAGACACTGAGATAGATAAATAGATAGACAGAAAGATACTGAGATAGATAAATAGATAGGAATAGATAGGAATAGATAGATAGATAGATAGATAGATAGAGAAGACACTGAGATAGATAAATAGATAGACAGAAAGATACTGAGATAGATAAATAGATAGGAATACACTGAGATAGATAGATAGATAGATAGATAGATAGATAGATAGATAGATAGATAGATCTGAACAGACTGAGATAGATAGATAGATAGATAGATAGATAGATAGATAGATAGATAGATAGATAGAGAAGTGAGTGATGAAATTTATCAGTCTAAGAAGGATTTTAAAATTAATTTTTATGTTTCAGTCTGTGTTCATATAACGGTGTTAGGTTAGTGACTGAAGCAGAAATGCCAGATCTAGACTGATAACATTGCAGGTTCTTCTTTCGACGGTTTGAAGAATATCTCGATATATAAAAGGAGAATCAGGACAGATGTGAGAACAGTATTTGATGGACGGCGAATATAAATACATCAGAAAATTCTGGCTTGAAAATATCTCACCCATTTTCTGGATCAACTTAAAGTGACATATTATTTCACTCCATTATTTGCTTAACACGGTGCTATATATATTTCCATTACATTTTAGTGGAAAACTTAAACCCGAGAAGGCGTTCTGAAATGTTTTTGTGGGGTTTAGCTTTAGCCATGCTGATGGAAAGAAAGAAAGTTTTTTTTGGGAGCAGTTTTGTTTTAGGGGCATTAAATTTAACAAGCCACTTCTTGGCGCTGTTCACAGCAGATTTTAGGAAATTTTCCAAATCAGCTGCCAACTTGATATTGTATAATATATCTGACTTGCTACTGAGACAAGAATAAATATTTGAACCATCAGCATCATTACTGAACCCGCAACTTATGAGATCGATGTTTCACCTTCACGAAAAACTTGCTGAATTTTGTTGATGAATACAACATGGTTGTTTACTTCGGATTCGCAATACCTGCAAGGAAAAAGAGTTTCTCGTCAACATGATGTCTGCTTTAAATAACGACAAAGAGCAGCATCTTACATGACTAAAGTATTAGGTTGAGTCATGAGTAATTTTTAAACCATTCTAATTGTAAGAATACAGAAGGCGATTATCTTCTCTTCTTTTGATGGAGATAAGTCACATGGGTAACGTTATGGTTGCTTAATGACTTTAATCAATATAGTGACGAAAGCGACAGTCAAATATTTAGTTTCTCTACAGCACCTAAACCAAAAGGTTACATTCTTTAGACCTCCACCCAGCATGGGATGGGCTGTGACTAAATCTGCCTCCACAGTAGCTTACAATGCTGTTTCCCTTTGGAAATATATTTTTTCAGGTACCGAATGAAACTGTAGCTAGCAGTTTCCAATTAGGGAAAACCCAAAACTCGCTTTTCCCCTTCGCCTTATATGTCCTCACCTGGGACGTGGTAGATGAATCCAGACCATTTTAATCTGGAGTCTAAAACATGGTTCCTCCATATATAGGAGTATCTTCAGATGATACGTAAGACTCTCTCTGTTTTATTTGTTCTTACACTCTGATTTGATGTGCAGATATATATGATGTATTATTTTCGAGTGGGACACCTGTATATATGTATATATAATTGTGTCTATGTCTTAGTCGTGTAAAAGACAGTTTAAGAACCACGCATGTTTGTCATTCTTTTTTCTTTTAGACATTCCATTCTGCTTTTTAAAAAATCATTTCACTACAGACAAGATAATAATGCCCCTAAGTTGCAAGGAGTAATGTGAGAGAATATGAAAAAAAAAAAATAAAACAATTAAAGAAAGTGAAAACCATAACATAACAGGAATTAAGAAGACAGAAGATAAAAAAAACCCTGTTCTGCTTTCCATGCACAAAATCATTAAGCGCTTATGGCTATCCCCACATTCCTACCTTTTGTTGCTCTTACTAACGTTTGCCAGTTTCTTTTTGTCCTTGTTCTGTCATCCATTCCCACAAACACATGAAGTGATCATGGCTCTCCACATATTATTTTTCTTGCTCTTAGTAACTTTTAATCCTTTACTATCCTTCTTTGTCCCTGTTCTACCATCCATTCCCACAAACTCATGAAGTGATCATGGCTCTCCACATATTATTTTTTTGTTGCTCTAAGTAACTTATAATTCTTTAATATACCTCTTTGTCCCTGTTCTAGCATTCATTCAAATAAACTCATTAAGTAATCATGGCTCTCCACAACTTTCTACCTTTTGATACTATAAGTGTCTTTTGCCTTATACCAACTTTCTTTGTTCTTTTTCTGCTATCAATTCAAACCAAGTCATCAATTAAATTACTTGGTATTTCCATTTCCTTAAATATGTTTTCTATGTGTCATGTACAATTAAGATATTGGCGGTCATAGCTCTCCACAATTTTTCTCTTTTGTAGCTATTTTATTTTATTTTATTAATCATGTAACAATGCAACAAAGCCACTTAGAGGCTGGGGGTTAATGAGTGTGAAAGTGTATAAGTAAAGGAAAAGCATTATTAAGGAGTAAGAACAATAAAAAAAGGAATTTTGAATTTAGAAGAGAACAGTTTACGTTGCATTTAAAGTTTTAAAGATCAAACGTTCCTGGAAGAGTAAGAAGCCAAAACGAGCTCCATAAGCAAAAATTGTGAGAAAAGAAACATTTAGCATAAAAGCCACGGTTGCATCTAGCCATTTTAACTATAAAAATGTTCCAAATCTAGTCAGTAGGTCGGTTAAGTACCATACGTGATACACGCTTAGGCGATCATATCTCGAAAGAGATATGACTGACTGGACAGAATATTGTCCCGCAGTAGGTTGCTATTACTTTCTGCGGTAGACTGGTTGCCAGCCAAGGCTATACAACCCAATCTGTCCTGTTATTTTACTCATAACTGGTGGGAAGAGACGTATTAATACCTTTCAAAGGGTACTTGCGCGTAAGTAAATGCAAGGAATTCAACTGGAACTCGAACTTGGCTCCCCGATTTGTCGATATCCACTACACCACAATTATTGCTGCGCTTCAATTTTTAAAGTCTGGGTACCATAGAGGAAAATTTCATGAGAAAGTTCATAAAATTTTTCGATTGCTGCAAAACGCATAAACGACTTGAGAAAAAGTTTATGTTATGGAAATAAGATTTAAGTGTTCGCCGAATTTCTCTACACGTCAAAGTCTGTGGAGCTTTACTCAAAAGTATAAAAGAGCTGCGTGATAAGTGGCAACAAGTCATCGGAAATGATGGCCAGTATATATTTGAATAAAATGTCATTGTACCACATTCTTTAGAAATAAGACTGATAAAAAAACGGAAACTATTTTTTAACTCGACCTAATATTACGATTATCCTTAATCCGAAATTTGAAAATTTGAAAACCTTCAAAATCCAATAGGTTTCTGGTGCTCACATGATTTGCCAAAATGAAAAATTTTCAAAAAGCAGTGAGAAGGTACCTATTTGATTTGCAGCTGTTGTAAGTGACCCAAACTGCCTTAGGTGGGCATTCCTCATAGCCTATGTTCGCACCAGTCACAGCGACACCTTTTTTTGTACATTACCAACCAGGTGTTTCATGCTTAGTAAAGATGTTATTTAAAATGTCAAAAGTCCTGCATTTATATATTTTTTGTAAGTAGTGATCATTTTTCTTTGTACACGTACAGAAAGTACCAAACTTCATTTTTACGTGAAATCTTAATTTCAACAGTTAAAAATCTGACCAGTATCATTACCTGTACCTGTATGTACACAATTAATAAATTTCATATAAAACTACTTTCAAGGTAAATTTTATTTAAATAAAACTAAATTCAGGGTATACGTATAAGCTGTGTTATGAAAAGTAAAATCGTATTTATACTTGGGTTCAGTTCCCAAGCTTCCTCATTTTATAGATGCTATATACAAATCACCATCTCCACACTCTTTAAACAGCGCAGACCCCGCTGGCTAGACCATTTCTACCGCATGCCAGACAGTCTTATTTCAAAAGACCTCCTGTATGGAGAGCTGGTCACTGGAAGAAGACCCACTGGGTGGCCACAACTACGATATCGTGACATCATAAAACGTGATATGAAAACTGTGGGCATCAACACTGATTCATAGGAGAGCGTAGCAGTCAACCGGACCAAATGGAGAGGAACCCTGGCCAAACAACATATATCAAGAGAGGAGCAACTAACACAAGTGGCCATGAAGAGGCGGGTTCGCAGGAAGCAAAATGACAGGTCAGACTGACTAAAATCAAAACATAAATGCAGCATCTGCAACAAAGACGGTCTCTACAGTCACAGACGCCGATGGTACAGCAAAGCAGACAACAAGGATGTTATCCATGGTCAAACCTGACCGACGGAAGCCTACCACTATATACAAATTAAACAGACTGTATTTCGAAATTCGAAAAATTCATAAAATCGAAGCAGTTTCGAGAATTTCGGATCATAGATTCTCAACCTGTATTATGATATGTTATGATTCTAAAATATCTTTAAAAATGAAGTAATTACAATGTTGTCTATAGTCATGAATTAATTCGGAAAAAGGCACGAATTAGAAAGCATCACACATGTCAAGCAATTGTCGCGATCTGTCCACGATGCATTCGTGTTAAATTATTCGTTGTTCCAGACTCTTCTCAGGAATTATAGCGTTTCCAGTTATCGAGGTGGGCTCGGGTGCTTGTAAAATCTTGATTGGAATTCTTTTGGAAAGACCAAGATATTCTGCCGAGCTGCTATTTCCAGATGTTATTTCTCGGCCATTTCGTTTTTATTTATATGTTTATTTTTTAAATCAATTCCCAAAACAGAGTGATATCGCCACTAAGACCAAATGAAACACTTGAAGAGAAAAATAACGAAAAAAAAAAATTGAAAATTTAACCGGAAACCCAATCCTAAACAGAAAACAAGTGATAAATCTATACTCCTGTACAAGAGATTGGAGAAGTTAGCGAACCGGACAATAAACAAACTCTTCTTTTCCTTTAAATTATTGTTAAAATAACAAAGAAAGACGACACATTACACGATTAAATTTTACTGTTTGGAATGAATTTATAGAAGTAAATCTATATTTCACATTGAGTGACTTCCCTTAGTCCCTTCTGCCAGTCATACCCTCTGAAATAACCATACATTGACCGATCGAAACCAAACTTTGAAGAGACGTACAAACAGGTAGGAGGAATAAAGCAGTTGCTTTACTAGGATGCGTTACTTAGTGAAATAATTTTCCATTAATTATTGTGGAAAAACTCAGTTTCATAATTTAACGTACAAAACACTTCCACTATTTTAAAAACAATTTAAATACTTATTTAATAAAAAAGAAATATTGTTTCATGCATATCTTTTCTATACACTTTTATAGATACACAAGGCTAACAACTATGTCCCACTCTTTTACTGTGAAACCAATAAAATGTAAATACAAATTCTTCTCCAGCAGCTTCTTTTCTCATAATTCTCGCGTGTGGAATTCCCTTGCTTCCCCGACAGCTACAATCTCCAAGAATTTAAATGTAAAGTCAATAGTCATCTCCTATCTCACTAACCTAAGGTTGGGTCACTATGTCGATCCAGGATGTTTTTTCCACCTGAATCCATCCTGCATATATACAAGTCAACCATCCGTCCGTGCATGGAGTACTGCTGCCATTTATGGTCAGGTGCCCCTGCCGTTCTCCTCAGTGTTCTTGACAAGCTCCAAAGGAGAGTCTGTAATGTGATAGGTACTGATCTGGCGACTCGACTGCAGCCACTTCCCCATCGTCGAAATGTGGCCTCCCTTTGTCTGTTCTATAAATACTTTCATGGCTTCTGCTCGGACGAGCTTATGTCACTGATGCCTCCTCAACAGGTGTTTACTCGTGCAACCAGACTGGTAACTGGGTCCCACCCATTCACAGTCAGGTTAGCCAATTGCAGACGACAATTCTACTCCTGCAGCTTCTTCTCTCGCACTTCCCGCCTGTGGAACTCGCTCCCGTATTCTTGCTTTCCTGATGGCTACAACCTCCAGAAATTTAAAGGCAAAGTCAATACTCATCTACTAACCACTGGACTCTAGCTCTCTCCCCACCCCTGTATAACCTTCCCTTTCTCTCCACCTATGTATCTGTCATCGCACCTGCATTGTATTGTTCCTTTCTAACTAGTTTGTACTCCTCACTCTTTTCTAATTAATCTTTTTATATTTATGTAACCCCCTGCACATCAGTGGCGTTTCCGCCTTGCTCGGGGTGAAATGATTAAAAAAAAACCTGCATCTTCTCTCTCATTCTCCTTTCTCCGTCAACTCCACTTTCATCAGTATTCTCATCCTTCTCTTACCCGCTTCTTGACACCCCCTATAACCTGTCACTCTTTGCCATAACTTTTTCCTTTGTAACCCCCTGCAAAATAGTGGCAGTAAACTGCATTGATTGGGGAAATATGATTATAAAAAGAAAAGATGCAGTTTGTACTACGTTTGTAAGAATTATAAACAAATCACAAGACCAAACGCTTTAAAAAGTTCGAATCTGACTCCAGAACGAAATATTTGCTCTTGGTTGTATGTTTTAAGTTCAAGAGTAAGAAATCCTAAGAATTTATTCTTAAAAAGTAGAAAAATATTGTTTATCATGAATTACTATAAAATTAAATTAAGTTAAAGAAATTATTAATCAGTAAAGTAGGGTTTTTGTCAAATTGTTTTTCAAAAAAATAAGTTTATTCTAATTTGATCGATTGGTCTGTGAAATTTAACGAAACTTAGAGCTTGTAAATCTCGACAAAAATGTTAGCGATAAATTTAGCAATACTAAATACCGTGAGAATTTCAACGGGCATTGTCAGCGTGTTGCAAGGAAATTTCACTGAATTATAATTTGAAATGGTGTATGAAATCAGTTTCACAACTCAAAAGTATCATTTTCTTAGAATTTAATTTTTATTCTGCAAAATTTCTTGAAAAATACGTAACTTTGGGGTTGGCTTAAGATTATTACAGACTCAAGAGTACATTCTTTGAAGTAAGGTCCCATCTTTACAATTTTAGAAGCTACGCTTTTTTTTCTCAGTAGGATGCTGAGAATACCATGGACTGAGCACGTGAGAAAAATGAGTTGTTGTAGAGGATACAAACGAGAAGTAAACACATACTTAACATCAGGAAGAAACAGATGAGGTTCCTGGGATAAGTAATGAGGAAAGATAACCTGGAGAATTTAATACTAACAGGACTGATAAAAGGAAATAGAGACAGGGGAAAGAAGGGCAAGACATACTTGATAGGCTTGAGAAAATGAATGGCAAGGCGGGGTCTGGGAGATATATTAACAGGAAAATATTGAGAGCAAAAAGAGACAGAGCCAGGTGGAAGTCCATATTCACCTACGTCCTGAAAAGACACAACACATGAAGAAAAAGAAGATGTGTTAAGCTCTTAGTATTTGTTTATATTTCTCAGATGAGTTATTTATAATATTTACATTATTCAGACTATTGTCTTCGTCTTTGTTGCCATTTGTACGACGTTTCGGCCGTTGTATGCCACGGCTTTCTTCAGGTGCTAGAAATTTCCACCCGAACCCTTTATTACAATCACTGGGGTACATCATTCTTATTCCTTGCGTAGTAGTAATGCCACGATTGGAAGTAAAAAATACTAGAGAAAACCATTAACATCAAAAAATTGCCGTATGAATTCTGGTAAAAAAAGGGTTACTAGACATTAGGTTTCTAAATCCCAAAAATTCAGTTGTTCTTGTTCTTAAGAACCCATGACCCAGTGGATACAGACGTTTAGTTTTTGTGACTTGTTCCTGTGAGTTTAATACCAGGCTACAGCAGTGGTAAACAAGTAAATTACAGGGTTACAGGGAGATAACTCATGACTTCCAATCGTGGAATTACTACTACGCAAGGAATGAGAATGATATACTCCAGTAGTTGTAATAAATAGGTTCGGTTCGAAAATCCTATCATCTGAAGAAGGTTGGAGCGTACAGCGGATGAAACGCCATACAAATGGCAACAAAGATGAGGACAATAGTCCGAATAATGTAAATACTGTGTTAAGCTCTTTTTGACTGAAGGGTATTAGTTTGTGTTCCTAATTTCCTTTAAGTTCTTTTTCTTACTTGCGTGGTCGTTTTATTGAGAAGACTTGTCGCCTCTTTTCAACAACAGACACATTACCAAAACATACTTTAATCTTAATGGCATCTCATAGACGATTGTAAGGCATGTTTTAGTCATCTTTTTCCCTTACTTCCTTAGAGTTCTTTTTTTTTTACAGATTCAGCAAGGTCACTTATGCAGGCAAGTTGATGGCAGCACTGGGAAGACGAGAGCTTAAAAATGGGTGTAGCATGAGTGCAGGTCACACTGTCCCGTTTTCGCCAATGATCTCTACTCACAGGCGAGCTGCCAAATCCTTATCATGAAGAGATATTTGACGCAGAATATTTTTCATGCATCGGATCAAAGGATTTCCTGCGAAGTTCCAGAAGGACTTGAGGGTTCTTTGAAAAGAAAAAAAAGTTGTTCATATATATATATATATATATATATATATATATATATATATATATATATATATATATATATAAAGCATCAAGATTACAATTCTAGTAAAAAAAAATGATAAAAAAGCGGATGTTGACACATTCGCACATATACCTAAACACAGGCACGCACATACAGTGTAGACACATTTTTTAGCTGATTCTATGGATTTAATAATAACACAACACTTTAATAAATCTTGGGCATTACTAATAAAACAACTTTTAGGCAAAATTTGACTTTATTCATCACCTTAGTCATCTTCTAGGGTGACAAACTGACTCCACCGCTTCTCTCAAAATTCAATGCCTTTTTTGTAGAACGATTAGTCTTTAGTCTCAAAATACGCCTCAGTTTCCCATATCACCTCTTGACTGGAGTCAAATCCTTGGAGCCTTCTTATGAGGTCTGCAAACAGCCAGTAGTCGTGGTGGGCCAGATCTGGAAAATAGGGTGGATGCCAAAGCAATTCAAAGTGCAATTCATGTAGTTTTACCATATGATAGACTTGTGACACGGTACATTGTCTTGGTAAAAGATCACGTTTTTCATCATTTGTGGCCGTTTTTAGCGATTTCTTCCTACAAACTTACTAATAATGCTATATAATATTCGCTATTGCTGGTTCTTACATTCTCAAAATAATCGACGAACAAAATACACTGCGAAACTTAAAATACGGAAGCCAAAACTTTGCTTGATGATGTTTGTGTCTTTGGTAGCTTTGGACGGCTTTCACCTGCTGCTGTCCACTCAGCTGACCGCCGTTTTTTAGTGGTGGATCCATGTTTTATCCATTGTCACATATTTACAAAAAACTTCTTTTTGTTACGTTGAAACAGTTGCAAACAATACTCTGAATATGCGTGTCGGATTTTTCCATTGTTTTGAACATTTGCAACTGTAGCTTCACTTAAATAACTGTAATTTGTGAACTAATGATCCGACTGTGCTCAGACTTTGTTACGTGCCATTTGAAGGCTAGTACTTCATGAAAATTATATGAATTTTTATTAGTGTTATCATCTATATGTCAATCCCAAGATTTATTGAGTGATGTGTTATGCAATCTATGGTTTCATTATTCAGTTTCATTAATGCTCGAAACTTTTTGTAGAGATTGCAAAAATTTTAAAGTCCGCCAGCACCATGATATCTTAAGCTAACAAAAAAGGGTTATGAAAATGAGAGCAAAAATTTGAAGGAAATAATATGCAGTAATAAGTTAATTTCATTATTATCTTTACTGTTATTGAATATACGATTAAAACAAGTTTCAAGAAGAGAAAGCATGTCTGGCCCAAAGTGGATTGTAAATCAGTTTCTGAAAAAAGTCGTGGTACTTTCAGTTTTTAGGCAATTCTCTGACATACAGGTGGTGATTCCTAACTTTTTGACGTATATATATATATATATATGTATATATATATATTAATCGTGTCACCCCAAGGAAAGCAGCAGGAAGATAGGCAGAGGTTGTAGAGCTTAGAAAGAATAGAGGAGCGTTCAGGGGCACAATTCTTCAAGACTATGATTGGGATTCCATCCCCACCACTCGTTTTGTGAGGGTCCAGTTTTGAAATTATGCTAGAGATCAGCGAGGGCGTGATGTAGACGTCATTCAGTTGGGCCTCAATTCTAGATGGGAAATCGGGTGTATGGATTCCAGACGAATCCAGACTCGAATTGGTCGAGAATCTACGGGCAAAGCATTCAGCTTTGTCCACTGAGGAGGTGAGGACCTCAAACTCGTTGATGAGTGGAGGTATTGAGGACTTACTCTTGTTAAGCACGCTTTTACAGAGGCACCAGTAGTCTTTGGTACCGAACTTAGAGGATGCTATGCGCTGTTTCATTCTGGCAGCAAACATCATCTTAGCTTCGTTAAATATCTTTTTACACTTATTACGAGCTGAGGCGAAAAGGCGCCTGTTTTGGTCCGACGCGTGGCTACGCTAAAGCCGGAAGAAGTGATTCCGGTGGGCAATGGCGGCCGAGCTAGCGGGCGACAACCAGGGAGACGAATGGGATTTAAGCTAAAAGTTCCTGGCAGGGATGAAAGCATTCATGCGAGCCTTAACCCAGAAAGAGACCTCTGATGCACAGTCTTTGATGGGAAGACTAAAAACATTGTTCCAAGGGACGTCGCAGAGAAAGTCACGGAACGAATCCCAGTCTGCTCTTTGATAGCAGTAGGATATTCTGTTTGTCTGGGTTTCTTGGGTAGGGGTGGAGTGGAACGAGATGTTGACAGAAACTACGGCGTGGTCAAAATTTCCGAGAGGTGGAGTAAGAATTTGGGGAGGAAGAATTTGGGGTGGAAGTGAAGCAGAGGTCTAGTAGCGAGTCCCTTCCGTTAGGGCTATTGGAGAAACATTATAGAAATATATAATTGTATATATATGTAATTATATTAATAGATAATTATATATGTATAAACATATGTGTGTGTGTCTGTGTGCAGAATTTGAATATATCACCCGAGAGATTCAAAATCTGTTAGTTAATCTGAATATGAAAGATCACATTTAAATATATATTAACACACTTGCCAACATCGAAACACACATAATCAGGCTTTCATATATATATATATATATATATATATATATATATATATATATATATATATATATATATACTAGCAGTATATCCAGCGTTGCTCGGGTGTAATGAAAACTTTAAAACTAATACATGGTCCTGGAGCTCAGACTCTTTGGACATTGGCACGAAAGACTAAAAAGCAATAGTTGTTTCCAGTTAAAGCGAAACCGTAGACTGAAAGAAAAATGAATTTTTGTTTTCCTGGTATCGATATCAAATAAGATATTTTCGTCGTAAACTGAATTTTGAAGGCTAAATAAGTCCTCTGAATAAATGGTATCATGGCTGAGACTAAGAACTTCAATTAAACCTACTTAGAGCCAAACCCGAACCAAAAACTAAAATAAAAAGGCTGAAAAAAATACAGGCATACAGGCAGATAAACAGACACACACACACAAACATCTTGCTTTTGATATATATATATATTATAGATTTTCTGCACTATTGTAAGAACTGCAACCTTGAAACTTCTGAATATCGTTTCTTATGTCTTTGTCTATGAGTGTATCAAATTTGATTAAAATCAGACCATTCCTTCTATAACCCGATTTTTTCAATTATCGATTTTCGATATTTATCGGGGATACCTCGACACAATACCTAGCTAAAAATACCCGCAGACAATTATAGTACAACTGTGTGAATTTTCAAGAAAATCGGTTGAGCCGTTTCGGAGTCTATAGTTAACAGACACACAGACACACACACACACAGAAAGTTCAACTTATAAATAAGTTTATATATATATATATATATATATATATATATATATATATATATAGGATAAGCTCCATACAAAGGAAGACAGAAAACAGGGACATGACAGCAAATTAGGAAAACCATTCCTGGCGACATGACTAGCGACATCATAACAGTGTCTTCACAAAACTTTAAAAGCGGCATGCTTAGTTAAAATGACATTTTCTTTATATTAATCCTATATATATATAGCCCAGAGGTAGAATCGGTGACTGACGCCACATCGGTTCGATTTCACACCTGGGTTAAAAGCAATCGGAGTCTAATCGTACTGATGAGCTGTGATACAGCGAAACAGATCTGTCTGTGGATGACTACGCTCTCACACTCTGATTGAGCACTCTGGAAGAATGGGAGACTTTGAAAAACAGTAGCTACTTTGGCATGTACACATCGCTCATTCAATAATGAATTAAAA
Organism: Ascarosepion bandense; assembly: GCA_037127315.1. Classification (NCBI taxonomy): domain Eukaryota; kingdom Metazoa; phylum Mollusca; class Cephalopoda; order Sepiida; family Sepiidae; genus Ascarosepion; species Ascarosepion bandense. The sequence continues at coordinate 46,491 of JBBBDQ010000215.1, forward strand.
CACTCTGGCTATTGGGCGTGTATAATGATAATATACGCACTAAAAAATCTGCCTTCTTCTACCGAGCGACCATAGCCCAGAGGTAGAATCACCGACTGACGCCGAATCGGTTGGGTTTCAATCCTGGGTTAAAAGCAATCGGAGTCTAACCGTACTGATGAGCAGTGGTACAGCGAAATAGATCTGTCTGAGGATGACTATATATATATATATATATATATATATATATATATATATATATTTGCTCTGTAATATTTTATTACATGGAGCTCTCTTCCTGTATCATTTTTTAATATTAAAATAAACTTTTAATATTAATTAGGATCGGGTTTTTTGGAATTTACCTTCCTGCTTTTTTCCCTTGGATTGAAGTATCTGAATTAAAATATATATATATATATATATATATATATATATATATATATATATATATATATATATATATATATATATATATATATATATATATATATATATATATATATATATATGTGTATATATATATATATATATATATATATATATATATATATATATGTTTGTGTGTGTTCAAACAATAAAATGAAATCCATATTGTCAATGAAATTGATGATATTATTTGTGTGTGGATGTTCGTCTGTGTGTCTTTGTATAACATATTTTACAAGGAAATTCAAACAGAGAAATAAAAAGGTTCCCTGTAAAATTATTTTCCATGGTTAAACCCAAATCCATGTTTAATCCTTTGATATGTGATTCTTTATTGTAAATGTATTTAAACGCCGTTCTTCGTCTTTCTTGTTTGCTCTTAAATGAAGACGCTATAAGCAAGGATCTGATGTCATCATTGCTATGGAAGTGTTGGTTGAAGTGCGCAGCCTCAGTGAAAAGCTAACAAAATCCCCAGGAAGACATGTCTAAATGGGATGACTCTGATCAAAGTGAGATAATGTGTGAGAGTTAAACATGGAAAAGGGCCAATACAAATCTACTTCAGGGAACAAGACAAAAGAATTAATATTCTTGCACTGATGTCATTAAAGTCCGTTGGATTTTAAATTTAGCCCATTTTCAAAACCAATGTTCAATAATTTACACTTACAATAGCTGCAGGAGCAGTCAAAAGTTTTAAAATTTCCATAAAAAAAATCATTGGTTATTCGAATGTCAGCTAAATTAAAATATACATAGAAAAATCACGCTTCCACGAATCAATGACCCTCGTATTATTTTTTGCCGATTTTAAAACAATGTTCACACTTAAATCGCCCGAAGTAGTCTATATCGAGCGTTCGTTCTTCGATAAAAGCTCGCAACCACAATAAGTGTGTTTGAATCGAATGATATCGTAATTTTCTGAATTTTAGCTTAAAACAACTTTTAAACTTTTGCTGGCATTTCTGTCTCTTTGGTACAATTTACTTAAAGTTCTTTAAATAAGATATTTTTTTAATCAATTTACCCCATTAACCAAATTTCTGTGGCAGTGTGGCATCGAAATTCTACGTTCTACAATCGTTGTTTTCCTCCCAACATATGCATTTCTGTTTAAATCATTTCTCACAACGCAAGGCAATAAAGCCACTAAGACTGAATGATGAGACTTAAATCCCTAAAGATTTGTTTCTATAGTGAAACGTTTAACGGGTAAATTATGAAAGTATTTATAGAAATAAAATATACAAGGGTAATTCTTTCAAACATGTTTCTATGGGAGCATAGAATGGAAAATAAAATTAGAAGTTTCTGGTTGTGGATCTTCAAATGCTGTGAATTATTTACTTGATGATTTACCTTGTGAATAACTTAAGCAGGGGAAATTATGAATTGAAAAATACTATTTTCTTTTTTACATTACACTGGTGAACAAGATTTTTGGTGCCAAGAACCAAAAAAAACAAACTTTTTTCCCTAATTTGATGACGCTGATTCTAAAAATGACCTTAGATTTTTATTGTTAGCTACCGTTTTCGTTGTACTGAAATTGCTCAGTTTTGGAAGAAAAAGATCAATTTATGATGTTGGCTGATCGCAACATTTAGTTAATAAATTTTCAGGTAGGCGAAATAAACTATATTTATAAAAAAATCAAGTGTTTTTGAGTAAAAATTATAAAAGCGAATTACCGAAGTTTTCTAATTTATCGTCAAAATTCAAATAAACTGATAATCTTTATCAGTAATAGAATTTATCAGTTATACGATCATATGAGAATTAAGGTTCATTTTTTATAGCAATCTGTATAAATTTCCGTATAATTTCGATTGTGTTAGTGATGAAGAAGAATAACTATTCTATTAGGGTATCAAACAATAGAAAAGCGCTACCAGGAACAGGGGTACAAACGAATGATGACTGACTACAGTTGGAGTATCAAAAAGAAATTAATAAACATTGAACATGACAGACAATAAAGAAAAAGGAACATTTTTACCGTAGTTCTTATGTCCACGATGTTTTATTTCTGCTGTTAGTTTATTTAATGATTTTATGAAAATACTTGTTGGTCTTGGGATGTTTAATCGTGTTATTTTTAAAGACTTGTAATTGAAAAAGTAATATTTCTCTATAAGCAGACAAATATTTGTTGTCTTAAATACAAATTGAGAGGTTTCTAGGATTTTACTTTGAAAATTATTGCCATTGGTCAATATCATATATACAGAAAACAAATGAAAAATTGCAGCACTTCTGTACAGAAAAAACGATAGCTCAGTAAAGAAGTAAGGTCATTTTCAGATTCAATTCCCTCAAATTAGCTAAAATAGATGTTTGTTGTTTCGAAACCATTTCAGATTTGTTTTTGTTGACGAGTGTATTTTATAGTATTTACATTATTCGGACTATTGTCCTCATCTTTGTTGCCATTTGTACGACCTTTCGGCCATTGTACTCTCCGGCATTCCTCAGGTGCTAGGAATTTCAAACCGACCCGTTTATTACAATCATTGCGGTATATCATTCTCATTCCTTGCTTTAACCCTCTTCTTGTAGTACTTATGAGTTATCTCTCTCTAAACGAACTCTCTAAGTTAATTGTTCACCACTGCTGTAGCCTGGCATTTAACTCACAGATTTTTGGGTCAATCACTGGAACTAACCAACGTCTATATCCACTGGGCCACGTGTTCTTAAGGATAATAACAACTGAATTTCTAGGACTTATAAACATAATGCTCAGTAACCATTTTTTATCAGAGTTCATGTTGCAATTTTTGAATTTTATTGGTTTTCTCTATTATTTTTACCAAAGCTCATATTGCAATTATGAACACTGATATCTTCACGACCAATGGAATAAAAACAGTATGAAATAAAAAATACTAAAATAAATCCGCATTCAAGTTACTTGTTCACCACTGCTCTAACCTGATATTGAACTCACAACTCTTTGAGTCAAGTTACAGGAACTACCCAACGTCTATATCTAATGGGCCATGTGTCTTTAAGGATTAGAGGAAGATAACTCATGACTACCAGAAGAGGCACTACTACGCAAGGAAGGAAGATCATATACCCCAGAAATTGTAATAAAGTGTTCGGCTCGAAATTCCTAACAACTAAAGAAAGCCGGAGTGTACAACGGCCGAAACGTCATACAAAGAGCAAAAAGATTAGGACAATAGTCGGAATAATGTAAATACTACCTCATCTCAGAAATAAGGACAAATACAGTGTAATTTATTTATTTATTTATTTATTTATATCTATCTATCTATCTATCTATCTATCTATCTATCTATCTATCTATCTATCTATCTATCTATCTATCTATCTCAGTCTTTCATATTTATTCACTCTATCTTTGTACATGTGCTGATGGTGTGATGTACCGCGGCTCCGAAAGTGAAATTGGAGTTCGAATTCCGGTCGTGATCGTTACGCCACTTATGCATACATATAAATAAGGTTTAGAATTATAATTTCTTTTCTTAAAACATCGGTAATGGGATATTCATTCACAATCCAAAAATATTTTTCGGTTTTAAAAAAGCAAGAAAGAGTCGATAAAACGAATTAGTTTTTACATTGCTCGGACTGTCGTCTTCCGCTATGCTGCCATATTTACGACGTTTCGGTCGTTGTACGCTCAGGTCTTCTGATGATTGAAATTTCAAACTGAGAACTTTATTTTATTCACCAGGGTAGATTGTTTTAGTTCCACGGGGCATGCCTTTTCAAGAATCTCTGTATCAATTATCTCCCTTTGATTCAACTCATCTTTTGTTCCTCTCTGCTGTAGGTTTCGAACTCACAACTCTTTGGGTCGAATCATTGGATTCAACCAACGCTTTTATCCACTGATCTAGTATCACTGAGTATTTTGCCCAGTAGATAAAACAGTGGAACTAGAACAATCTACCCGGGTGAACGAAATACAAGGTTCGGTTCGAAATTCCACTCATCTGAAGAAGGCCGGAATTACAACGGACAAAACGTCGTGGATATGGCAAAAAATATATGGAAAACAGTGAGAACAGTGTAAACAATTACCATACCGCATCACAGAAATATAACAAACAAACAAATCAGTCAATCAGATAGGAGTAAATAGGTTTACATATCAATCGAACCACACTGTTCTCTTGTTTTTTGAACAGGAGTAGAGTTTTATTTCTTGTTTCCTGTTTAGAACTGGAGTTCCGGTTCCTCTTAAAGTCCTCTGGTTGTTTTTCACTCCTTATTAACATCTTATGGCTTAGCGGACTTATCGCCTTGCTGTGGGTGAAATGACTGAACCCTGCTTGCCGACCCTTTACCATTTTTTGTGAGTGTTGAATTCTCTAGGCTTTCTTTTCTCATTATGCGTCCCAGCGGCGGGATGTGGCTTCTCTCTACCTCTTTTATAAATATTTTCACGGCTTCTGCTCTGACGAACTTAGGTAACTGGTGCCCCCTCCAAAATAATTTACTCGGGCAACCAGACTGGCATCAAGGTTCCACGTATTTACAGCTAGATCAACCAAATGCAGGCGGCAATTATACTCCATCAGCGTTTTTTCCCGCGCTTTTCGTCTGTGGAACTCCTATCCATATATTCGTTTTCCTGACGGCTATAACCGCCAAGAATTTAAATGCAAAGTCAATTCCCATCTCTTATGCACTTAACTCCAGCCCTTTCCACGTCACTCCGTGTATCTTGTTCTTTTCCTTTCTCTCTACCTTTGTAACTGTCTTCACTCCTGTGTTCATATCCTTCTCTTGCCCTTCCTTGTTCACCCCCTGTAGCTGGTTCATCTTTGTCTTCACTCTTTTCCTGTCTAAAACATTAACTCACTTATGTAGCCCCTTGCAGATCAGTGGCGGTACCGCTTTCCTTGTTTAAAAAAAAAGAAAAGAAAAAATGCTAGTTATGGCTTTTCTTTGTTCATATTAATTTCCTCGTAGTTTCGATTTGAATGAAATAGAAGTCCTCTTTATTCAAATATTTAAGGAAAAGTTCAATAGTGTGGCACTTTTTTCACATCGTCTAGTGTATACACATACATGAAATCACAAAGCACGCAAATATAAATATATACGGGATTGATGCATGGACGCTCCGTGATGAAACAAGAGCTTCATGCGAAGCAAAGTTTTCTAGCGTATGATTTTTATCTTCGGGATTGTACACACGATCTGACAATTGGATTATTCATGTCAGTTTGTTTGCTGTTTTTTTCCCATCATTTTCATATGCTATCTATACTCTATCATCATTTAGCATATTTACTGATTTTTCCGTTTGCAAGTTCGCATTTTTGCAAGCATCGTTTTCTTTCCGGGAGGTCAAAATATCTATTTTAATGTTCGCAAATCATTCACAATGCAAGATTTCACAAATTGCATCATTTATTTCCAAGGAAAAGTAAAAAAAAAAAAAATCCGTGATCAGTGGCACAGTTTTCCGCTGCACTTTTTTGCACATTAAAATTGAAGAGCAAACAGAGGTCAGTGTGATACATATTTTTTGCTTACATACACCGGATAGCCATAATCCGTGAAATCCAAGTTATTGTTCACCACTGGTCTAACCTGATATTGAACTCACTACTGTTTGGGTCAAGTTACAGGAACTACCCAACGTCTATATCTACTGGGCCATGTGTCCTTAAGGATTAGAGGAAGATAACTCGTGACTAACAGAAGAGGCACTACTACGCAAGGAATGAAGATCATATACCCCAGAGATTGTATTAAAGGGTTTGGATCAAAATTCCTAGCAACTTAAGAAAGCCGGAGCCTACAACGGCCGAAACGTCGTACAAGGGCCAACAAAGATGAGGACAATAGTTCGAATAATGTAAATACTGTAAATACGACCTCATCTCAGAAATAAGGACAAATACAGTGTAATTTATATCTATCTATCTATCTATCTATCTATCTATCTATCTATCTATCTATCTATCTATCTATCTATCTATGTCTGTTCAATAATCTATCTATCTATCTATCTATCTATCTATCTATCTATCTATCTATCTATCTATGTCTGTTCAATATCTATCTATCTATCTACCTACCTATCTATCTATCTATCTATCTATCTATCTATCTATCTATCTATCTATCTATCTATGTCTGTCAATATCTATCTATCTATCTATCTATCTATCTATCTATCTATCTATCTCGTGAGACTATATAGTTTCTAGAATATTCAGGTCGGAAAATGAAAACAAATAAATATACTAGCTTACTAAAAAATGTATAGTCTACGTAAATATGACTAAAAATAACGTTTAACTCATATATATATATATATATATATATATATATAGATAGATAGATAGATAGATAGATAGATAGATTGATTGATTGATTGCTTAATTACTTAGTTTTTGGTCATAATTAAATTAGACCAGAACACATTTATATTTAAAAAAATGTTCAATACAATTATATTTTAGAACTTTTGAATATTATTAATTTGTAAATGAGTTATTAAGCGACCTAGGTTTCTACTATGCATATACCTATTAGGTTCATACAACCATGGATGAACACGTTATAATTTCTTGTAATGTTAAAAATTGCGCGTTCAAACATTCCCCGATACGTGAGCGTTCAAAAAAAAAGTTAAACGGTAAAATCAGTTATTGCAAATCGCCTGAAGACACCACATGGTAGAAACCTAGATAGCGTAAAACTCGTTTACAAATGAAGAATATATATAAGTAGCTGATCAGCTTTTTAAGACCAGATGCAAAAGGGTAAAAAAATATGAAATACTGTTACGTTAATCGAAATATATTTGCAAAACATTTACATTTATTTAGAAAAAATAGTATACCATCAAACAAGTGAATATTTTAAGCTTTTAATTGATTAATTTGAACAAACACTGAGAACGTAATTTTTGGTCGGTCATAAAGATAAGGCCAAGTAAATAAAAGTAGAAAATGCAGGACAAATAAGTCGAAAAGAAAATTTAATGATCAGTACATCCTCAATTTTTGCGAATTACTTCGAAAATTCTCTTTGGTATAATAATTGTTAACTTCTGGGTGATTGGGATGCTCACCCATGATGCATAAACTGCAGTACAAAGAACATCCACAGTTTGGAAATTGTGATCCTTTGCCATCCATCCTCAAACGTTCTCAGTTAGGTTCAGGTCTGGAGAGCGCGGTGGATGGCTCAAAAGCTGAATGTTGTTTTGCATAAAAAACTCATTTGACCTTCGAGCATTTTGGATTGCAGCATTGTCCTGCTAGAAAACCAAGTTTTCTCTACATAAACGAGAACCTTCAGTAATTAGCGATGCCGTTCTTAACATGTCAATATAGCAAGCAGCTTTTTGATGACCTTTTACCTCCTATAACTCCATTGTACCAAAATAAAACCCAAACCACAATTGATACACTTCCACTGTGTCGGTGTGAGAACATTTATATGAGACCAATTTTGCATGCCAGTAACGCTGAAAACCGCCTGGGCCATCGAAATTGAATTTTTTATCGTCTGATAACAACACTTTATTCCATTAATACACATCCAATATTTGATACTTGGAAGCAAACTGGAATATTTATGGTGAGGAATAAGGCGAGGACATTCTGAAACCCTTCATTATTTAAATGCCGCCTAATATTTCAAGAACTGCATTCAGCATCTGTATTTGCTTTTAACTGAGTTGATGTTGGGCTTGAATTTATTTACATAAAAACTCACTGTACATATATATATAGTACTGAGCAAAAGTATTAGGACAAGAATTATTTTATTTTTAGATTGGGTTCTATAATCTTGGCTGGCAACCAGTCTACCGAAGAAACATTGGCAACCTACTGCGGGATAATCTTCTGCCCAGTCAGTCATGTCTCTTTCGAGACATGATCGCCCAAAGTGTGTATCACGTATGGAACTTAACTGACTATCAAATCTTGGCGTCTCCGATTCGTCGTTTGTTTTTTGGTTGGTTAAAGAAGGATACTGAGGATACCATGGACCGAACATGTGAGCAACGTCAATGTTTTGGCGGTGATGCAAACGAAAAGAAACCTTATACTTATTATCCGGAAAAGACACCTAAAGTTTCTGGCACACCTACTGAGTAAGGAGGGCTTTGAGAATCTAATACTCCCGGGACAATTAGAGGAAAAGAGAGACATGGGAGAACAATGTAAGACATACTTGATAGGCTTGAGCAAGTGGATGGCAGAGTGGGGTTTGGGAACGATCCTAATAAAAAGTGCTAAGAGGGACAAGGAATAGAGATAAGTGAAGGTCCATAATCGCGGCACATGAAAAAAAAAAAATTTTGTTTACCGTCATATCAATCACTATCGGTTGTTTAAAGCCGAAATCTGTCTGTTTAGAATATAATTTTATGACTTCAACAAAATGTCTCGACGAAATTGTATGCCTTCAACTAAAGAAACTGTATTCTTGCTAAGTTTTCTTATATAAAAATTTATTGCAGTTATTTTTATTATAAAAGTTTTTATACTTTCATAGGATTTTAAAATTGCCAGGCAAGTAACTATTTCTCCATAGCTAGAACCGTGACAATTGCTACAAACACAAAAATTAAGAGATGATAGCACGCTCTTCAAAATTTCTAATCTCTCCTTCAGAGGCCTTGCTGCTGTTTGTAGTTTATCATCGTAACCAGGATACGCAACTTGACCTGTTAATCTTGCTGATAGTTACATTACTATTGGTGCTGTTCCTATCGGCTCGGAACGAGAAATCGGCAAGCCGAGTTCGAATTCCAGTTGAATTCCTTGCATTCACTTACGCGTAAATACCCTCGGGAAAGGTATTAATCTGCCTCTTCGCTCCAGTTATGGGTTAAATAACAGGACAGATTAAGGTTCTATAGCCTTGGCTGGTAACCTGTATACTGCAGAAAGTAATGGCAACCTAGTGCAGAATAATCTTCTGTCCAGTCAGTCATGTCTTTTTCGAGACATGATAGCGCAAGCGTGTATCACGTGTGGCGCTTAACTGACATTTTTCTATCCGTTCATACAATTTCAAATTCTTTTTCTCAAGAATTATCCTCTGATGGGCAAAACGTTATTGGTCCGCAATCACCGAGTCGTCATTCTGACAACAAAAATAAATCTGTTTAACTTTTATATTCAGCGAAAATTTGAAGATTTACAATTTTTGTTTAAGAGATAAAAAAACATATAACAGCATATAAATATAAAAAATAATGAATCTATTTATATTGATTAAGAGGAAAATAAATATTAAATGAAAAATATAATTAAATATGAACACTTGCTATAAAAAAAAAACAAGTAGAATTTTTTAAAATCTCCAAAAGAAAACAAAATGTAAAAAAAAAGTTAAAACAAAGCAATAAAATTTAGTTTTTCTGAGCTTTCGTATTTAATATATTGACTTTACCAATTAAAACCTAGTTAAAGATTGGTGACTAGGTTTCATCATTTTGCTGTTGAGATTTCTAGATGTAACTATAACAGTTTTTTCTCTCGTATTTCTCACTTGTAGAACTCTTCCAGATTCTTGTTTTCCAGTTAATTTTGAGCTTCAAAAATTAAAATAAACGTCAGTGGTTACCTTCTGTCTTCTTAATTCCTGTTCTATTTTCGTTCGATCCTATGTTTAAAACGAAAAATTCTAAATAAGAAACTGAAAAATATGATCATTTTTTTTGTACAATGGGAGCGAATACCCCAGTTTAATGTCAGCTAAGGGCTTTTTCACATTGAAACATCAGAGTTAAGGGTACCTAGTCAGTACTAAGATGAACGATCGCTTGGCAATACCAGGTGTGTAACATTGGGTGCACGGGTTGTGTTATTGATAACGGCACGTAAATGGAAATCGAAGATTCGACTTCCAGTTCCAGTTGTATTTGTTATATTCATTCATACTCAAGTACTCTTGATTAATATATGAATTAGCCTCTTCCCCCAGCTATGGGTTAATTAGTACTACCTGCATCAGTGAATCATTATTGTTTCCAGCGAATAATTACAATCTAAAATAATTTCTGATATTGAATAACCTGAAAAACGTTGACGAGTCATAAAAATCAATCAATCATAGAAAACCCCAGGTGAATGTCATCAAAAGTTTTCTAAAAAATTCAATTTGAACTAATTTTTTTTTTCCAGAAATGATTGTGACTTCAACAAGAAAAAATTCTATTCTTTTTCGAATTCTTCTGGCTGCTGCTGCTGCTATTATTATTATTATTATTATTATTATTATTATTATTATTATTATTATTATTATTATTATTATTATGTCGTTTTTCATTATAAATCGATTTCTGCTATGGTTGCATTACCTACCAAGTCTACAGGAAGACCTAAAAAAGGTCGTGGTGTGTTGTTATGGCTCTTTTTCATGTTTTTTTCATATCTCGCTAATATCCCTAGCGTTACATAGACAAAGTTTTTGTATATCTCTTAAACTGGGGGTTCCAGGGATTCTTTTAATGTGTTTTTTGTTCCATTTTTTTAATCATTTTAAGTGCACCAACTATCACTGGGATGATTCTGGTTTTCAATTTCCACATTTTTTTCTACTTCTATTTCCAGATCTTGGTTGCTATGTTACAATCCGCTGGAAAGCCATATCAATTAATAAGCAAGTTTTCTTTTTGGTTTTTAACAATAATTTCCGGCCTATTTGCTTTAATTTTTTGTCTGTATAGATGGTGTAATCCTAAAGTGGATTATTCCGACGTGATCCGAACACGCAACCTTCTGAACGTCGGGGTCGCCAGTTTATAGTGGTGGTTCGTTCTTTTGAAGGGTAGTTGTATATTGTTGAAGATTAACGGAATTTGGCCTTGTTGTTGATAGCCCACTATAATTCATAGAAAAATTATAAATCAAGAAAATCAAATTGAGTTGAGAAATAACATTTTATAAATACACATATCAATTAAGGTTTTACAATTAAAGTAATCCTTTAAATATGGGCCCAACGGACGTTAAAATGTTCATGGCAATAAAATGCTGAAAAGAGAATTAATGCTTAGGTATGTGGGAGCGTTGTGAGTAAGGAATGTCTTTGATGTATCCGCTCCTTAGGTCAGCAAGTAGTTTTGAGACAGCAAAGAAGGAAAGGAGAAGTTAAGGGAGGCGAGCATAGTAAGTCGCTTGACTTGGTCAAAGGAGTTACTAATTACTCTCTTCTCTCTCGAGTCAGTCTGTGTCGGTCTGTCTGGGTCGGTCTGTCTGTGCTTTCTGTATCGGCTTTTTTTTTTCGACTTTTTCGATCGATCGCACCAGATCATTTGGAAATTCACATCGTATCTGATTCTGGGCTTCCCACTGGCCGATGAATAAAATTCGCGTAGGCTCGCGAACTGGAAATGTAATATTTAATTAATTATTAGTTTTCAACCGGAACATCTGCGCGAGGCCGGATGCGCATCGACGAGTTTTGGTAATTTGCTTATGGATCGCAAGAGTGCAAACATCCGGTCGCTCGCTTTTGCTCGTTCGGTATCACCACAATCCCATAGAATGGTGACATCTCCTATTTTTGTAACCGGGGCGCGGTGATGTTAATACCAGTGTTTGTTTATATATTTTCCATAGTGTTTGAACATTGTCCAGTGTAAATATTGCCCCCACTGTATCGTGACGATTTTTACATTTTTGAGGGCAAGTACAGAACATCCTGAGATTAGATGGTCTATTGTTTCTTGGTATTTATTACAGAACCTGCATTTTGGATTCACATTATTATGTACAATATTTCCCTGAAAGTTCTTAGTGAAAAGACTTTGGTCTTGCGCATCAAGAATAAAGCCTTCAGTTTCAGATTTTAATCCAGATGCACGTAACCATCGATGAGTATTAACTTTAGCAAGCACGTTCTGGATATTATTATTATTATTATTATTATTATTATTATTATTATTATTATTATATTTCGATTTTTGTTATGGTCACACTACTTGCCAAATCTGCAGGAAAACCTACGGGAAGTACTGGTGTCTTGTTATGGCCAAATTTCATGATTTGTTTTTCTACCCCCAATCTAAATCATCCCTGGCGTTACCGGGACAAAGTTTTTGTTAGTGAGTGGACTGTACTTATCAAAGTCAATGTTCATATTTCTCTTAGGTTGGGATTTCCAGTGTTTTTATTTTTATTTATTTTTGTTTTTTTTTTCTTTCCAATTTTATGACTGGTACTATTCTTGTTTTCAATTCCCACATTATTTTCTATTTCAATTTCCAAGTCTTTATACTTCAATTATTATTATGTCATTTTTCATCATATTTAGATTTCTGCATTGGTCTCACTACCAACCAAGTCTGCGGGGAGACCTAAGGCAGGTAGTGGCGTGTTGTTATGACTCCATTTCATGTTTTTCTATCCTCCCTATCATCCCCAGCATTACATAGATAACGTTTTCCTTAGTGTGTGGGCTGTACTTAATAATACAATTTTTTGTATATCTCTTAAGCTGGGGTTTCCAGGGATTCTTTCAATGTGTTGTTTTGTTCCATTTTTTATCATTCCAAGTGCACCTACTATCACTGGCACAACTCTTGTTTTCAATTTCCACATTTTTTCTATTTCAATTTCCAGGTCTTTATATTTTGACAGTTTTTCAAATTCCTTGATTGCTATGTTACAATCCGCTGGACAAGCCATATCAATTAATAGACAAGTTTTCTCCTTCTGGTTTTTAACAATAATGTCTGGCCTGTTTGCTTCAATTTTTCTGTCTGTGTAGATGGTGTAATCCCATAGAATGGTTACATCTTCTATTTCTGTAACCGGTGCTGGATGATGTTCATACCAGTGTTTGTTTACAGCTTTTCCATAATGTTTGCACATTGCCCAATGTAAATATTGCCCAACTCTATCGTGGCGATTTTTATATTCGTTTGGGGCAAGCACAGAACAGCCTGAGATTAGGTGGTCTATTGTTTCTTGGTGTTTATCACAAAACCTGCATTTTGGATCCATATTATTATGCATAATATTTGCCTGAAAGTTTCTCGTGAAAAGACTTTGGTCTTGTGCTGCAAGTATAAATCCTTCAGTTTCAGACTTTAATCCAGATGCACGTAACCATCGATGAGTATTAACTTTGTCAACATTGGATTTATTGGCACGTACTGGATATTGGCCATGCAGAGGTTTGTCTTGCCAGCGCTGTTTCATCTTTTCAAGAGCTTTATCTTTGGCTTTCATTTTCATATTTTTTGCCGCAATAGTTGGTTCTTGGCTACTGTTTTGCTTTTCTACAGAATCTACTAACTGTAATTCTTGTTTGTATTTACTGCCTTCTTTTATTATTGAATATTTTTTCTTTCTTTCTTCATGTTGCCTTACTAATTGTATCATCCAATCCTTTGTTGTTTCTATGTATGTTAGTAAGCCAATAGTTGTTGTCTTGTATGACAATTCCAGCTGAATAAGACCCCTTCCACCTTCTTTACGGGGTATGTATAGACGGTCTACATCAGCCTTTGGGTGATGCATCCTATGCTTAGAAAGAAGCTTTCTTGTTTTAGCATCCATTCGCCTGATGTCGTTTAGAGTCCAGTTTAAGATGTTGAAGCTATATTGGACAACTGGGATTGCAAGGCTATTAATGGCCATAACTCTATTCTGTGAATTTAATTCAGTTTTTAATATCATTCGTAGCCTTCTATAGTACTCTTTACGCACTATTTCTTTCATTTTTTTTATGGTGAATGTTTTCGCTCTCATTTACACCTAGGTATTTATAAGCTTCTTCTGGTTTCAATTCTTTTATTGTTACAGCAGGGTCTAGGCTAATTGAGGATGTTTCTTGTATTGATCCACGTAAAACTGTAGCTTTAGCACATTTATTCAAATTAAATTTCATTCCAATGTCTTCGCTGAAGCATTTTACAGTTTGCAGAAGACCTTCCAGCTCATTATCATTCTTAGCATATAACTTTAAGTCATCCATGTAAAATAGATGGCTTATTTTCTTTTGGCCTATTTTATAACCACATTCTGTCTTATTAAGTTGACTGGTTAGTGCTATTAATGATATGCAGAATAGTAAGGGAGATAAAGAATCACCTTGAAATATACCTCTTTTGATGTTTATTTCATCAGACTTATCGGTTCCATTTATATGATTGAGGTAAAGGGTTGTTTTCCATATAGACATGCACTGTTTGATGAAATTGATGATGACGGGCGATATCTTGTATATATTTAAAGTCTTTAAAATCCATTCATGTGGCACACTATCGAATGCCTTTCGGTAGTCTATCCAGGCAGTACTAAGATTTTTCTTTGTCTTGTAGCAGTTTTCCAGGATCATTTTGTTAATTAGCAATTGGTCTTTACAGCCATAACAGCCACGTTTGCACCCTTTTTGTTCAAGCGGTATCATGTCATTTCTTTCTAAGAATAAATATGTTTGTTTTGTTAAAATAGATGTTAGTAGTTTATATGTTGTCGGAAGACATGTAATTGGTCTGTAGTTTTTCGGGTTGTTTGTGTCACCATTCTTGGGTAGAAGAAATGTAATTCCTTTTGTCATCCATGCAGGAATTTTAGTGGGATCGTCAACCATTTCTTGGAGTTCTTTGGCTAATTTTTTATGTGCTGCATTTAAATAATATAGCCAAAAGTTAGGAATTTTATCTATACCTGGAGTCTTCCAATTGTGTGCTTTTTTTAGTGCAAATTTAATATCATCTTCTGTAATTCCAGACCATGTCTGTTCGGGTTTATTCTTCATTCGTTCTATCTCCTGCGTAATCCAATGTACTTCCTTGCTAGGTTCTTTAGGGCAAGCCCATATCTTTTCCCAGAACTGTGTGACTTCTTCCATTCTGGGGGGTACTGTCACTTCAATTCTTTTTTTACCTATTTCCCTGTAAAATCTCTTTGTATCAGTCTGAAAGATCTTGTTTTGTCTGTAAAATTTTGCTCTTTTTTCATAGCGTCTTATTCTTTGAGCCTTCAGTTGGATTTTTTGCTTTATTTTTTCTTTATTTGATAAGACGTCATTTTCATTCCTGATGTTATATTTTTTTTCGGCTCTTCTTCTTTTCCTAGTTCTTACATTTATTCCTCTACTCAGTTCATCCAGTACTGACAGTTCACTTCTTAGTTGTTCGATTTCTTTTTCGATTTTTCTTTTCCAAGGTGGATCTTCACGTCTGCGTGACTGCCTTGTTTTTATTTTGATGTTTAATTTTTTTGTTGCTGCTGTTGCTGATGCATATATTACTTCGTTAAGATTTGTATTCGGGTCTTCATCCAGTATTGATTTCAGTGCTGCATTGTACAATTTAATAGTTCGGAGGTTTTGTTTTGTTGGTTGGAATTTTGGGAGCTGTTCACGTTCCTCCATTGTAATACTTTGTATTTGACTTAGCTGGTTTTTTATTTCTATCTTGGCTTCCTGTATATTGTTATTTTCGGTCAAATAATTATCTTCGATGTGTTCTGAACTAATTTTATTTTTGTCTTTTAACTGACTCAGACTCAGATCGCACCTTTCCAGCACTTTTAGACTTACATCATTATCTTCGCAGTGATTTGCGTGTTTCACGGTTTCTACATTATGACCTGTGATTTGTTTGATGTTATTACTTTTTATTTCTGGTTCCGGTTCCTTTTCATATTTTGTTGATTCGACTCTTCTTGTTACAATTCTTTTAATTTCGTGAATCTCAGCCTCTGACAGTCGGTTATTACGAATAATGTACCTACGTACATTGGCCAATTTATTTTCGTCAATATACTTTCTATTTGTTTGACCAACTTTTTCACGCCAAATGTCATATGTTTGGCGAGTCATGTTTTTTTGAGGTTTGAGTAACGCTTCATGAAATGCAGTCATAACGACTTTGTACTCCTCACGAGACCATTTTATTTTTTCTTTCTTTAAATATACGGTTGTAGATCTAGCTGGTGAATTTTCAGGACCATCATTAGGATTATCCTGGTTGTGGGGACCTGAAGATACATTCTTTGTGTAGGAGTTTGTTCCTATGGCAGATTTTTCGACCTCAGGTAGGTTCCCTCCTGAAGGACGGGCTCCCTGTTTATCCACTGGAAGAGCCATACTGGACTTTTTATTTCTATTTGTGTTTTTCATGTTTTTCCCACGAGTGACGCACGGGTCCAAAAGTCCACCCAAAGTTGCCCGGCACGTTGGGTAACGGTCTTTTACAAACAGGGTCCCGAAGCCTGTAGGGAATCGTTTGTGACCTCATAACGCAGTAGCCATTCACTCCTCGGCACGATTAACACCTTGAGTTGCGGGTTGTTGTTCGGAGTTTTCCTTCTCCTAAATGGGCTGCCAAGCAACATCTGACATAGACGCGATTGGAATTCAAGGAGAAAGACGGCTCAACGAAACTTATTATTATTATTATTATTATTATTATTATTATTATTATGTACTCTAAACAAAGCTCCCATTGACTCATTTCCTAAGCTAAATTTTGGTCAAGTCGGGAGTGGTCTGTCACGTATCTTCCCCTTCAAACAATGAGATGCGACCGTTTATCCTGATACATGCCAAAAAGAATAAGGTCGACTGACAAATGACATTTTTGTCTCTCGGGCCACAGAAACTGTCATATTTTTCCATTTCCATCTTTTGCTTTCAGACAATATATAAATAAAATAAAAATATAAAAACGAGTGAGAAAGAAAGAGAGAGAGAGAGAGAGAGAAGGAGAAGGAGAAGGGAAATTTGTTTCTTTTTTAAACCATTCCCCTAATGTCAGTTTCTTTGTATGGAGGGGAAAAACGCAAAAAACAAATGTCGTTTCTTTTTAGTTGAAGTCCTAAAACAACCAAATCATGTAATTTATCTTTTGCAAGCCAAAACCTTTTGTATTAAAATCACTTACCAATTTTTACTTTATTTTCGTTTTCAGAACAGAAAATGATTTAGAAAAGTATCACAGTTTCCAAAATTTATATATACTGTAAAAGAGAACTACAAAGTTCAAAACAGTGTTTAAAAAATTGTTTTATTTCTAAAGTTAACTCTAAATAAGAAACACATGTGGGCCATCTTTTGTTTTATATATATATATATATATATATATATATATATATATATATATATAGTACTGTGCAAAAGTATTAAGACAAGATCTATTTTATCTTTTATGAGGTGTGTTAACAGAAAATAAACAATTTAATTAAAGTAATTTTATTTAATTTACTAAACATACTTGTTACAAAATAAATTTAATGTTTACTATAATAGCCTTTTGCTTTGATCACAGCCTTCATTGTGTCACACATTGAAATCAAAAGCGTCTTCAATGTATCCAATAGTATCTCCTGCCAAGCAGCTTGTATTTGTTCCCAAATAAGAAAAAGTCAGTCCATGCCAATGCGTCTTTCGATCTCCGTGTCACATTTCCCATTCTCTGCCAAAATTATCGATTTTTTGCACTATTGGAAATTTGACTGTGTGTGTGTGTGTGTGTCTGTGTGTGTGTGTATCCGTTACCTATAGACACTGAAATGGCTGAACCGATTTTCTTGAAAATTTACACAGTTGTACTATAAGCGTCCGCGAGTGTTCTTAGCTGGGTTTTGTGTTAAGGTACCCCCGATAAATATCGAAAATCGATAATCGAAAAAATCGGGTTATAGAAGGAGTGGTCCGATTTTAATCAAATTTGATACACTCATAGACAAAGACATAAGAAACGATATTTAGAAGTTTCAAGGTTGAAGTTCTTACAATAGTGCAGAAAATCGATAATATATATATAAAAGGCAAGATGTTTGTGTGTGTGTCTGTTTATCCGCCTGTATGTCCTTTATACAAATCCACAATTTTTATCCGATTCTCATCAAACTTCATACAAATATTCTTTAGGCTGAGTCTGAGCTCCAGGACCATGGATTAGTTTTAAAGCTTTCATTATACCCGAGCAACGCCGGGCTATACTGCTAGTATATTTATAAATCTACCATTCGTTCTTACACTGAATACTGTTGCCATCTCTGTTTCACTGCTACTGCTATTCATCACGAAGTTAACGTCAAAATCCAAAAAAGGAACTGCAATATAATTCGTCCTGACTTGACATTTCGAATTCAGTAACATTTTCACCGACGAGATGTGGCTACCTTATGTCGCTTCGACAAAATTTACATGAAAACTTGTCTGACGAGCTTTTTTTCTCTGGTGCCCCAGTCATGTGAATTTAAGCGTTTTACTAGGTTAGCATCTAAGTCTCACCCTTTTACTGTTGAAATAGTTAAATGTAACCGGCACTTCTACTCGAACCATTTCTTTTCTTGCACTACCCGCGTGTGAAATTCCCTTTCGTTTACTTGTTATTCTGATAGCTACAATCTCCAAAAATTTAAATACAACGTCAATTGGCAGTTTCTATCTTTTGGTATCTCGTTCATCATATATCTTTTCTTCAATAAACCCTGTACCCTGTCTTTTCTCTCATTTTAACCCTTTGCAAATTAGTGGCGGTTAAATAAAAAAAAGTTCCTAATCTCCAATTGACACTGGTGAAACATTCAAATATTTGGTAAATTTTCGTTGTAAGTCCAGACGCTTTCCCTCTTCAAATTTATCCAAAATAGCATTATCTCTGTGCAAATGTATATGCTGAACTCAAATCAACTGTTAGTTATTGAAGAAACTT
Source organism: Ascarosepion bandense (assembly GCA_037127315.1). NCBI lineage: Eukaryota > Metazoa > Mollusca > Cephalopoda > Sepiida > Sepiidae > Ascarosepion > Ascarosepion bandense. The sequence goes on from JBBBDQ010000215.1 coordinate 65,548, forward strand.
ACCTTTTTTTATATCTAAATGTCCATAAAGAGACGAACTATATCTTGCATTTTTCTCTCCCGTAACTCTCACGAAGTCATGTAATTAACTGCAGAATGACGTACTGCGTATGGGAACGATTTCTGGTCGATTTTTCTTCATTTAGTGATACTTCCGGCGATGTACTTCCGTTAATGAAAGTAATGCGCTATTGTATTTCTACGATTATTACTCTCATAACAGGAAGTACATTGCAAGAAGTTTCAGTAAAGGAAGAAAATCGACCAAAATACAAAAGAAAATTGCTGCCTACGTAGAACGTCATTCTGCAGTTAATTACATGACTTCGTGAGAGTTACGGGTGGGAAAAAGTGCGAGATATAGTTCGTTTTTTATGGACTTTCAAATCAAAAAAGGTAAATTTCGTCAATAACTAATTGTTGATTTGAGTTCAGCAGATACATTTGCAAAGAAATAATGCTATTTTGTATAAATTTGAAGGGGGAAAAGCCGTCGGTACCTAAACCGAACATTTACCAAATACTTAAAACCAGAAAATGTACGATGAAAACAGAGCCTCAAAAGTTAAAAAATAAAAGGAAAGCAAATATATACACTAGATTCAACACATAATACACAGTAGGTTAAATACTTTAAACTTAACAAATACGATAACAAACAGCGAAAAAAGCAGAAAACGTAGATTTGAAACAGATTAACAATTTACGTAATCAAAAGTTAATGTAATAATAATAATAATAATAATAATGATAAACAATGAAAAATTAAATAATCAATAATAAAAAAATAAGCCAAAGTTAACAAATTCATTGCTAGGAAGGTTGGGTGACTGTGTCGGGCCAGGATGTTTTTTGCCGCCTCAATCCAACTTGCACATATACAAATCAACCATCCGTCCGTGTATGGAATACTGCTGTCATATCTGGTCAGACGCCCCCGCTATTCATCTCAGTGTTCTCGACAGGCTCCAAAGAAAAATCGGTAATGTGATAGGTACCGACTTGGTGGCTCGACTCCAGCCATTTTCTTACCGGCGGAATGTGCTTTCTCTCTGTCTGTTCTATAAATATTTTCATGGCTTCTGCTCTGATGAACTGGAGTCACTGGTGCCACTGCAACAGGAGTTTACTCGTGCAACCGGACTGGCAACTGGGTCCTACCAATTTATAGTTAAATTAACCAAATCAGTCGCCAATTCTACTCCAACAGTTTCTTTTCTCACACTTCCCGCCTGTGTAACTCTCTTCCATATTCTTGCTTTCCTGACGGCTTCAACCTGCAGAAATTTAAATGCAATGTCAATACCCATCTCTTAACCACTTGACTCTAGTTTTTTCTACATCACACTGCATATATTTCATTTCTCTCTATCTTGCAACTTTCATCACACCTGTATTCCCATCCTTCTTTTGCTCCTTTCTCTGACACACTCTGTAACTGGTTCGTCTTTCTCTTTACTCTCCTCATCTAAGCTTTTACTCTAATGTAACCCCCTACGCATCAGTAGTGTTACCGCCTTTCTTGGAGTGAAATGATTAAAAAAGACTATAAAAATCGCTATTAATAGTCGTTTTCTAATTCACAATTATTTTTACTCTAAAATAATCTGAAATATAACTGTTACTGCTAACCCAATAATCGTTAACATAATATAGTTGACCTTGCTAGACATATTGCACCACTTCCAGTATATATAAATAGTGCAGTCAAACACATTGCAAGAATACTGTGTTCAAGCATGATATGGTTCTGTGCTGAATTTAAGTGTCCACGTTTTCTGTATCTGTCAGTTTCTGCCTCACTCTCTGTATATATATATATATATATATATATATATATATATATATATAAGCAGACATATCTGTTTCGCTGTATCACAGCCCATCAGTACAGTTAGACATCCGATTGCTTTTAACCCAGGATTGAAACCCGACCGAATGGGCTTCAGTTGGCGATTCTACTACTGACGCTCGGTAGATTCTACTATGGACGCTCGGTAGAAGAAGGGACAAACTTTTAGCGTGTGATATATCATGTATTCATGCTCCGTTAATGAGAGTGTTATAATTCATTACTGAATGAACAATGCATAGATGCTAGAGTAGCTACTGCTTTTTCAAAGTCTACTATTCTTCCAGAGTGCTCAATCAGAGTGTGAGAGCGTATATATATATATATATATATATATATATATATATATATATATATATATATATCGTCACATGCGTATGTGCGTGTTAGTACCACCTTATGACATCTAGATTCAGACTATAAGTGCTTTCCTTCTATTTACACATCCAATGTTTAATACTGTGCTGTTAAACACTGTTACTTCATATTTAATGAAAAATTGGTGTGTGTGGTAATTTCAAGACATCGCTAGCCACTACTTTCTCCCATCTTTCTGGTAGCATTTGAATTCCAAGTCGAAAAACTGACATGTCTTCAAGGCTATCCACGAGTCGAGTCGACCCATTTTTTGACAACTTCATAAGAATAAAAGTGCTGCTCTATCTGGTGAATACGGCGGGTGTAAAAGAACTTTGCATTTAGCGTTTCCAAATAGGTTTTCAACCGTTTTATAACGTGTGGCTTTGTGTTGTCATGTTTTCAAAATTACTTGGTCGTGTCTCTGCTCGTATAACGGTCGGTTTTTCTTCAATGCTCTGCTCAAACGCACTAAGCATAGTCGATAGTGATCTCCTATTTTGCTTAAGGTCGGTTTGAGAAGCTCATAATAAACTACACCCAGCTGATCCCACCAAATACAGTGCAGACGCCTCGAACCATGAATATTCGGCTTTTCCGCTGATGTTGATGCATGGCCGGGCTAAAACACGATTTTCTACGCTCAAGGTTATCGTAGTGTATCCACTTTTCATTACCTGTCACCATACGATGCAAAAAACTTTACGTTTCTGCCGTCGAAGCAGCTGTTTACAAGGAATGAGACGCCGCTCGACGTTTCTAGGCTTCAATTTGTACGAAACCCAATGTCCTTGCTATTGAATCATCCCTAATGCGTTCAAACGTTTCAAAACTCGTGTGTGGTCAACTCTTAATGATTCTGCAGATTCAGCTCAGTCTAACATGAGTCTTCATGAAGTAATGTTTTCAATTTTTCGTCCTCAGTCCTTTTGGTGTGCCAGAGAGCTCTTTATTTTAAACATTAAAATCATTTTTTTTGAAAAGTCTAAACCAATCTCTGCATGTTGTTTCCGACAGAGCATGGTCACCGTCAGTCTAAACAAATCTTGTGTGTTTCAGCTGCAAATTTCTTTTGAATAAAGTAGTGCAGTAAAATTCCCCTTAAATACACTTTCTTTGGCACTTTCTATGTTAATATAAACATTGACTTCAATGTTCACTTATATATATTTCAATATTCGAATGCGCTAATCTGCTCGAAATTGTAGATAAACTGTCCGAAATTCAATTTGGGTTGTTTTATTATAGCGACTTTGACCATTTCAGTCATTTATATATATATATATATATATATATATATATATATATATATATATATAAACAATGTGGTGTAAGGAGAAATTTTTGTCTACGTTCATGTATTCTTTGGAAGACGGTAATTTAGAAATTGTCGGTATGGTGTAACGTCACGTGTAACAAATATTGGGTTCGTGGTTACACCCAAGGGAAGGCGATTATATATATATATATATATATAGGTAATTAAATTTCAAGCAATCCAGGATCGCCACGACTGCGTCGGGGGTTTCAGTCAGAGAAAAGACTAGGTACAGTAGATTCCAGCATAGTAGCACGCTTAAATTCAGGTGGTAGGAGAAAAGAGTTCGTCACTGTTAGAAGCGATGTGTGTTTGTCTAATGAGCGTGATGCGCGTGCGTGCACATCAAATTTATCATATAAACTTCAAAATACTGTCTCCTGTGATGAATGGTATTCTAATTACTATCAGTCAGCCATTTAAGTGCCATATGCGATACATGCTTGGGCGATCAAGTCTCGAAAGAGACATGATTGACTGGGCACAAGATTTTCCCGCAGACTGGTTGCCAACCAAGGCTTAGGAACCCAATCTGTCCAGTAATCTGGCCCAAAGCTGGAGGGAAAAGACGGATTAATATATTTCCCAAAGGTATATGTGCGTAAGTGAATGAACGAATTCAACTGGAATTCGAAATCGAGTCTCCGATATCTCGTTCGGAGTCGATATCCACTGCAGCATAAGGCTATTTTGTATAATAATAATTTCGGGATTTTTGAGCATTTTCTTTTTTACATTTTTTTCTTTTATTCTGCTAACATTATTTTGATGTGTTCTATTCATTATTATTATTTATTTAAAATTCCTTCCTAGAAGAATTATTTCTTCATACGTTTCTTTTTTTCTTTTAAATTTCTTCCTTCTTTTTACGATACTCTTCATTCTCTTTTATTCGTGCTTTGGGTGAAGGGATTGCTAAAATATTCCAAATAGCCATTTGTTTGTTTTGTGATCTCTTTCTTCAAAAGTACCAGGCAAAATATCTTCTACAGCACGTATCTCACAATAGAGTCTCAAGCACCAAACTTCCCTCCGTAATAGTTCTTCTAATTATGGGTTTTTGCGATGTAGAAGACAGCGTCTCTTTTCTTTATTAATCATTAACGATTATGAAAGAGATGGTTAATCAGCATGGGTAGTCAATACAGTAATTATCAAGTGATGACAATCGAATCTAAAGCAATGATGCTTATTAGACATTATATAATAGCGAAGACAAATATAGAGAGGTGAAAAACGTTGTTAATAATAATGATAATAATATTGTTCTTTTAGTACTTGATAAATATTGTGACGGGTCATTATGTTAAAAAATAAAAATAAAACATCGATAAATTTTAGAACTAAATTTGTCGCGAATGAAACAAATGATAGCGTCTTAATAGTGCAAAAATCACTGCAAAATAGTGTTTAACAACTTAAATGTGCATGTGTGCAGTTATCGATCCGGAAACCAGACTTCGCTTGCCGTGTTCAAATTTGTTCTGATTTCTTATTCTAACCCTACGACCTTAATTTCTTAAATTGTTCATTTTCAATCGCTTGGAGCTAACGCTGTTCGAAACTTTCAGATGTATTTTTTTTAAAAATCCTTTCATCACAAACAGGATGATAATGCCACTAAGGAGTGACTGGGAATGGGATGGAATGAGACGTCTTAGGTCAAAAGAAAGGACAATAAAAGAACAGTGTACAAGAAGACAGCAGTTGGCGATTGATGATGTATCTATATTTTTAAAGATTACAGTCATGTCTCTTTCGCCCAAGCGTGTATCCCGTATAGCACTTAACTGAATGAATATCCTAGTTAAACTGTAAGTAAAACTGTAAAAAGTCAGAGATCGATAATATGCATTATTTATACTACGAACAGAACCCACTTTTTATCAATAAAAAAATTCATATTTTCGATTTTGAAAAATGTCTTAGATTGAGAACGGTCTAATGAAAGCTAACCTATAAAATTTAATCCCTGAAAAATGTTTGCTCTATTTCTTTTGACGAGCGGGCCAGTCTGAGTATTATGAAGGTTCCCTGATAAAATGCTTTCATAATGCTTTCAATATCTTAATTTAAGCCGAAATTGGAACTAGTAACATGTGTATCCTGGGTTATTGCAACATTGGAAGCCATAAAAGAATCCCGTCCTAAAACTGTGTCTAGCTTCTTGCCATTTTTATTGCTGTGGCTTCAACAGTGGAATGAACGCACATTTATTAGAGGCAATACAAGATCTCTCAGAAGAATTATAGGTTTGTGCCCTAAATGAATCACGGTCTATTCGCTATCCCAAAGATTAGCTTATGCCCATGTAAATAGATACTAAGGTTCCAAAGGTTTGAGGAACACCGTCTGTATTAAGTAATTTGTAATTTGCATACTTCTTTTGCTTTAATTAAATGCCTGTTCTCACACTCTCAGCGGACCTCAAGTGGAATGACTATATCGAACCTATTGATAAATCCGCTGCCATGAAAGCCGGTTCTCTGTTCAGGGCCCGGAAGTTTTTCCCGCCTGAGACCATCCTGCACATCTATAAATCTACCATCCGCCCGTGTATTGAATACTACTGCCACGTCTGCTCGAGTGCTCCTATCTCCTCAGGGTCCTTGACAAAATACAATGGAGAATCTGTAATGTGATTGATACCGACTTGGCAGCCCGGCTGCTGTCACTCTCTCGCCGGCGTGATGTGGCTTCCCTGTGCCTCTTCTATAAATACTTTCCCGGCTTCTGCTTCGATGAACTTAGTTCACTGGTATCCCATACGTATGAATTTGCAAGAGATACGAGATTAGCAACTAGGTCTCACCCCTTTACAGTGAAACATATAAAATGTAACCGCAATTTCTACTCTAACAGTCTCTTTTCTCGTACTTCCCACCTGTGGAATTCTCTTCCATATACTTGCTTCCCAGACAGCTACAATTTCCCGAAATTTAAATGTAAGGTCAATAGACATCTGTCACACTAACTCGCATCCATTCTCTCAAACACTCTACCCATCTACCCAACCCCCATCCTCAGTATCCTCATCCGTCTACCAACCTCCTTCCAACATTTCCTATAACTAACCACTCTTTCTCATCACTTTCCCCTATGTAACCCCCTGCGCAATAGTGGCAGTGGAATGACTTGCTTGGGGTGAAATGATAAAAAAAAGACTAAAACTATTTAACCCATTAGTATATAGCATGGATTTTTTTTTTTTTAGAGAAGGGCTATGTAAAATCATATCTCTACAAGCCTTAAAATTACCATTAGCCAAGAAATCAGATTAAACAAAAAAGCAAGCTAACGTTTTAATCGTTCTGGGTATGGCGACAAACTACATTTGACAGCAAGGCCTCTGTTTTGAGGAGCGTGAAACCAACTCCTAACTGTTGCTGTTACCAGGTCCATCCGAACCCAGAAGGTAACAACTTTTAGTGTCCCAGCTAAAGCAAATAGGGAACACTCACCTGAGGTAAACACATGAAAATATAAAACACATTAGAAAAATTTACCAGTAATATAGTTTCATAGTAAAAATACTAATAATACGTTTTTAGAAAAAAATAATTACCAAAACTTATAAGTAAATAACATTTCAGAATTAAATGTACCATAAAAAGTTGATATGCCATTAAACAAACCAAACTAACATTTTAAGGAAACTTCGTGCAGCAATGGATTAATTTCATTATTATTATTATTGTTATTATTATTATTATTAGTTGTTGTAATAGTAGTAGTGGTAGTGGTATTTTAAACAAATGATTGACGCAACGCTTCTAATAGTTTGATGCATTTACAGAAGAACGTGATATATGGAAATAAAAAAGTCAAGACAGGACAATATTTCTTTAACAATATTTCTTCTGCATGTTATGTATCAGAAATGCATAGAGGTACAAAAGATATAAAAGAAATATCGTTCTAGCAACGGCACTTGCTTTGAGAAAAACGTCTGTACTTGTAATCAACGCGGCAAAGCGAATGAAATCAAATGACAGGGAAATTCCATAAACTTTAAACTAAACTGTTTGACTAAATTTTTAGATGAGTACACAACCTGGATGTGCGTTGTGGCGCAGTGGATATCGGCTCGGAACGAGAAATCGGGGAGTCGAGTTCGAATTCCAGTTGAAATTCCTTGCATTGTCTTACGCACAAATGCCCTTGGGAAAGGTATTAATCCGTCTCTTCCTTCCAGTTATGAGTTAAATATCAGGACAGATTGGGTTCTATAGCCTTGGTCGGCAACCAGTCTACCGCAGAAAGCAATGGCAACCTACTGCGGGATAATCTTCTGCCCAGTCAGTCATGTCTCTTTCGAGACATGATCGCCCAAGCGTGTATCGCGTATGGCACTTAACTGTCTGACACAACCTGTTATGTGACTTGCGTTTATGTTGTATTCCATTTACGCTGGCTGGGTTTCCTTCGCTTTCACGCTTATAAATGTTTTGCTTAAAATAAACGACGTGTGGATAAGTATCTATTTTTCATATATTTATACATGTATGCAATTTTTAAAAGTATCTTTAAGAAAATATAATGCCGAAATATTATTAATATTATTAAATATACAGAAATTGCTCAAGGAAGTTAAAATCTCTCTGGCCCAAAGGGAGATAAAAAATTAGTTTTGAAAAGTTATGTGCGTTGTGGTGCAGTGGATATCGGAGCTGAGTTCGAATTCCAGTTGAAATTCCTTGCATTAACTTACGCACAAATACCCTTGGGAAAGGTATTAATACGTCTCTTTCCTTTAGTTATGGGTTAAATAACTGCACAGATTGGGTTCTATAGCCTTGGTCGGCAACCAGTTTATATCAGAAAGTTAATGGCAACCTACTGTGGGAGAATCTTCTGCCCAGTCAGTCATGTCTCAAATGATCGCCCAAACGTGTATCACGTATGGCACTCAACTGACTGATCTAAACTTCAATCATTTTGTTATTCTTCCAAATCCAGAGGGTGGTTCAAAATTTGGCCCATAGTTTATATCATATTCGCAACCAAAACGTTAAAATAAAGAAAAACAATGAGATTAGCCCAGACGAAACTCATATGCTTAAACTGACTTTGTAAATTCCGATATAAGTAACTAGCAGTATAGCCCAGCGTTGCTCGGGTATAATGAAAGCTTTAAAACTCATCCATGGTTCTGGAGCTCAGATTCTTTGGACGTTGACACAAAAGACTAAAAAGCAATAGTTGTTTCCACTTGAAGCGAAACCGTAAACTGAAAGAAAAATGAATGGATGTAAGTGAAATTTTGAAAGTTTTTTTCGTCGTAAACTGAATTTTGAAGGCTAAATAAGTCCTCTTAGTAAATGGTATCATGGCTGAGACTAAGAACTACAATTATACCTACTTAGAGCCAAACCCGAATCAAAAACTAAAATAAAAGGGCTGAAAAAATACAGACATACAGGCAGATGAACAGACACACACACAAACATCTTGCCTTATATATATATATATATATTATCGATTTTCTGCACTATTGTAACACCTGCAACCTTGAAACTTCTGAATATCTTTGTTATGTCTTTGTCTATGAGTGTATCAAATTTGATTAAAATCGGACCACTCCTTCTATAACCTGATTTTTTCGATTATCGATTTTTGATATTTATCGGGGGTACCTCAACACAAAACCTAGGTAAGAACACTCGCAGACGCTTATAGTACAACTGTGTAAATTTTCAAGAAAATCGGTTTAGCCGTTTCGGAGTCTATAGGTAACGGATACACACACACACAGACACACCCACACACACAAAGTTTCATTTATAAATAAGTTTAGATTTTCTTCTAGACATAAAGGCGAGGACTGAATTAAATCATCTACAAATGACTGGAAGTGGTGGCTAATGCAAATAATCTGATTATATAAGTTAACATTTTGTAAATGAAAGATACGCCTCGTTTAGTATTAGATTTCTTTAAAGATTTCTGGAAAGAAAAATTCTTCAATTTGATACTTTTTTAAACTTTTAGCTTGGCTGATTTTTTTTTCTTTATAATGAAATGGTTTTATAAAAATCAAAAACTTAATTATCTGATCAACTTAACAGAATTTGTGAAACATTCAAAAAACCGTTTTTACTTTTTTCTGATACCTACAAGCGATTTAAATGTTAAAATAAATGCTTAACCAAATGTTTAACCAAACGTTAAACTTAGTTTTCTTTATTTATGTATTTATTTTAGCCATGTTGTTCACTTTTAATGTCTCAGAATCAGTCAAACCTAATTCAGGTATTTAATCGGATATTTTAACGTATTATGCCTGGACTGATCTCGCTTACAAAAACATGTTATCGGTTCTATATGAAAAACGTGATTACGTTTCGAAACGAGATTCTCGCATTTTCATAAATCTTTCCCAATGGTTTTTATTATGTTCAACCTAGAATCAAACGGAATCTTGATATGTAACTCTTAATTTATTATTTGTTTAATAATATAGGAAAAATCTAGTAAACCCGCATACATTTTTCTTATTACTATAAACGTAGGTACGCAATAAGGATTTTTAATGATTTCATCACGAGGAAGATAATCAAGCCACTAATATGCGACGGGTTAATTCGTGTAAAAAATATGAAAAAAAGAAAAAATCTATTTATGAGAGAGAACAATAACAGGACAGAAATTAAAAAGACAGAATATATCGATTGTTGCTGAATTAAAATTCTTAAAGAACAAAATTGACTAGAAAGGAAGAAGTCAGACGAAAATTCCACAATCGAAAAGTGCAAAAAAAGAAATTTAACTTATGGTTTCTTTCTAGCCATTTCAAATGTTAAATGATGAGAACTTACCGCCAATCTAGTCAGTCAGTTAAATGTCATAAGTGATACACGCTTTAGGCGATCATGTTTCGAAAGAGACATGACTGACTGGGTAAAAGATTATCCCGCAGTAGCTTTCTCCGGTCAACTGGTTGCCAACGAAAGCTATAGAACCCACTCTGTCCTATTATTTAACTCATAACTGGAGGGAAGAGATGGATTAATACCTTTTCCAAGGATATTTGTGCGTAAGTGAATGCAAGGAATTCAACCGGAATTCGACCTCAGCACCCCGATTTGTCGTTCCGAGTCGATATCCACTGCACAACAACACACTTCCAATCTAGTCAGTCAGTTAAGTCAGTTAAGTGCCATACGTGATACACGCTTGGGCGATCATGTCTCGAAAGAGACATGACTGACTGGGCAGAAGATTATCCCGCAGTAGGTTGCCATTGCTTTCTGCGGTAGACTGGTTGCCGACCAAGGCTATAGAACCCAATCTGTCCTGCTATTTAACCCATAACTGGAAGGAAGAGACGGATTAATACCTTTCCCACGGATATTTGCGCGTAAGTGAATACAATGGATTCAACTGGAATTCGAACTCGGCTCCCCGGTTTCTCGTTCCGAGCCGATATCCACTGTACCACAACGCACATCCAATCTAGTACTTCACTTAAATTCGTTAACTCAAGATGGCAACGAGAAATACTCATGAGAACAATTCCCAATTTATAGAAAAATTCCAGTGAATATACCTACCAGTAAGAAATAATATCGGATTAAAAAATTCTAAAAAAACACCTACATACATATAAATAGATTAATAGATATAAGGTTGTTCTGAAAATAATATGCGATTTTAGATTATTTTTTTGTGTTAAAATATATCGTTATAATAGCTGAACAAAATACATTGCTCATTCTTAATGCTTAAATTGTGCTCTTTGTTAATTTTATATGAATCTCTTTTCAGAATTTGAGAATATTATATACCCTTCGTCTTGTTGATGTGTTTGCTTATTTTGCAAGAGTTCAAACTTGATCAAACTGCTGCCAACATTAACAGAGCATGGTGTGAAGAATCCACTTGGGGTAAGGCAATGGTTTCTGAACTTCCGCAGTGGGGATTTGACACTCGAAAATCAAAGCGGTAGAAAATGTCAAGTTACAAGTGACAATCAAAATCAGAAAATACTAGTCAAAATGTCTCAGATAACATTTTAACCACATTGAATCATCTCAAGGAAATTGACAATGTTAAAAAAATGAATAAATGTGTAACCCAGGAGCACAGTTAAAGTTAAAGTGTTCAATGTTTTGAAGTCTGTTAGATCATGCATCTGCGGCATTTGAATAGTATACGGCTACATCGTGCTGAATACACCGGTTTCCGTCCGATCACCGAAGTTATGTAACATCGAGCCTGGTCAGTACTTAAGTGGGTGACCATTTGGGAATAGCAGGTGCTGTAAACGTAAGGACCAAGAATGGTCCACCGGTCCGCCAGGTTTGGGGGTTGGGTGCAGGGCTAACAACGCTGCCCTGTAAAAAACAGTTTGTTACAGAAACAACAACAAAAAGTTGCTGCCCTATGCACCATCTGGGTGTGATGGATAAATGATGATGAGCATTTGAATGTTCCATTTTTTTTATCAAATAGTGACTTGCAATGAAGAATTGATCCTTTACGGCAAATAAAACGGATCTTAATCATGACGAAACATCCAAACACTTTCCAAAACTGAAATTGTACCTACAGAAGTTTATGGTGGCTTTATAATGATTCGACATTGGTGTTATTCATTAGAGCTTTCTGGAATCTAGCCAGAGCAACACTACCGAGGTTTACTGCCAACAATTGGATGAAATGCACATCCAGCTCAGCAACTGGTTTATCGACGTGGTCCAATTCTGATTCATGACAATGATCAGCCATACGTTGATGAATTTACGCGTGCTTTTTTTTATCTGATTTAATATTTCCTCCTAGTATTCATGACATAGATGATATTAGTTTGGTGTCAATTGTTTTCTTAAATGAGCTTGGAAATATTTCGTCTTATATTCGGATTATTTTATTTCACTTTCTATACACAGTAACGGATGAATTTCGTTTGAGTGTTGCAGGTTGGTATGATGATATATTACATCTGTTAGCATGGTTTCTGCTCGGGAGATTAGAGATTTCCAGGAGCGTGGAACCCTCTCCTAACTTTTCTTGTTCACAGGTCTATCCAGGCTCCTGATGGTAGCACCTGTAAGGATCCTAGCTATGGGCAAATAGTCAACTGCCAAACAAAAAGAAAATAGTATAAAATTATGAAATTACATTTTTATAGTAAAATAGTAGCAATAATTTTTTATATTAGAAATTACCAATATTTTCTATATTTGTAAGATGAAGTAGTATTTACAGTATTTACATTATTCGAACTATTACCCTCATCTTTGTTGCCATTTGTACGACGTTTTGGCTGTTGTATGCTCCAGCCTTCTTCAGGTGCTAGCAATTTCGAACAGAACCCTTTATTACAATCATTGGGGTATGTCATTGCTATCCCTTTTGCGTAAAGCCTCTTTTTGATAGTCATGAGTTATCTCCCTCTAAACCTGTAAGTTACTTGTTCATCACTGCTGTAGCCTGGTAATGAACTCACTTGAAATTTCTAGCACCTATAAAAGGCCGGAGCGTATAACGTTCGAAACGTCGTACAAATGGCAACAAAGATGAGGGTAATAGTCCGAATAATGTAAATACTGTAAAAATTGTCAACAATATATATTTCTAGTAAAACTACCAACAATAAAGAACCCTCGGACAAAACCAAAACACTATGAATTTATAGAAATACATTTTTATAGCAAAACATACTAACAATACATGTTTATATAGTAAAATTACCAATTCTACATATTTATATAAAAATTATCAGCATCACATATTTTTACTAAAATTATCAACAATACGTATTTACAGTAAAATGACAAACAATACATTTTAAAATCAAAATGACCAGCAATGTATTATAACGAACAATATTTTTTATAGCAAAATAACGAAAAATCTATTTTCTCCCTAACTGAAGGCATAGAATTCCGTTCAAAATATTCATATTTCGGTAGTAAATGACCCATAGATGTTGATATGCCGCAAAAAAAAGCAAGCAAACCAACTGTTGCAGGTGATGTCACCTTTAAAATGAACTTTGAAAAGTTCACCATTTTGAATTTTGACATAAAACAACGGAAGCTGTAAAAACTAAATAAAATGTCAAACAAGCAGGCACTGTCGATATTCTTCAGTGAATCTAGAAACAACATAAAGAATTAATTGATTTATTTTTGTTTATTATTTTTATTCCTACATTTTATCATTCCGAAATTTATTTGCTAAAGAATACGGGTATTTCAATAGATATCCCGTTTGTTTTTTGTTTTTTTTAATAGGGTGTGTTAAATTAACCAGCTGGCCCACTTGAGAAAATATAATACAAAATATGTGCTCACAGGCAGGTTTCGAACCCTGCGTTTCTATTTGTAGGCAGTTGGGTCATTCTATTAGTTTACTGCTACTACGTAAGACAATACTATCTGCCGCATAGTGGAACTATCGGCTACTCGACCTGCTACCCCACAAGGGTTGTCTGGAGAGTAGATTTTCTAAGTGCCACTTAAATGTGGCACAAGGCTGAAAGTATTGGCTACGAGTGAGGATCAAACTCATTACTCAATTGTAATAGGCTGTAGCGAGATAAGCTGGCTAAACACCATTAGACCACGTCGAGGTGGCTAATGGCTGTCTAGAGAGGACGGTGATTGAACATCACATTTGAAATTATACCCCCTCAAAGTTTTGATGACCTCTTTCATGGATCAACAGCGATCTATTTCATGCACCAGAATTTGAAGATTTCTGGATTGGTACCCATATACACATTAAGCACATTGGAAATGTTGGACACTTTAACCTTCGGTAAAGTATCAAACTAGTGAAAAAAAGCTTTTACACAATCATATCTGGTTCTTTAGTTTGGGTAAATAATGTTCTTGATCCGTGCAGGATGGACACTGCAAGGTATTTTTTCACTTTAGAAATTCCATGCAAAGACATTGGTTGATATTGTAAGAGAAAATAGAGGCTTGCAATGATATCAGGCCATCGTTATACTCGACAACGATATAGTCGGGGAGTTTCTAAATTTCTAACTGGCGCTGCTGTATATATATATATATATATATATATATATATATATATATATATATTAGTCATCCACATACAAGCCCGTTTCGCTGTATCACAGCTCATCAGTGTGGCTAGACATATCCACTTGCTTCTGGCCGGGATCGAAACTCGACCGATTTGGTGTCAGTCGGAGTCTGACATCTTGTCCATATATATATATATATATATATATATATATGGAATTAATATCAAAAGGATTATAAAAAATTCCATATATATATATATATATATATATATATATATAATTAATACCAAAAGGATTCAGATTTAAATACAACTTCCAACAAAGCTTTATTACATTGCATAAACAAAAAGCCCAACATATATACAACAGAACCTCCACGCAATTAAAAAATCTTGCGCACAACTCTGCTTACATTAAGAAATCCTTTTACATGAACTTATCTAAAAAGAAATAAGCTATTCTCTTTAACACTTTCTCCTTTTCAATACTTTCAAGTAAAAACACTCAATTCGCTGTACCAAACAAAGCTGACACAGTGTATATTTTTGAAAAACCAAAACCTCAATAAACTAATTGCTGAGGATCCCATTTTACAACACATACCTCACCTGAATAACTACTTAATACAACAGATTTCACGAAGATCTCATATCTTATATACGCTACACCCATAACACCTCTGCTGATAATCACATCGCAAACCTATCCAAATATACTCTCACCCAAGGAGAAACCTCTTTATAAATTAAAAGATTATCATTCTGCCCCTCACAACCACTAAACCCTCTAAACCTTTGCTACGATATGGAAAAATACCTTCGTAGACTTAGACTAAAAGAATATTTCTCAGACAACAAATCTACTTCTACTACAGACAACAGCACTAACCAATCATGTTCCAAACTTCCTCTTACGAAGAATAACACACTATGGACTCCACCAAGCGGACGTAACACTTGGAACAATATGCAAACAAAACCAGACAACACCTGGATAACTTCTTAAAAAACAAAGGACACCAAATAAAAAAAAACACAACTTATACAAAATAAAACACCAAGCTATCTATACACTTAAAACAACCGAGACATAATTATCGTACCATCCGATAAGGGCGTAGCTATAACCATCTTAGACACTAATAACTATATTAAAGAAGCAGAATCACAACTTCAAAATAACAGATTCTATATACCCTTACCTCTAGATCCGACTAGTACTTACAAAACAGAATTATCACTTCTCATTCAGAACCTGAACCACAACATAATGAATAAAATAAAATAAAATCTCTTATTCCTGAGAACCCTACAACACCAACATAAACTCCCCAAAATCACTTCAGAAAAACACCCTAACACCTCTTCATCCACCCTACATCAAACTAAACAATCAAATAATGAAGAGAATATCTATAAAATTTCAAAAACCCTTAAAATCATACCACCTGGCAGACCCATAATATCAGGCATTGGTACCCTCACAGAACTATAATCTGGGTACATAGACAATATCCTAAAATCTTTATTGCTTGACATACCTAGTTATATCAGAGACATTACTTCTCAACAAAAATATAAACTTAGTCCACGATGATAATATCCTAGTAACGATGGATGTTACGTCTCTGTACACGAACATTTCACATGTTGAAGGAGTATCAACTTGCCATGAATTCCTTAGTAACAGCAAATTACCTAACAACCAAATTACAGATATATGCCAATTAATAAATTTCATTTTAACACAAGTTTAAATTCAACAACACTATTTACAGATTAGTGGCACAGCAATGGGTACGAAAATGGCACCTAGTTATGCCAATATCTTTATGCACATTCTAGAAAGGAAGATACTAGACACTTCAGAATATAAACCATCACATTATTTTAGATATATTGATAACATTTTCTTAATATGGACTCATGGATTAGAAAAATTAAAAATTATTTTACTTTCTGCAACAACTTCCACAATAGAATTAAATTTACCATGGAGTACTCGTACACATCCGCCCCTTTCTTAGACGTCATGATAAAATTAAACAAGCATACACTTTTCACCAGTCTATACAACAAAACCACAAACCAACATAAATTCCTACACTTTAACAGTTGTCATCCCCTTAAATTAAAAAGAAATCCATTGTATACAGCTCATTTCTAAGAATCAAACGCATATGCTCAGATCATCTAAATTTTCTATACAACATTAACAACCTAACAAAGCAATTTCTAAAATGTAAATACCCAATAAAAATAATAAAAGAAGCACTAAATAAAACCACCCACATAAATCGTAACACACTTCTCACATACAAGAAAAGAAAAAACAACAACCGAATTCCCATGGCTTTTAACCACACTCAATATTCCCACACACTTATTCAAAAATTAAAAAATGATTACAAGAACCTCTAATCAAACAAAAAAAATCAAAGACATTTTCGATAAACCACCCATAAATGCAATGAAACAAACACTCAACCTATCAGCTATCCTCAACTCTACCAAATATCTAAAAAACACAAACCTATCAGGGAATTACAAATGCAATAAATCTCTTTGTTTAGTTTGCAAACTTTTAGTAAACGATACAGTATTTTTTATACCCAACACTAACATCAAATTACACCCACCACGCCTCACTTGTGACAGCCAAAATATAATATATTTTCTCTTCTGCTCAATATGTCTGAATAGTGGATATATTGGTGAATCTGGAAACAGTTTTAGATTCCGTTTTAATAATCATAAACTAAGCATATGCCAAAACAACCCTTATTCCCTCATAGCTGAATACTTCAATCAACCAGGACACACATTAGAAAACTGCAAATGTTTATTGATAGATTCCGATTTTAGTTCCACATACCCACGCAGAAAGAAAGAAAAATACTGGATTTTAAAATTAAATATATATAGGCTAGGGTTAAATTGGGACTTAGGTATTTTGAATATTTATAAATATTTCAATAATTAAACGATTTTTAGATACACTTAAAATTTTTCTTTAAAACAACATTTAAAAGTATTATTACAGTTAGGTTTACGTTTAAAAATATTTAAACTCTTTTGCTTTCTACATCATGCGATGGACGCTTCTCACGACGCATGCTTCTAGTTTAAATTTTAAAATAATTTTTTTTCTGATGAAAGGCCGAGGCCGGTTTGAAATATCAAATATATATATAAATAATAATAGAAATAAATAAATACTATAAAAAATATATTTTTAACTTACAACTTTTAATAGTTTTCCTATATATATATATATATATATATATATATACATATATAGTAGCATTAAAGTTGAACCTGCGACCCCTATGGACATAGAGGAAATCACCAATTAATTTGGTGCGTCTTAGACCTTCCTTAGACTGTTAGTCATTCGTGATGGAGAGGTCTAAGACGTGCCAGATCAATTGGTAGCTTTACCTATGTGGATAGGGGTCGCAGGTTTGAATCCTGCCGAATGACACATTTTCATAAGAAACATTTATCGTAAATAATCAGGCCGATTAGAAATAAATATATATACTGCTTGATTATAAACAGAATATCTACTTAAATACGAGTATCGATCAAAAATAATGTTGAAACAAATAATTTCAAATTGTCGTTTGCTTATAACAATTTCGTTAATCTTTCATTAATAAGATATAGAAGAATTCAAAGGAGTATCCTGTACGTACAATGATCGTGTATATATATATGCTTATGTATGAAAATGTGTGTGAATTCGCCGAACTGTTGTAATGATGTATTCTTTTTCTTAAATGTTTTCTTTTCGGGGAGCGACCTTTATATTTATTCGTTTTTTTTAGGTCTTTGTGAATTTCATTCGTGTAAAATCTTTTGTACAATAAAGAAAAAAGCTGATGATAGTTCGCCTGAAATAGGCCTATATTTCCGATTTACCATAAAATAACGTGTCTGCCTTAATTTTTCTTATTTGAGCACTCCAGCTATTGGGCGTGTAATATGATATGCGCTAAAAAGACTGCCTTCTTCCACCGGCCCAGGGGTAGAGTCACCGACTGACGCCAAATCGGTCGGGTTTCGAGCCTGGGTTGTGTAGCAATCGGAGTCTAATCGTACTGATGAGCTGTGATACAGCGAAACAGATCTGTCTGCGGATGACAACTATATATATATATATATGAAAAACAGACTTTAAACTCAAATACGAGTATCCACATAAAATAACAATATTAAACAAATTATATATATATATATATATATATATATATATATATATATATATATGACGGGATTTACACAGAAGGTTGGATTGAGAGGATAAACGAACGCAGGGAAGATGCATGCATGATGCTCATAAAACATTATGACATAATGACATTGGAAGAGAGAATCTTTGCATTCATTGTAATCGAGATTGTCAGTACTGTTTGAGCATATACAACCATGGCAGATACTTCACTGCCTTCAGCAGCTGAGGAATAACACTTTGGGTGCAGATCCAAAGTTTCTTGCTACCGAAGGGTGCAACACACATATATGTTTATGCATTTAGGAAAAAGATATTCGTTAAGAGAAATGTTATTAAAGACAAGATACATTTTTGTGCGGATTCATATTAATGATTGACTTTTCAAATTTACGAATAATCCTTCTCAGATAAAGAGAAAATTCTGTCAGAATCAGTTCAAAGTTAAGAGAAATATGGTTCAATAGGTATTTAAACAAACGTACACACACACACACACGTACACACACACATACGTACATACACCCCCCGCATATATATATATATATATATATGTATTTGAATTTCCGCAAGAGTCATTCTTTTCACCAGTTACCAACCATTGCCTGGCGGCATACTCACGCAAGAAATCCATGAAGAGGTGTAAAACAAAGCCTTGCAATGTTGTTATGGCTGAAGTGAATTAAACAGATGTATATATATTTCACAGTTTAAGATTTAATTTTTATGAAGTGCTTAATTAAGATCTAGAGTATATATAGATATATTGGTCTTATTATTGTTATAATAATAATATACTGCATTTTTTCTTTTTTATTATTTGATCATTTGTTTTTTATTTTAAATTTCTTTATCAGTACATATATATGACTTCATTACTGAATCACATTTACTGCCTGATGATGCTACACTGAGCACCGAACCTTGATAGCTTTTGAGGTGCAGTATGCTATAATAATAACAGTAGTAGTAGTCGTAATAATAATAATAATAATAATAATAATAATAATAATAATAATAATGACTATATATATACATTACCGGCCATAATTATTAGGCCACCCCAGTGTTTTAATAAAATATTTATTTCATATTATTTTTTAATATTTATTGCCAAGTGAATAATTGTAAATGAAAATAGAATGATTATTCTGTTAATAATGCCCAACAACATGTGCATCAAATGAATTTTTTTTTAAATCATTTCACCCCGAGCGAGGCGGAAACGCCACTGATTTCCAGGGGGCTACATAAATGTAAAAAGATTAATTAGAAAAGAGTGATGAGTACAAACTAGTTAGAAAGTAACAATAGAAAGCTGAGAAAGCAGGTGTAGTTGTTTTAAAATATAGAGCTAAATTGATATTACCCAGATAAAATATAGACATGAAATTACGTGTTGTGTATTTCTCTGAATATATATATATATATATATATATATATATATATATATATATATATATATATTAAGATAAATATACTTTTCCGTCACCCGTAGAGTTACATACACAATGCAATTGTCAGGTCCTTATTGAAAAAACGTTTGCAAAATTTAAAGTTTGGTATTTATAAAGTACCGTTATGATAGTGGAGTAGTTCATTTTATTTACAACAGGGAAAATAAAATAATATAAAATAATAATATTAATTATAATTATAATAATAATGATAATCTATCTATCTATCTATCTATCTATCTATCTATATATATATATATATATATATATATATATATATATATAGAATAAATTAAATTTTCAATATTCAAAATTGTTGAATAAATATTTCAGCATGAATTTCCTGAATATTAAAAATGTATTTTATTTTATATTAGCTCTGTAATTTTAATTGCATTGATCTCTCCTCCTGTATCATTTTTTAATATTAAAATTTAATATTAATTAGGATCAGGTTTTGGGATTTTCCTTCCTACTTTTCCGTTTGGATTAAAGTATTTTAATATATATATATATATATATATATATATATATATATATATATATATGCACACACGCTTACATACCTTCTATTTTGTTAGCGCCAGTACCCAATTTGCAATATTAATATTCGTTTATATGCTGACATATATGTGCCCTTTTTCTCTGCATGCGTGTTTGTGCGGACATACTTTATCATACGAACTATTCTTTATACACTTGTTAAGCGCGTCCAAGAGAGAGAAAAAAATGATTTAATTTTCCCACACTAATGCCACCGATCCAACCGGCTCGTTTCTCTTGGAGATGAGAGACTCAATCGCTTTTGGCTATCTGCCAAATTCCTCTTTCGTCTTTGGCAGGCATCGATGAGCGCCGTTTTTGCTTCGCTCCTTTGGCGCCGATTCATTGGAATGAATATTGGAATACGACAGAGTGGGGAAAAAAAAGATTCTCAGCTGATGTCAAATTAGAATGGCGGTGGAGAGTCAAGGGTTGGCTGCAAGTGGATCGATTTTGGATTATAGACTAGTGACCGGACAGGACAACATAGGATAGATAGATAGATAGATAGATAGATAGATAGATAGATAGATAGATAGATAGATAGATAGATAGATCTGAACAGACTGAGATAGATAGATAGATAGATAGATAGATAGATAGATAGATAGATAGATAGATAGATCTGAACAGACTGAGATAGATAGATAGATAGATAGATAGATAGATAGATAGATAGATAGATAGATATGAATGAGACTGGAGTAGTGCTACGAAGTTTACGCGCAAGTGAACAAGCTCGTTAGAAAATTTTACTTAATGTTTAACGAAACTTTTTGTTCTAAAAATGTTGTATAACAGCCATTAGTGATGGCATTTCTTAATCGACTGAGGTTAGGACCGTATCATGTTTAAACACCGGCGCTCGTACCATTATCGAAGGCAAGTAACGTCGATTCTGGACTGTAACTAGATAGGTGTCCGCTTGAAAATACTAGATGCTGTAACGCTTGCATGTGCAGTAATATAATGGATAACAGCTCGGAGTCGGAGATAGGAGACCTAAGTTCCAGTATCAGTCGAGTTCTTTATATCTCAGTCAGTTAAGTACCATGCGTGATACATGGTTAGGCGATCAGGTTTCTGATCCATGGCTGATTAGATGTTCTTGCAGTAGAATGGCATTTCTTTCTACATTAGACTGGTTGCCAGCCAAGTCTAGAGAACCCAATATATCCTGCTATTTAACTTATAGCTGGAGGAACTAGACATGGATTCATACCCAAAAGTATTAGCGGGTAAGCAAAAGCAACAAATTGAACTGGAAATTGAAACCGGCTCTGCTGTCATTTTATCCTGAGCTGATATCCATTACGCAAGGAATTTCCACGTAAATACCCTTGGGAAATGTACGGAAAAAGTCTCCTCTCAGCTTTGAATTATTAAGTAGAAGCTGTATTACTAAATCATAATTATCTCGTAAAACGTCTTAAATTGTAAAAAATATTTTCTGGCTTTTTATTACTTGTAAGAAGTTGGTAAGCCATAAAAAATCAAATCCATCAATAAATAAATTGATGAAATAGAGGATTTTAATTTTTCGAAAAATATTTGTGTTAACTCGCTTTCTGATCATTTTAATATTGTCTTGCTTAGGCTACTCGTAGTGACGTCTGTTGCATTTTGGAATTCTTTATTTGAGCGTCAGGCCTAGTTCAATTATGTTTCAGGAGGAATATGACTTACTCAACAACACTCCCACTTTTGAAATTTCTTTTTTTTTATTTATTAGTTTTATTGCCTCTTTTCTCTGGCGAGTTCACCAACTTACTGAATTTTATATTTATTTTTTAAAATTTTTAGACAACCTCTAGTTTTTCCATACGTTTTTTTTTTCTGGTAATCGTACAAATTCTTGAGGTGTTGGTACATTAAAAGTATCATACAGAACTTGCATAGGTTCTTCTTTTCTTTCGGGCTTTTCGTTGGTAAACCTTTTCTGTAACTTATTGCAACGTATTTTGTGTTTCCGCTTTTGTTTCCTTTATAAATAACATCTTTCCAAATCTTCTTATATTTCTTTTAATTTTTTATGCTCTAAAATTTTTTTCGCCAATTTTGAAATAAATATTGTCCTTTTTATTATCCGTCGGATATCGATTTAATTTTCTTGAGAACATGAATTCTTCTGCTGACATACCTGACAGTTGACAGTGCATTGAGATTCGGCGTTATCCGGATGCTGTACTGCTTGATTTTCACGCTGGAAGCTTTAATACGAACATTTCATAATGTTTGGATATGAGTCTGATGACAGTTCAGAGTTTCAGAAAGATCGGTGAGTTTAAACCTTGGAAAACTAACTCTAATCGTTCTGAATGAAATAACTACCGGATTTGTTATTGAGGGCCTTATACTCAACACGGATGCCTTCATTAAATGCCTTTAAAAGATAATGCTTTCCTGGGTCAAGAGTGGGGCTGCTGGAAGCCCCTTTGTCTGGAAACAGGATTTTGAACCATGCTACACAAGAAGGAGAACCCAGTCACGGCTGTCAGATAATTGCTGCGAACACACCACCCCTTACATCTAACTACCTACCTTCCCAGACTGCAACCCCTTGCGCAGGGTGCAGTTGAGTGGTAGACCAACGAAATTCCTTGCAACAACAAAGATGAAATAAAAGCAAGCATTATGGCAGCATTGAAAGTATTTGTAAATATAAAATTATGCATGCTACTCTCCGGTATGTACAAACATTTCAACACAGTGTAAATATTAGGCCATCTTACTTCCTGTTTATATTTGCTTATATGCGCAAAAATATCTATCTATCTATTTATCTATATAAATCACTCGTTTCTCCCGCTTACTAACATGGATCAGGCGTCTCTCTCTGAAAGTAAAACACTGCGCCTCATCGGATTAACTCTCACATCAGACCTTAAATGGAATAACTATATAGAATCCATAGCTAAATCCGCTGCTAAGAAAGTTGGTTCTCTGTGTAGGGCAGGAAGTTTTTCCCGTCCGAAACAATCCTGCAATATTTACAAATCTACTATCCGCCCGTGTATTGAATATTGCTACCATATCTGGTCGGGTGCTCCTGCTATCCACCTAGGTGTCCTTGACAAAATCAAATGGAGAATCTGTAATGTGATCGATCCGGACTTGGCAGCTAGGAGACAGTCGCTTTCTCACCGACGCAGTGTGGCTTCACTGTGTCTCTTCTACAAATACTTTCACGGCTTCTGCTTCGATGAACTTAGCTGACTGGTACCCCCTGTATATGAATTTACTCAAAACACAAGATTAGCAACTAGGTCCCACCGTTTTACTGTGAAACCGATAAATTGTAAACGCAAATTCTACTCCAACAGCTTCTTTTCTCGCACTTCCCGCCTGTGGAATTCTCTTCCGCATTCTTGCTATCCCGACATCTACAATCTTCAAGAATTCAAATGTAAAGTCAATAGTCACCTCCTATCTCACTATCTTACATCCTATCTATCATGCTTTTTTCTCCGTCTACCCCACTCATCAGTATTCTCTTCCTTCTCATACTCTCTTCCTGACACCCCCTGTAACTTGTCACTCTTTCTCATAGCCTTTTTTGGGGCCACACGATTATATAAAATAAAGCATTCACTAACTTGCACAAGAAGACAGTCCAGAAAAGCTGCAGTTACGATATCGTCAATTTTTGTTTTCATTTGCACCTGAAATTAAAATCAAAATACGATGTTTAAAACGGCTTATGATTAAACATAATAGACATTCATTGTCTGTTAAATTTAACAATATATACTTAGAATATATATATATATATATATATATATGTGTGTGTGTGTGTGTGTGTGTGTGTCTGTGTGTGTGTCTCTGTGTGTGTGTAAATGAATTATATTCTACGATAGATAGATAGATAGATAGATAGATAGATAGATAGATAGATAATGAAAAGACTGAGATAGATAGATAGATAGATAGATAGATAGATAGATATAGAAGACACTGAGATAGATAAATAGATAGACAGAAAGATACTGGGATAGATAAATAGATAGCAATACACTGAGATAGATAGATAGATAGATAGATAGATAGATAGATAGATAGATAGATAGATAGATAGATAGATATTTTTGCGCATATAAGCAAATATGAACAGAAAGTAAGATGGCCTAATATTTACACTGTGTTGAAATGTTTGTATATAGCGGAGAGTAGCATGCATAATGTTATATCTACAAATACTTTAATGTCAACATTTTCTCTGTTAGATCACGTACTTTTCACCTCAAAACCCACCAACTACAACAAAACAAATTTTAATATTAAAATGAATTAATGTTTTTGAAGAAAACAAATTGAACCATTGTAAATCTTTACAATTGCTATTCGAAACGATTCTCAAGCTTTTAGTAATTTCTCCGAGAAACTCGGCTTTACTCAAACCCCGGATGATATTCCCCGAACTTTTAGGGGAACCATTTTCACATTTCGGACGAGAATTATTTTATATGAGTGGGCCAATATCGTCAAAAATGACGGCAAAATATTTATATCGATATGCCGTCTAAAATGACGGCAACATATTAATGCACCTATTTAGTATCATACATTAAGACATAAAAATAATGTAAACCACCCCCTGAGCGTGACAGATGATACCAAAATAACCAACCAACAATTTTTATTGGTACTCTAATCTCAGCTTTGACTTAGATAACCCAGTAGTATATTTTAATTTAAACCAGTCTAATGTGCGTTGCTTGTTTCTGATTTTGTCACACTGTACAGAATAGTCGGGTCAGTTGGACACCATCTGTGAAAAAACGAGTACCATAATCGTGCACCTTTTCTGGACGGTTTCCTTGTTTAAGTTGGTGAATGCTACCATAATCCTTGCGTTCAGTTTGTCTTTGGTATTACAAGGAGTTCTGTTGTTCTCTGTTTCTCAACTGCGCCCCACATATAAAAATCAAGAGAGTTGTAATCTAGGAAGTTAGGTGGTCAGATGAGAGGAATGATATAGTCGCAGAAATAGTCTGACAGCCATGACTGGCTTCTATTGCTTCTTTGACGTATTGCAGACTCCTGCTGCCAGAACTAGGGTTTCCAGTAGACATCCTCTTAACCCAGCTTAGCACTACCTTCTCAAGAGCCTTGAAGTAGATCTACCATGGGAGGCTGAGGTCGTGCGAGACGATGACTAGAGACATATCATCGCCAATCACGAGTGATAACTCCTGACAACGTAACTAGATATATCATCCAACTTTTCCGAATTCACAGCACTGGACTCAGATTGACACACAACGAAAATGAAATGTTCGTATTCAAGCTTCCGGTTCGAATTCTAAGCAGTGCAGCACAACGTTTCGACATTTCTGTCGAAGTGAATTGCGACAATTTATAGATCTCATCCTGTATAACTGATAAAATACTTTGACATTTGCAATAATAACGGGACTGTATGTAGAAAATAAAACTACTTGTAAACTTAAAACTTTGACATTTCTAAAGAAATTCTAGCGTGATAAAAATTTCAAATTTCAGTGTTGAAAGTTAGAATTACTTTCCGTTTTCTCAGGATGTGTGTAAATATAGCATCTCATTAGTCCAATACCATCTCAAACATCTGACCTAGATGAGCGTTTCATTGCGAAACTCTTGATTCGGCTGTCCGGAAACATCAATTGAATTATCCTTAATTTATTGTATAGTCAATAGATAAAGAAAAGCTCCAAAGACATTTATTCCTCGTTCAAGTTTCGCAGCTATACCGTACGTTAATCCGCCCCGTCGGACAGGGATTCCCAATACGCCGACTACACCTCTGCAGAAGGGTAAATCTCGCTAATGAGGCATCTGGGTCCTGGGTTTGACAATAAACTGCCTCCGGTAGCAAGGCCTCTAACTCGTAAGTTTTGAGAAGCGTGAAATCACATCTTGCTGTTTTTCCCAAGTCTACCCTGACCCGGGGTGGGAGCACCCTTTAGTGTCCCAGCTATTGACAAATAGTTAACTACAAAACTGAGGTGAAAACACTATGAAAGTATTAAAATAGATTTTTATAGTGAAGATTCTAGTAATACTTTGTTGAAGAAGAAAATATTACCAGCAATACATTTTTAAAGGAAAAATTATTACCAACAATATATTTATGAAGAAATAATATTACCAAGAATACATTTTTGAAGAAAAAAATCACAACAATATATTTTTGAAAAAGTAATATATATACCAGTGATACATCTGACTATCGACAAAACACTCTTTACCAGAAAAAATATGACCAGCAATACTTGTTAGAAAAAAAAAACTCCAGTAGTACATCTGATTCTCAAGAAAAACTACTTTACAAAAACAGGTCAATGAAACCTGATCTACGAACTGAAAAGAATACATATTCTATTCATACAAATCCACTGTAAAAATCTTGTAGTCATTAAATGACCAATTGAGGTTGATATAGCGTAAAACCACAAACTAGACCGCGCGTTAACATCACATGTCTAAATAATAAAATATAATTGCCAACATTAAAAAGCAATAAAATAAAGTAATTAACTAAACTAGCTGTTTTGTTGTTATTTTTTCCTTCCGGGTCGCAACTAGAGACCTAAGATCAGAAATTGCTTCATCACATTTTCCACTGATCATTTTTGTAAAAGAATAAAAATAAAAACGCACATTTTAGATAGATAAAGCTTCTCGTAATGTGTGAGCTCCTTTTGTGAGTTTAATTTTTAGTATTTCTTTGAGACATGGGCTACCAATAATTTCCTCAATGATTCTATCGGATGTTTTTCCAGTCAATCTAAATTCAGCTCTAAATTCAACTGGAATTACTGATGCTTTCATGTGCCGCATCTTTTAGATATCCACTTCAAGATCCTTGTATTTTGATAGTTTTTGAAGATTTACTCGTTTTTTCACAGATGGTGTCCAACTGACCCGACTATTCTGTACAGTGTGAAAAAATCAGAAACAAGCACATTAATATTATCATTATTAATACACAGATATATCGATAATGCTGTAGTTTAATTTTGAGAAAAGCATTTTATTCAACAGTTCTTAACATTTCAACATATTTTTCATCTTTTTCAATGCAAATAATTCAGTGACTGATACTAATCAATATTGATCAAATATTATAAAGAGAAAAGTCTAGTATGGTCTAAAAGCATTATACAATGAAAGATCTAATATGGCCTTAAAGCATTATACCTAATTCAGTGAAATGTCTAATAT
Source organism: Ascarosepion bandense (assembly GCA_037127315.1). Classification (NCBI taxonomy): domain Eukaryota; kingdom Metazoa; phylum Mollusca; class Cephalopoda; order Sepiida; family Sepiidae; genus Ascarosepion; species Ascarosepion bandense. Next base: position 93,512 of record JBBBDQ010000215.1, read on the forward strand.
GGTCTTCAAGCATTGTCAAACATTAAGAAATGAAAAGTCTTGTATGGCCTTACTGTTTTGTACATTATACAGTGAAAAGTCTAGTGTGGGTTTTAAAATGTGCGTTGTGGTGCAATGGATATCAGCTCGAAATGACATATCAGAGATCCGAGTTCGAATTTCAGTTGAATTCGTTGTATTCATTTACGCGCAAATACTCTTGGAAAAGGTATTAATCTGTCTCTTCTCTCTCCAGCTATGGATTAAATAGCAGAACAGATTGGGTTATATAGCCTCGGTTGGCAATCAATCTACCGCAGAAAGTAATGGCTACCCACTGCGGGAAAATATTCTGCAGTCAGTCATGTCTCTTTTGAAAGATGATCGCCCAAGTGTCTATCACGTATGGTACTTAACTGACTAACATTATACAGTGAAAAGTGTGGTATAGTCTTAAAGCATTATAAATTATTCAATGAAATGTCTACTATGGTTTTAAAGCATTATACATTATACAATGAAAAGTCTCGTATGGTCTTAAAGCATTATACATTATACAGTAAAACATCTAGTTTAGATACACGATCAGTCAGTTAAGTGCCATACGTGAAACACGCTTGGGCGATCATGTCTCGAAAAAGGCATGACTGACTGGGCAGAAAATTATCCTGCGGTAGGTTGCCATTGCTTTCTGCGGTATACTGGTTGCCAGCCAAGGCTATACAATCTGTCCTGTTATTTAACCCATAACTGGAGGGAAAAGATGGATTAATACCTTTCCCAAAGGTATTTGTGCGTAAGTGAATGCATTGAATTCAACTGGAATTCGAACTCGGCTCCCCGATTTCTCATTCCGAGCCGATATCCAATGCACCACAAATCACATCCTGCACCACAGCGCTCATCCTACACCACAACGCACATCCAGATACACGATACGGTGGACATAAATGGGTTAAATTTTGACATAAGTGAAACAGACATTCAAATCTCTTTACAGACTTAAAAAAATCAAGTAAGTCATGAAAACTTTTCAGGGACGGACCCGCCAAACTGTGACGAGTCAGAAATGAATTACGTTTGTGCTTCCGTTCATAAATTGTATACAAGTGGGACAATCGTCAGAGAAGAAAGCAATCAAATGGTTACGGGTGGCGCGATGTCGTCGGACAACCAAGAGGTCTGCGCAGACGAGGGCGTGCGCGTCTATCGTTCGAGAAATCTTCGCTTTCACTGAGTCCCTTTGAGACTCGGGCAGTCTCTATAAGTGTTGGCAAGACAACTTATTCTTTTGCCCGTTGGAAGGAGAAGAAAGGTAAGTCTGGAGACAGTAACTCGGTCACGAGGCAACAGAGAAATAAAAGATTTAAACGAAGTCAATGAGAGGAGAAAGCCAGCAATCAAGAAAACAGTCAAAAGAATAACAAATATTAAGATACCCCAGGGAAAGAAGCTTGATAAATATTTCTAGTTCATTGCTTCTTTCCAGATATTTGCACGGACTGACGCTTATTTTATCAAACTGGTTCTGAATGCTTGATGATGTTCTCCCAGATTTGGTTTAAAATCGGATTTATAATATGGAGGGAAACATTGTTATTCCCAAACAAGAGTTATACTCAGTAATCTTCATTCGCAAAAAGAACATACTTGTTATTTCAATCTTATATTTATCTGCTTTGAAAAAAATAACAAATGTCTGATAAGCATTATAAAGACAAATTAACTCTCACAGATAAACGAGATATTTGAAGCAACGGAAAGATGCGGAGAAAAAATATTTATCGGGAGTGGTAGAGAAGTCTTTTTACAGTCTTTTTTATTTGACATAAAGCAAGGCGGAACTGCCACTAGTGCGTAGAGGGTTACTTCTTTTTCTATGTGCCCTGTTCATTCAGGACGTAGGCGATCATGGCTTTTCACGTCTCCCTATCACTTGTGGCTCTTAGCTCGCTTCCTCCTGCAACATCTCGCAAACCTCGTTCTGTTATCCACCTGCTCAGGTCCTTCAAATATGTGATCCGCTGCTCTCCCCTGTCTCTTTTTCACTCTATCTGGCCTGTTAGTATCAGGTTCTCCAAGCCCTCTCTTCCTGATGCTCAGTATTAATTTCGTTTTCGTTTTCATACTTTCCAAAATTTCATCGTTGCTCGATCCATGATATTCGCAGCATCCTTCTGTAGAACCACATTTCAGTTGCTTCGCTGTGATGTTGCCGGGAGTTTGTTGAAAATGTCGGCCGGACAGCTGGGGGTACAAGATTGACTATATGGAACGAAGTTCCACAACTTGGATGAGTTGAAAGGATGCTTTATTCGTTTAGAGTTAGCCTTGTCGGTTGGGGCAGGCGAATGTGACACACAGCTCTAACTCTAATTAATGGAGATCAACAAATCCAAACTGAACGAAACAAGACGAACGGAGATCCTTACTTCAAGCTCGCGCCCGGCGGGACTCTCAACTCTCTAACTCTTCTTCACTTAACTCCTGAATTTATCTAAAATTGACCGGAAACCCGGAAATCCGGAAATGCTCTAGACCACCGGTGACAAACAGCGGCGACTGTAAGTCTGAAATTTCAGTTATCTTTTTTTTTATCTTAATAAGGCTTCCGCCGGAAAAGGCTTAATGTGTGGTCAAGATACAGTAAAGGACAGCCTTTGACCGGGTCATCGAAAACCTACCCGCTGACCTTTATCACTGAGTCAAATATTTACCGGAGGACAATTTTCCTCATAAAAGAAAAAGCGTTTATTTATTTTTTTCCTCTTCTTTTTCACTTTTGTTAAATATGTTTTTAAACTATTTTCTATTCTAATCTATTTTCTATTTTAATCTATTATAATAAAATACATATATGTCTAGTTATCGTGTCACATTACCTCCCCCAACGGATCTTGTCATTTATGTCAATAAATTACAATAAACAAAAAAAAACATGACACGATGCTTCTTCATGTCGGTACGCCATCACCACCAAAAATTATTTTGATCCCCCAGGGATATTCTCCTCCTCTCCACAAAAATCAATCATGAAATTTCTTATTAATCCATACCATTTCTTTGTATTTCCTCAACACATTTTTCTTCTTATTTCAACAACCAATTACTCAATTTTTGTCTTCGTAGCCGGTGGCATCAATGAATCCACGCAGTTGGTTTATCGCTACGTATGAGGGTCAATTCTTCGTTAACGAACACCTTGTTCAACTTAGTGTTTTGCTTTCCGCTTTACTTGTTCCCTTCTATTCCTGGGAGAGACTCCGCTCTTCGTTAATTCATCTCCTGTTACCATTTTCCGGCCACAAGTCTCAGGGCCTTTCCTGCATCCCCCCCAATGAAACCTTGACATGAGAGAAGTTTGCTGAGGACGTCCCCTCCCAATGGGGACAATGGCGCCCGAAAAATGATTAAAGCATAGTTTACACAATAAATTCAAGAGAGAGGTGTTTCCACCCTCTCTCCCAAAGAAGAAAAGAAATTAAAACAAAATTAATTAACACCAGGTGACAAAATAGTCATAACTCTGAGCAAGTCTATAAATATAGGAGCGATGTAACTGCTCCTCATTATCAGTCTCTTCTTTTTTTTTAACTATTTAAAGTTCTCCAGACATACTCCATTTTCCCTTCTTTCTTTTTTTTCTTTTAAACAAAACAACAAAAAAAAGTAAATAAATGTTCCTAAAATGTTTCTTTCTGTTTTTCTCAAAAATTTTTTTCATCATCATCATCCTTTTTTCTTCTTTCAAACAAAACAACAAAAAAACGTAATTAAATGTCTCTAAAATATTTGTTTTTCTCAAAAAAATTTTTTTTTTCACCATCATCCTTTTTTTTTTCCAAAACATATTTTTTGTCGTTGTTGTACACACTCACTTAGTTTTTCTCTCTCTCATTTTTTTAACGTACACACACTATTCTTTTACCCCACTTTTTTTTCAAAGTCCTTTTTCATTCTTCTCTTTTTTTTTCACACCGTTTGCGTTGATCTCTCTTTTTCTTTAACTTTCTTTTCAAAATTCATACCTTTTTATCGCAAAATAGTCACACATTTTTTTCCAATCCATTTCTTTTTTTTACACGCACAGTTGTTTCTTGCTCTCTTCCTTCCTCTTATTTTTTCCATTTTTTTTTCGTACACATTTATTTTCTCATTATCAATCTCTTTTTCAACCAAACATATTCCATTTTCTTTTCTTTTTTTTTCTTTTGAACACAACAACAAAAAAAGTCAATAAATGTTTCTAAAACGCTTCCTTCTGTTTTTCCCAAAAAATATTTTTTTTCATCATCATCATCTTATTTTTTCAACAAAACAAGAAAATAAATGTTTCAAAGATGTTTTTTTTTTGTTTTTCTTAAAATATTTTTTTTTCTCATCATCATTTCTTTTCTTTTTTCAAAACATTTTTGTCGTTGTTGTACACTCTCATTAAGTTTTTCTCTCTCATTTTTTTCACGAATAGTGCTTTTTTTTTCTTTTCCTTTTTAATAACGCACACTATTTTTTTTCAAACAGTCCTTTTTCATTCTTCTCTCTTTTTTTCACACCGTTTGCGTTGTTCCTATCTCTCTTTTTCTTTAACTTTCTTTGCAAAATTCGTACTTTTTATCTCAAAATATAGTCACACATTCTTTTTTTCCAATTCATTTTTTTGTACGCGCACAGTTGTTTCTTGCTCTCTCTCTTCTTATTATTTTTTCCTTTTTTTCCTTTTTTTTGTTTTTTCGTACACATCTTCTCATTTTTTTTTCAAAACATTTTTGTCGTTGTTGGACACTCTCACTTAGTTTTACTCTCTGTCATTTTTTTCCCCACAAGTAATGCTTTTTTTTTTTTTTTAAGTAATAACACATACTATTCTTTTACCAACTTTTTTTTCAAACAGTCCTTTTTTTTCATTCTTCTCTTTTTTTCACACCGTTTGCATTGTTTCTATCTCTCTTTTTCTTTTACTTTCTTTTCAAAATTCTTTTTTTTTCTCAAAAATACTCACACATTTTTTTTTAATCAATTCACTTTTTTTTTTTACACGCAGTTGTTTCTTGCTCTCTCCCGTCCTATTATTTTTTCCATTTTTTTTTGTACACACTTTTTTCTCATTATCATATTCCATCTTCCTTTCTTTTTTTCTTTTAACCAAAACAACAACAAAAAAGTAAATAAATGTTCCTAAAATGTTTCTTTCTGTTTTTCTCAAAAATATTTTTTCATCATTATCCCTTTTTCTGTTCAAACAGTCCTTTTTCATTCTTCTCTTTGTTTTGTTTTTAAGTACTCATTCAGACCGTTTAAGTTGTCTCTATTTCTCTTTTTCTTTCTTTTTGGACCAGACAAAAAGGGAGTAAATAATTCTGCTTACCTTACGGTGCTTGTTGATAACGGGTTCCCTTTCCTTTCTTTGTTTCTTGTTTTTTTTGTTTTGTTTTTCTTCTTTTTCTTCCCCTGAAGCTTACACCAAGCAAACAGAATTTGGCTGTGAGAATAGTTCTTTCTTCGATTTCCTTTTCTTTTTTTCTTACGGTGCTTGTTGATAAGGGGTTCCCTTTCCTTCCCTTGTTTCTTTTTCTTTCTTTCTTTTTTCTTCTTTTGAAGCTTATACCAAACAATTAGAATTTGGTTGTTAGTATTGTTCTTTCTTCGATTTCCTTTTCTCCGTTCGTCCCGCTTCGTCCAGTCGCGTCGGTTCGTCGAAATCCAAACTTAGCATCCAGTGGCACTTCCGTGGGTTCCAAATCCTGCAGTCACGGCACCAATTGTACCACCCCAACGGTCCGTCCTGACAATTTCTCCGGCGGCCGTTCTCCACGCTGTGATGTTGCCGGGAGTTTGTTGAAAATGTCGGCCGGACAGCTGGGGGTACAAGATTGACTATAAGGAACGAACTTCCACAACTTGGATGAGTTGAAAGGATGCTTTATTCGTTTAGAGTTAGCCTTGTCGGTTGGGGCAGGCGAATGTGACACACAGCTCTAACTCTAATTAATGGAGATCAACAAATCCAAACTGAACGAAACAAGACGAACGGAGATCCTTACTTCAAGCTCGTGCCCGGCGGGACTCTCAACTCTCTAACTCTTCTTCACTTAACTCCTGAATTTATCTAAAATTGACCGGAAACCCGGAAATCCGGAAATGCTCTAGACCACCGGTGACAAACAGCGGCGACTGTAAGTCTGAAATTTCAGTTATCTTTTTTTTTATCTTAATAAGGCTTCCGCCGGAAAAGGCTTAATGTGTGGTCAAGATACAGTAAAGGACAGCCTTTGACCGGGTCATCGAAAACCTACCCGCTGACCTTTATCACTGAGTCAAATATTTACCGGAGGACAATTTTCCTCATAAAAGAAAAAGCGTTTATTTATTTTTTTTCCTCTTCTTTTTCACTTTTGTTAAATATGTTTTTAAACTATTTTCTATTCTAATCTATTTTCTATTTTAATCTATTATAATAAAATACATATATGTCTAGTTATCATGTCACACCATATTGAAGAACTGACATCACATAGCAATCCAGTACTCTCTTCTTTGTTTCTAGCAAAATTGTCCTGTTTCTTAATACTTTGCCCAACTTATGGAATGCTTCCTTCGCCATATCAATACGCCTTCGGATCTCTGTATCGCACTTTCCGTCTTCTGTCAAAACACTTCCCGGGTATTTAAATTTTTGTTCCTGCTTGATTTTAGTATGTGGCATTTTGGGCTGCCCTTTTTGCTGATGACCATGCATTCGGTTTTCTTGCAGTTTATTTGTAGTCCTTTCTTTCAGAGGAAAACTAGGTATAAAGGGTACGGATGTATGGGATACAAAAAGATGGCACTTGAACTTTTTGTAGATTGTAGCACTGAAAAAAGCTCAACAGAGCAGCTGCCATGAAAAATATTAAATGTTAAAATGCATTATTCTTCGGCTAATAACTGCAGACAACTATATAAATGACATGGCTTTGTTATATATTGTTACGATCGGTGTGGAATTTTGCCCAGGAGTGTATTTCGTATTGTTGTTGCAAAATTTAAAAAATGGATGTTATTTAAAATGTCAGAAAATGTGGGTGCAGTCTAGGTTCTGTTTTGACGATTGAGGTCAAAGAAGTCAGGGCTCGAAAAATAATAAAACTCACCTGCGGGTGCTGGTATCAATAAGGTTCGACTATTTAAGTGAAGACAGGCAGCAGTCGGCAGTTTAAGTTTAGCAGTTTTTAGACGGTAGAACAAAGGAAAGCGGTCAACCGCCTGGCTGCTACCCGAGAAGCAAATAAAGTCATGTTGTATATTTTTGTTTCATATTTGTGTTGCTACGCGTCAATTTATCGGCGAGAGAATATTTTTCAATTTTATCAGAAACATTATCTTCATTTTGGTCGCAGATTAATTTTCGTTGAGAGTATACAACATCTATCCAGACGTCTTCTGACCATTTTAGAAATTTTGTCAAGTCACTGCAATTCACTGGGCTATGATACTATGCATCTATACCTTGATATTTGACAAACGTGATATATGTCCTCCTGTATGGCAGTGAGGGCTGAAAAATCTTCTTAAGGTCTGGAACGAACTTGAACATCCGATCTAACAAACTCACAAAAGAATCGTTTTAAATATCTTGGTACTCGGTCATTATTTCTTTCGAAAATTTTTCCTGGGACGCTTCATTCTTTAGTTCTGTCAGTTCATGCCATGTATCTAGGGTTGAACTATCCTCATACCTTTCACATTTCTTTCGCAAGAATAAAGTTCTATTCCGACAGGTTCTTCCCAAAAGAAGTGCAGCTTCGTTCTTGAGAACACTGAGCATAGTATGCATTCTAAACCGAAATAAAAATAGTATAACCATACTCAAAGGACCCTTTACGTTAGATCAAATATATGAAATCTTTTCTTTTTTTTCATTTTTGTTTTTTAAAAATGTTTGGGTACAGAGAAAGTTAAGACAATAATCTTGTAACGAAAATGTATACATCGTGCCGAAAGTAATCTAGACGATGGATCGATTAGCTGACACTTTGCTCGTTAAGATTGAAAAAGAACACCTGTATTTCCTAAACATATAACCTCTATTTTTAAATTTAAATGCTGAACTTCATTCTGATTAGTTAAATTAAACATACACTTATTTTTTTCTGTCTTCCCTCATTCATATCAATTCTTTAAATAATAGGCGTATTGTTTTATGCATTCAAATGTAAAGCATTTTCACAACAATAAGTCAACATTGCCTGATGACGAGGAAAAATCTTGAAACGAAAACTTCTGTGTCGTATATATATCCCTGCTGCCATGCTCATGGAGAGAGGGAGAAAGACAACAGCGAGGCAGCGTCGTCTCATTTAATTAGAGAGAGAGACAAAGAGAAAATAGGGAGACGGCGTCAGCTCAGTTTATTCTCTTTAATAGCAGTTATTAAACTTTACTACAAGTTTTTAAAATACTTGCTGCCTGTTTACTCTTTAACTGTACGATATTATATAATTTTTTCCAATTATTATCCTCTCAAATATTTTGACAGCAGGGGTACACACACACACACACACACACACACACACACATATATATATATATGTGTGTGTGTGTGTGTGTGTGTGTGTGTGTGTGTGTGTTAGTCATCTACATACAAGCCATAATTCACAGCTCATCAGTGTGGCTAGACATCCACTTGCTTCCAGCCTAGATCAAAACTCGTCCGATTTGGTGGCAGTCATAGTCCCTACTTTCTAAGCCATCGGCGCATGGGATGAGAGTGGGAGAATTTTAGCGTGTTAAATATATATGGTGTATATATTTGAAAGTCACTGAGAGAAATCAATACATTACTGGAGAGTAAGGCGTAAATCGCGGAAGTTTTAACTGTTGTTAAAATTTTTCTCTCTAGAGTGCTCAACCGTAACGAGAGCATAATATATTAGTCGTCCACATACAAGCCTGTTTCACTGTATCACAGCTCATCAGTTTTGCTAGACACCTACTTGCTTTCAGCGGGGATCAAAATTCGACCGATTTGACGTCTGTCGAAGTATATATATATATATAGTAAAGAGACAGGGGAGAAAATATTTTAGCCCTGTGTATATTTGTTTGCACTTATCTATCTATCTATCTATCTATCTATCTATCTATCTATCTATCTATCTTTTCTATATACCTATCTCAGTTTTCTATCTATCTATCTATCTATCTATCTATCTATCTATCTATCTATCTATCTATCTTTATTTTCTATCTACCTATCTCAGTTTTCTATCTATCTATCTATCTATCTATCTATCTATCTACAAAGTGCAATGGGTAAATTGTTGCACTTTATATTTTTTAATTCACGTATGCACATTGTTTGTTTTTGTATTTATTTTTTTTTTGTATAGAATATTAAAATGAGTAAGAGATATAACCAAGCATAAATTTATTTGTTTAAGGTTATTTACTTCACTTTCCGCTCTAGTGAGTGACAGGAAATACCTAAATATATATAAACAGTTATTATTATATATTAGATTGTATTCAGAATTTTAGTGTCAAATGAATTCAGTTAATATTCAAGAGACCAAAATTAAACGTATATCAATTTATGCATTTAATTAAAAGATCAAAGGGAAAATCTTTATCGGTTAATCTGACATTAAATCTTGAAGTGTGAGGCATCGTTCTACAATTAACCAATTGGAATTGATGACGTTATTCATTTATTTTTAAAGGGTGTAGCGGATAAGAAATTAATTAAAATCAGCCTTCTTCTTCTCTTTTACAAAAATTCACAATGACGTGTAAAATCCTCGTTTTCCGAAATAGAAAAAGGATTGACCATGTGCTTAAAGAAAAAGTCGAACCCAGAATTCGGAAGTAGGAGTTGAATTGATTTTTGACCAATGCGAGCGAATTGCAAGACTTGAGGACTTCGCGAGTCAGTGCGAAAATCTAAGGTCAATAAAATTACCTAGATTAGCCTCAGTGAGTCAGTCAGGGGATGAAAGCTGCAAAGACTACAAGATAAAATGCAACAAGAGAAGCTTCAAGCTGATGGGATATTTGTCCTCTTTCTCTTTCCTTCTGCTGAATCCTTTTACTTCTACTTCCCCATTCAAAGGCATTCTTACTGAATACATACATACATAAATACAGACATACTGTTGTGGCGCTCTCCACCTGTGTTCTACTATAATGGACTATTCCAATCACTACATAAAGTAGTAGTGGGACGCTCTCGAGAATGAGTAACGAGTAACCAGTCAGCCGATTAACAAGTCAGTCGAGTATTTCCGGTAGTGTACTATTATCAGACTCTACGTCTTACGACGATACATGCTACTATACCCTTGTTCCTGTATGCTACTAACAAGCCTCTTTTGTAAATATTATTTCTCCTGGTAATATATACATTTACTATATTTCCGTTGTATTTATTTACTCAATAATTCTGTTACGCACAACATAACACATACATACGTACGTACGCATATACTCTTTCAACAATTACTACTACGAACATCTTCAAATCTTGATACCTTTAACTTTCTCATTATTCCCTTAACTCAACTTTAGCATTGAACATTAACTTCTACAATTTGTGTTATTCTTTCCCTTCAATAATTTTCTAAAAATGTATATTTTATTCTTACACTATTCCACACATTCCATCCTGCGGACAACCAACCTTATGATAATTCTGATGTTAATTCTGCATAAATCCTGTGAGCTGTAGGGAGTTCGATTTTGCCTGATACAAGAATCAATGAAACATTAAACAGCTCCCAACTCTACAGGAGTAATCTGGTGGCAAAAATGAACTCTGCATACTTAAGCATATTTTTTCTGATACCGGTTTCTTTGAATCAATGAACTCATCTCGGTCAGAGGTTCATGTTGTCGTCACAGGCAAAGGAGACGTTCATATTACGTCTAATTTTAGGTGCATTCCCAAGTCCTATCTCATTTTGTTTGTGAATACATATCTATGTTTTTGTTTTTCTATGTTATTTGGCTTCTTATTTCCATCTATCTTAGTATAGGTTACTTATGGATGGAATAATATTCCGTATCTAAAGAAACATTATTCTTAAAAATGTGCTCAATACAAAGTAGAGCTAATAATAATTATTCAGAAATTATAACATGAATATGTTATATCACTACAAAAGTAGCTATTTTGTTTCGAAAATTCTTGTCTTATCAAGTGAAGAGGTTTATTTCAAGTTGAAGGGTTAAAAACAAGCAAAACCCCTTTAATCATGGGGGCATTGTTGTATGTACAATGTGGACCAATCAAAATAAAGAAATTTCTAATTTGGAGAATATGTGAGCAGACTTAAAAATAATTTGGTGGGGGGCATTAGTATTTATATTTGATTATTGTGATCAGCATTATTAATTGACTATTAGATTTGCTTCATTATTATTGCGAAATTAAACAAAAATTCCTAAGTCTAACAATTTATTAGAGTTAGAAAGTTATTCATATATTAAACGAAGAGAAAGAACGCACACATAAACCTACAAACATCCACACATGGAAAAATAGACTAGTATATACACATACACTGGCAAACACACACATAAAGATTAATATACGCACGCATATATACATGCACAAATTTCACAATTTTGTTTTTATCGACTTGTCAATTTGTCTGTTAAATTTTAAAGCCCTGTTTGGACTCAGACTGAATTGCCACAATATTGGATACAGTCAGATCGGCTTCGTAACATGACTAGCCTTGAATAAGGTCATGTCAAACACAATCAAATTTCAGTGCATGGACATATAAACATAATCAGATATATACTTGCGCAAATACACACGCTAAAAATAAAAAACGTACACGACTAAAAACTTCATAGATCGTTAAAATTATATAACCACATAGATGAAAATACACAGAAACTTTGACATCAAACTCAGTAGATACACTATACACCAATCAAATGCGTATGCATGTACAAAAGGCCACACATATACATATATATGCTAAGCACCATATTGTTCACATGTTCTATTTTATGGAGTATTATTCCACTGAGAATGCGCGTAGGAAAATCGTGTAGGTAAGCCTTTTAGCATACCCTATTGCCAAAATAGTCTACGGCTATATCGTGTTGAATGCACCGGTTCCCGTCTGATTACCGAAGTTAAGTAACATTGAGCCTGGTCAGTACTTAAATGGGTGACCATTTGGGAATACCAGGTGCTGTAAACGTAAGGACTAAGAATGATCTACCGGTCCACCAGGTTTGGGGGTTAGGTGCAGGGCTAACAACCCTGCCCCGTAAAACACAGATTGTTACAGAAACAGCAACAAAAAGATGCTGCCCTATTCACCATTGGGTGTTGTGGATAAATGATGATGATTGCCAAAATGCTGTCAGTCTTTCCGATGCAGAATGTGATAGATCCATCGATCGCTCGACCAATATATATAAATATGAACCTAATATAATAAAAATAAGATGGATAGATATGCTAAAATGTTAATGTTCTAATTTATAATGGGTCTTACACGATGATTGATATTTTATGAGGTTTTCATAATTTCTTTCTTTTTCTCATGAAACGTACAATCGCCTCATTTTGTTTTGGACGTCTTCCATCATCCCCTACGATTTTCTGATCGCTCTCTTGTTTTTCTTTTACTTGAAATGACTCCCTAATTAAAGCCATTGTTTGATCAGGTGACTACGGTATCACGTTATAAGATTCATATTATTCATTGTTAAACATATCCATTTTGTCAATGAAGCCATTTTACCTGCTTACTTCACTTTACATTTTTTTCTTTTGAAATCAGTCGTTAAAGAGACAAAAATGAGATAGATATGCAGTAAAATGTTCACTAATTAGCAAGAATCAAAAAATGTTTTGTTAGTCTGCCAGTTATCTCCCTTTGAAGTTGAATGTGACTTTTACCGAAAATTAAAGCTAAGGGAAGTTAAATATAAAACTTTTTTTTTTTAAAAAAGACATATAAAAAACTAAACAAAATATCATAAAACGATTTGTTTATCTTGAGAATGAAGGATATCACGTGATCTCTTAATGTGTGAATTTTTTAAAGTAGCGATTCTAAACAGTTTGTGGAGACCGTGAAATCGTTTTCATGTTTCAGGGAGAAAATAATTATATACCATTATTAATATATATCTATCTTATATTTCTCTCTTAGTTCATGTAAACATAATATATAGACACCGTACCTGCGTTTTGTACTCGAGTCTATACTCAATGATACATTAATCCGCCACGTATCGATTATGCCAAAGCGTTAGACAAAATACGCCCCAAAGAATTGATGGAGATGCTCAGCAGCCTCGACATATTTGGGAAAGACAAAAGTAATTAAAAATCTCTACTTGCACAAATTGCCTGCATACGGACAGGTAACGACTTCAGCACATATACAAACATAGAAAAGGGTATAAGACAAGGATGTGTCTTTTCAGCGGATCTATTTAACTTGTACAGCGAGACTATTTTGAGGACCCTATATGTTATGTCAGGATTAATAATCGGAGGTCACAATTTAAACAATATAATATGCAGATGATACAGTGCTGGTAGCAGAAACGGAAAGGAAACTACAAGAGAATACTAGATTGCTATGTGATGTCAGTTCTTCAATACGGCAGTGAATGCTGGACAATATCATCAAAGATGAAGGAAAAAATTAAAGCAGATGAAATGTGATTCTACAGAAGAATGCTACGGATATCATGGATCGAGCATGTGAGAAATGATGTGTTGGAAAGAATGGAAGCAAAAAGGTAATTAATATAGAATATCAGGAAGAGACACCTGAAGTTACTGGGATATGCAATGAGGAAGGAGGGCTTGGAGAACCTGATACTAACATGCCAGACAGAGGGAAGCAGCAGATAGCATATTTGAAGGGTCTGAGCAGGTGGATGACAGAACGGGGGTGGCGAGATGTTACAGAAGAAAGCGTGCTAAGAGCCACCAGGGATAGGGAGACGTAGAAGCCATGATCCTCTACGTACTGAAAAGACAAGGCACATAGAAGAAAAAAGACTATCCGTAACCACCAAACATTGAAGGCGGGTTTATATTTACGCCATATAGACATTGTTAAATGCAATCTCTATTATTATTTATATAATATAAGAGGGTTAAAGTCTGTATTATAATAACCAATAATCAGCTGCCAATCAGCCTTCCATCAGCAGAGCTGACACTAACGTCCGAGAGAGTAGTTTCCTGCGCCTTCTCGAATTAACATTCACTGCTAACATGAAGTGGAAAGAGTATATTGAATCCATTTCTAGGTCTGCTTCTGAGAAAGTTGGTTCACTGTGTCGTGCTAGACAATGATCTATCGTCATTGAAACTGTGGAATATTTGACAAGTTTTAATGTATGAAATTTGAACTGAGAGAGTACTCACACATATATTAGATCATTGGAAAATTTCGTGTCTAATTAAAATATAAAATTCTAAACAAAATATCAAATTGGACCTCTGGTTTAACTTAGGAAACATTAATGGTAATTTTGAAGGAATAATTTTGAATTCCTCAATTCACTCCATGAAAGTTCAAAACCTCACTTTAACCCTGTTTCGGACTATAAGTCCAATTCAGACCAAAAGACCATTTAGAGCAAAAGTGCGATTTGGTTCGAAAGTCTGATTTCAGCCAAAATTCCAATTCAGGTCGAAAACTGCGTTCTCCGAATTCTTTTATTGAGATAAGTTCTTTTGAGTTAAGTTCTTCAAATTACAAATACAGCGGCCCTTCAAAAACTTGCGTCACGAAACTTTTTAATTTAACTCTGATTCCTTAGCATTTTAAAGAAATAAAATTGATTTCTTTAATTCACAAAATTTTGCAGATAGTTCAAACTGAATTTAAAACAAGAAAAAATTAAATTCAAAGATTTGGTTTTACTTAAAACTCAGTATTAAAAAACATGTAAAATCTCTAATTTTCTCAGTTATTTTAAAATTTGAATTTTTAACTGTTCCTTGATCAACCAAACACAAATCCCAAATTTGGATATTCAAGAACCAGATGAAGGGTAGTCTTTTAATCCAGGGATTATTCTAATTCAAAAAATATGTCTCTGTAGAGCAAGTGTGGCTCGAGTTAGGAGGGTTTCAGTCAACCTTGTCAGACAGACAGAATTTGCTATTTATTTAGTTAGAAATATTCTCGATTGTCTTAACAACTATTTTTTTTATCATCCAGTAACCTTGTTGATGTAATTTTTTAAGAAAATCTGGTTTTTTCCTTTTTGTTGGAAGAGGTCTATCATATAGCTTATGACTAACTTGTACAATTATATATTTTATCATTTATATTTCTCTTGAACCCAGGTCACTTCGAATGGCGAAAGACCGTTGAGAAGTCGAAATTAAAACTCTTCCGACGAAATTTTCGCTTTATTCACTATGATGGCAAGCAGAGCGATTTATTGACAGCGAAATGTCACCCCGAGCGTGTTTGATCATTTAGGTTAAAATCATCAGGACTAAATCTTCCAAAGCATTTTTTAACAGTCCAAGAAGTGGGAGAACGATATAAATAAATCTTCTGAATATATTCATCGCAGTTCCGACGCTTAATTTTTCCCGAAATTTATCGTGCGTAATATTGCAAAATTGCAACTTTTAATCTTCCAGCTTTTTATGTGGACAAAACTTTGACATTTAACAAAGTCTGGCTCGCAATTGAACGATGCAAGGTTTCAATATGGAAAGCACCAGGAATCGACATCAAAACAAATGTCAGTGTTATTTCGCGGTCATTTTATATAAACAATAAAAATATGGCCCACAATTTTGCTGTGATCTGATAGATTTGATTATAGATGGAAAGCCTTGTGAATAACTGATAAATAATAACTGGTAAATAGTGTGGTTTGCTATCTCTAAAGAGTCCTCTTCAGGTTTTGTTGTGGTTTTTATTTCTGGTAGACTTACTG
The DNA here is from genome assembly GCA_037127315.1 of Ascarosepion bandense. Taxonomy (NCBI): domain Eukaryota; kingdom Metazoa; phylum Mollusca; class Cephalopoda; order Sepiida; family Sepiidae; genus Ascarosepion; species Ascarosepion bandense. The sequence goes on from JBBBDQ010000215.1 coordinate 109,421, forward strand.
TCAACCAAGGTACCCTAATCTGCTAATTAATATGTAGTTAGCGGGAGTGGCTGATTTTCCAAGGGCATTATCGTATAGTGAATGAAACAGAATCAATCTGAATATGAACTTGTCTCGACAGAACTAGAGTTCACGCCAATAACACTTATACTACGCAGTTTCATTTCTCTCCTCAGGTTTTTTCTACAAATATATTTCTTGTCACTGATGAGCTTTTTTCCTGATGTCCCGACTACATGAATTTAAGTGCGCTCTTAGGTTGACATCTAAGTCCTATCTGTTTACCGTTGAAATAGTTTAATGCAAACCTTACTTCTACTCCCACAGTTACTTTTCTCGCACTTCCCGCCTGTGGAGCTATTTTCCGTTTACTTACTTCCCTTATAAATGTAACGTCAATTACCATCTTCTATCTTTTTTGAATGCCTTTAATCTTTTCTCCTTTCTTCTGTACCCACTGTACTCAGTCTTTTTTCTCATAGTAACCTACTGTGCATTAGTGACGGCCCCGCCTTGCTTAGAGTGAACGAATTAAATAAAATATTAAAAATACTTAAACAGATAATAGATTTGTACTAATGTCTACGAAATACAATATCCAAGATCCAACAACAACTTGAAGTAAAAAAATAAGCGTTTGAGTTTTGTTTAACAGCAATTTAACCTCTGTGAGTTATTTAATACCAAAAGGTGGGGTTTTAAGCTATTTTTTAATGTTCAGTTATAGTGAGAAGGTTGACTGAGTCCGATTTTAATGAATTCTTTTTTTATTTTAGAAAACTGATGTCTTCTAGTTTTGTATCCAAAAATGTATTGCTGGTCATACTTTTTTCTCTTTCAAAAATTCATTATGGCAATATTTTTCCATTATTTTTCTTTAAAAATGTATTGTTGGTAATATATTTCTTTCAAAAATGTATATTTTTTCTACAAAAGTCTATTCTTATGTATATATTTCTATAAAGGTGTATTTTTGTACTTTCATAGTATTTTGGCCCCAATTTGGGGGTTTAACTGCCCATAACTGAGACCCCTAGAAGTGCTACCATTTTGGGTCAGGGTTGACCTGGGAACAACAGCAATTAAGAGGTGGTTCCATGCTCCTCACAACCTCCAAATCAGAGGCCTTGCTGCTGGATGCAGTTTACCGTCATGTCCAGGACCACAGAAAATAAGGTGTGAAAAATTAATATCAATTAAAAAGTAAGATGTGAAAATTGCAAAGACATTGAGGTTAGATAGAGGTGAAGTGTTTAGGAGTTTAGCGGTCATGGAAGAATCCACGCGGGAGTATGTTCTACAAAGTAGCAGTTACTGAGAAAAAGCTTCCGGAGTGGGGGGGCATTTTATCAAAGCAACACGTAGTGAATGAGAGTTATGCAAAGCTGTTGAGGTTGTAATGTGGGTCTTGGCTGTAAATGTTTCAGCTGGTCACACCAAAGAATAGTTACCATAGGCTTGCAGCATAGCGCCTGTATAAAAACCTGTTGTGGAGCGGGAAATGGGAAACTGATACTTGACATTAGGAAAAGATAGTTGAAGTTTCTGGGACATGTAGTGAGGAAAGAGAGCTTGGAGAATCTGATATTCACGGGACGGATAGAGGGAAAGAGAGACGATGAAATGTAACGCGTGACATACTTGATGGACTTGAGCAGATGGATGGCAGAGCGAAAGTTGAGTGGGTTTACAGGAGAAAGGGTGTTAAAAGATATGAAAGGCCATGATCGCCTACATAATAGAGAGACACGGCAAATAGAAGAAGAAGAAGAAATAGATAATCGCTTTTGGTCACCGTAAAGTTTTGAACAATGAATTCGACCAACCGCAAAAACACCAAATAGACGATCTTAACGGCCACAGCCGGCATAATATGACAGCACTAGACGGGCTGACTTAAGCGAACCTTGAGAAACCAAACATCTAACAGACCGATGCAGCCAGGTGTTTAAGATCTCGCTTGTCTCAGTCCTCTTTGAGCAGCAAGGTGGGTGCTTCTGACCAAGTGAGTGGGCTTCATTTTCTATGAAGAAATAAAGGCAACACTATTAAATTTTGTTAAAGACTACTTTTTATTGCTAGTACATGCAGCATATATATAATATATGTATTATGTATATATAATACATGTATTATGTATATATATATATATATATATATATATATATATATTCATGCTGCGTGTTATATACATTATATATATATATATATATATATATATATATATATATATATATTTAGTGTATCGAGGCAGTAGATAATTTTCTAAACATATACTGTTAAATATAAGAGACAATGAATGTATATTATGTTTCGACATGAGCCGTTCTAAACATCGTATTTTGGCTTTAATTTCAATTGAAAATAAAGACAAAAATTCTCCAACATTTGGAAACCCAATCCCAAAAAAGAAACAGTATACACCACTACTTCTGTTCCAAAGGATTGGACCACTAACGAACCTGTCTACTCCTATTAAGGAGAAAACTATGGAAAAATAGGGGTAATTCATCTAATGGTATGTAGCATGAGGGGTTTTAGTTACGAACATAAGAACCTTAGAAGCTAAGGTATCTAGAGCCTCAGAACACAGGAGAAAATAATGGCGTAGTTTTCAGTTGCCTGTTTCCCAGTTAAGAATAATTTTTCTCATAAACCAGCTACTATCAAAATCTAGTGTGTCTAATCTGCGCTACTTTTAAAAATATATTTAGGGATGAATAAATGGATATTTGGATTTCTTCAAGGACCTTTGTGCAAAAGTGAACGCAACGTAATAAGTTTGAATTTACAACTTCGCCTTTCGGTGTCGAAAACAGGAATATATTTCTGCTCTTTATACGAAGTGTAAACAAATAATACGGCAAAGATCCATTTTGGATAAGACGGATGCGTGTTTAATCCTTAAAGGTTACTTATTTGTTTGCATCCGGGCTACTTGAGAAAAGCACGTAGACACTACCTGAATCGAACGTTCCGATAGCTACGCGAGATGAAATAATGAAAAGAACACTCGCGGAAAGTTAATAATGACAATTATTCAATTAAGGAATTTCTGATAAATTATATCTGTGTTCGCTTTTTCCTTTCTACTTGATTTCTTTGGACATTTTATCTGTTACGCTTTCCTTTCAATAACAACAAACAAGAAAATGTAATCATCGGTACCGCTTTTCATTTTAACCTTGCTTCGTTCCTTCTTTGTCTTGTCTCGAAATAATTGCCGCCTTCATACCAAAAAAAGTTACCTTCCGTCAACCATAAGCAGTTAACTGAAGAGAGTCGTTTTATTATTTTATTTACACAACAAGGCCATTTGACTAGAGTAAGACAGTGTTATTATTGCATGATTTACTTAGAAATATTTATTTTCTTTTTTGTCATAGGTTTTTCTTTCTTTTTATCTTTTTTGCTTTTTTTCATTTTTTTGTCTTTGATATTTACGTTGTTTTATTTTTTTATCTGCATTTTTTTTTCCTGTCGGTCATTCGTTCAGTCTTTCTCTCTTTATTTTTTCCTTCTTTTGCCTTACACTATTTCTTTATCTCTTTTGCTTTCTTTTCCATTTTTGTTCTTTTTTTATTTTTGTTCTCCTTTCTTTCTTCTTTGATTTTTATTTGTGTAATTTTCTCACTTTTTATTTCTTTCCTTGTTTTTTTTTTATATACTAGCAGTATAGCCCGGGCGTTGCTCGGGTGTAATGAAAGCTTTAAAACGAATCCAAGGTCCTGGAGCTCAGACTCTTTGGACGTTGACACGAAAGATTATAAAGCAATAGTTGTTTCCAGTTAAAGCGAAACCGTAGACTGAAAGAGAAATGAATGGATGTAAGATAAATTTTGATTTCCTTGTATCGATAAAAAATAAGTTTTTTCGTCGTAAACTGAAGTTTGAAGGCAAAATAAGTCCTCTGAGTAAATGGTATCATGGCTGAGACTAAGAACTACAATTATAAACAAACCCGAAGCAAAAACTAAAATAAAAGGGCTGAAAAAAATAGGCATACAGGCAGATAAACAGACACACACACACAAACAGCTTGCCTTTTATATATATATATATATATATATATATATATATATATATATTATCGATTTTCTGCACTATTGTAAGAACTGCAACCTTGAAACTTCTGAATATCGTTTCTTTTGTCTTTGTCTATGGGTATCAAATTTGATTAAAATCGGACCACTTCTTCTATGACCAGATTTTTTCGATTATCAGTTTTTGATATTTATTGGGGGTACCTCGACACAAAACCTAGCTAAGAACACTCGCAGACGCTTATAATACAACTGAGTAAATTTTCAAGAAAATCGATTCAGCCGTTTCGAAGTCCAAAGGTAACGGACAGACACACATACATACACACACACGCAAATTTCCATTTATAAATAAGTTTAGATGTCTAATTTTTTCTTACTTTTTTTTAGTCTATTAGCTTCTTTCTTTGTTTAAGTAATTTTTCTTTCACGTTTCTTTTGCCATCTTTTTCATTTTATTGTTTTTCTTTCTTCGCTTCATTTTTCTTTTCTTTTTGCTTTCTTTAATTGTCTCTTTCTTTCTACTCTGATATTTTGCTTCATTTCATTTTCTGTATGTATTTTCTTTCAGTCTTTCTTTTTCCTTTCTTTTTCCTTTCAATATTTCTTTTCTTTTTCGTTCTTTTCTATTCTTCCTTTTGTTTTCCTTTCGGCTTCTTTTCTTTTTTCTTTCTTTAATGTCATTTTTTATTTTATTTTGCTCTTTCTTGAATTTTGTCTTTTTCTTTTTTTCTTTTTGCCTGTTTGTTTTGTTCTTTTTATTTATTTTTCATTCTCTGTTCCTTTCTATTCCTTTTTGTTTTCATTTTCTTTTCTTTGTGAATGACATTGTTTCATTTCTATCTGTACTTTACTTTCGATTTTTTTTTCTCTTTTTCTCATTTCGTATTTCTTTTAAATTTTTTTTTTTTACAACTTTCGCTTTTTATCAATTCCTTTGTATTTTCTTGAGTGCACATTGAGATGCAGTGGATATCAGCTCTGAACGAGAAATCAGGGAACCGAGTTTAAATTCCATTTAAATTCCTTGCGTTGACTTACGAGCAAATACTCTTGGGAATGGTATTAATCCGTCTCTTCACTCCAGTTAGCTGGCAACTAATCTACCGCAGAAAGTAATGGCAACCTACTGCGGAATAACTTTCTGCCTAGTCGGTCATGTCTCTTTCGGGACATGATCGCCCGAGCGTGTATTACGTCTGGGACTTAACTGGCTATATTTTCTTTTTTTTCTCCGTTTATTGATTTTTCGTTGTTTTATTTATTTCGTTGTTTTTTCTTTCTTTCAATTTTTCGTTCTTTCTTTTTGTCTCTTACCTCCATTATTTTCTTTTTAGCTTATTTTTTTTCTCATTTCCGTGTCAGTTTCTTTACTTTTTTTTAGCTTTCTTGCTTCGATTCTATGTTTCATTTTGTCTTACGTTTTTTCTGTCTTACGTTTATTATTGAATTTTTTTTTTAATCGTTTCACCCCAAGCAAGGCATTCCATTGCCACTATTGCGCTTGGGGCTACATAGGGGAAGGTAAATAGAAAGAGTGGTCAGATATAGGAAATGTCAGAAGGGGGGTGATAGGTAGTTGGGAGGATGGGAAGAGTGTTTGAAAGAATGGAAGCGAGTTATTGCGTTAGGAGGTGTCTATTGACCTTACATTTAAACTCCTGGAGATTGTAGCCGTCGGGGAAGCAGTCATGTAGATGGGAATTCCACAGTCTGGAAGTACGAGAAAAGAAACTGTTGGAGTAGAAGTTGCAGTTGCATTTTATCGGTTTCACTGTAAAAGGGTGGGATCTAGTTGCTAATTTTTCTCTCTTTTTTATTATTGATTTTGCTATAATTTTCTTTCTTTCTTTCTTCTAATCATAATTTTTCCATAATTTATTTTTTCTTTCTTTTATTATTAATTTTTCCATAATTTCTGTTTTATTTCTATTTTCTATCTCTCTTTCTATCTTTCTCTCTTTCATTTTATTGATTTTTCCATAATTTTCTTTCTTTTTTTTATTATTAATTTTTGCATAATTTTCTTTTTTCTTTCTTTCTTTCTATCTTACTTTCTTTTATTATTGATTTTTCCATAGTTTTTTTTCCTTCCTTTCACTTGGGTTATTTTGTTTCTTTTTTTTAAATTTTTTATTTCTCATATTATTCTCTGTATCATTTATTTTCAATCTTAGATTCATTCATTCCTTTTCTTTTATTTTTTAATCTGCCATCTTTCTTCCATCCTTTTTTCTTCATACAGATTTTTTTCCTATCCACATGATGTTCATTTACGTGTCGCCAAGGCTACAAAAATAATAATGTATTTATTCTCAAAATTTTCCTTCTAACTGTATCTATTCATATTGACGCCTCTGTCCAAAACTCTTCAAGATGGATGAATTTGCCCGATTTCATATCATATTTTAATTCGGTCACGTGCCTCATTAGGTTCGAATATTAAACTTTAATGAGATTTATCTATTGAAATATTAGGCATTATTTTATATTTTATAGTATCGACAATTTTCTAATTTAGATAGCCGAAAATATACACAGAATATATAGAATGAAATGCGAAAGATAAACATTCAAACAGTGCGAGTGAGATGATGGCATATATATATATATATATATATATATATATATATATATATATTCCCTTTGTAAACAAGTTATTATGCGACTTGGGTTTTTACCATGAGTGGTGTCTTCAGGCGATTTCTTGGTCTTTACGTTTACAGCACCTGGTATTCTTAAATGGTCACCCACTAAGTAATGTCCAAGCTCGATATTGCTTAATTTCGGTGATCGGACGAGAACCGGTGTATTTAACACGATATAGCCATAGACATAACGACAATGTACTGCACAGAAAAAGTTCTTTAAGTATGAAATATGACATTTTTAACTGTATAATAATTTCAAATTAAATATTCCTTATAAATATTTAATGAGCGTTTTTTCTAGTAACCAAAAAAATTGTCTATAGAAACTTTACTTAAAATAAAATTTATTTCATTTTTACCTTGATAAAGCCCGGCAAACGTGGAGGCAAAATATAGTTGTCCTTTTGTCTTGTTTTTTGGGAGGTTATATATATATATATATATATATATATATATATATATATATATATATATATATTTTATAATCTTTATGTATGTATATATATATATATATATATAATCATATCGCTCCAAGCAAGGCATTTTACTGCCACTGTTGTGCAGAAGGTTACATAGGAGGAATGTTATGAGGAGTGATAGGAAAAGAGTAGGAGAAGGAAGAGAATACTGATGAAAGTGGGGTGGGCGAAGAAAAAAGCATGAGAGAGAGGATGTAAGTTAGTGAGACAAGAGATGATGATTGACTTTACATTTAAATTCTTGGAGATTGTAACTGTCGGGAAAGCAAGTATGCGGAAGAGAATTCCACAGGCGGGAAGTGCGAGAAAAGAAGCTGATGGAGTAGAATTTGCGTTTACAATTTATTAGTTTCACACTAAAAGGGTAGGATCTAGTTGATAATCTTGTTGCTCGAGGATATTCATATATAATGGGTACTAGTGAGCTAAGTTCATCGGAGCAGAAGCCGTGAAAGTATTTGTAGAAGAGACAGAGGGAAGCCAAACTGCGTCGATGAGAAAGCGACTGTATCCTAGCTGCCAAGTCGGAATCGATCACATTACAGATTCTCCGCTGGATTTGGTCGAGGGCACCTAAGTGAATAGCAGAAGCAACCGACCGGATATGGCAGCAATACTCAATGCACGGGCGGATGATATGTGTGTGTGTGTGTGTGTGTGTGTGTGTACAGCATACATAATGTAAATACATTAAATTAACTTCCTTTGAAGCACATTAGAGATATGTCTGTTAACACACACAAGCACATATTATATATATAGGTGCGCGTGTGTGTGTGTGTGTGTGTGTGTTGAGGTCAATTAAAGAGAAAATGTGGATAGGAAGCCGACATAATTATCGGATAACGAATAAATAGGAAACGTTTATCAATCGAACATGTTTCACTTTCATTAAAGCTTCATCACAGAATGAGATATGGAGAAAAGCATTCTGGTATTTCTATCTTTGTTTTGTTTGGTTTTAAAATAAGCTTCGGGTGCATTTGACTTATTAAGCCGAGTTATTATAAAGTATGGCAATCTAAACAGAAGAACCAGTCGTCTTTTCTCGAGTGATATGTTCCATCAGCGATGAGTACGCTGGAATTAAACAAAAAACAATTGTGCAAATACACACAGAATAATCTTTGGAAATTACAAGATTCAAAGGTCCATGAACAAAATAATATACAATAAATATGCACTTTGGCAAACTTACCGATAACCTAAAACAATTAATTCGGATATTTGAAAAATTTAATAAAATGTTTCCTAGCCATAACTTGTCGATATCATTTAAGCAACTGTGGTTGATAAATACGCATTGAGTGTTTGTATGTATATGTGTAAATATAGTAGACTAATAAAGACTTTTTTACAAAAGTAATTCTGTTATTATTTATATATTGTGAGTACAGTCGGCAAGTAGAAGCACCATGAAAAAAGTCTTAAAAACCGAAATCTTCGAACATGTCTGCTTCCTTTCTCAACGGAAATTGAAATTTAAAAATGTATAGAAACATTTCTGTTGCGCATGCGCACATCTGGTATAGGACGTGTAAAATTATTGGCGATGTTTATAAGATAACAGATGACACTTGATTGAAAGAAAAAAATAAACTTATATACTGCAATGACGAATATTATAGCTGTAAGTGAATATTTAAAGGTATAGACCAGAATACATAAATTATATATATATATATATATATATATATATATATATATATATAATGTGTGTGTGTGAATATATTTACATTTGAACAGGAACTGCTCAGTCTTCACTTTCTAAGCTCGATAAGGTCCAAATGCGTATCCACAGACTTGTGGGTGAAATATTATTTTCCATCCTAAAACCGTCGCAAGTCTATCGCTCTACATTCCTTAGTTCCACCATTTCTAACATCAACCGGCAAAACCCGTCAGGCTACACACATTATAGCGAACCAGCCTCATTCCCTCCTTATCCTGTCAGTGAGAAGTTCAACGCGGGCTTCTGCCTTCCGCGAACCACTGCTCTGTGGAACAGCTTCCCAAGAGGATATTTTTCCGATCATTACAGTCGTGACTTGTTCAAGTCTATGCTTAATCATTATCTTACCCACATATCAGCAAGAATTGTAACTCTGTCTCAAGTGATTCTCAGGCCTTGTACATGGTGAACCTCACTGTAATATATATATATATATATATATATATATATATATATATATATATATATAGGTACCTCCAGTGAATTTCGATATCTAATTTTAAACTGAATTTTTAACAATGAAAAATTTTCTTGAAACGATTATTTTAGTTTTTATTGAAAGCTAAATGATTAAACTTACTATTTACATATAGCAAAATATTCTGGTTTGTTTCAAACAGAAATTATATTGATTAGAATATACAAGTCTGAAATTTTTCTTCAATTTTTTAATTTTGCTGCCATTTTTGAGCGATCGACACATTTGTAAACAAAAGTTTATTCTCGGTTTTAAAAATTTTGCAAAAATAAAATATACATCTGTGATACATTATTTTGTGAAAATTAGTAAATTTTATAGTAAATTAATCTGATTTACACAAGTATTACTTATATATAGCGTGAAATTTAGAATAAAATTATTTCTTCGTCACAGATTTAAACTTTTTGTCCTGATTTGCACACGTATTACTTATTTATTGCGTGAAATTTAGAATAAAACTATTTCTTAACCATAGATTTGAACCTTTTGACCTCTCTGTCGTATATCAAAACGTGTTGGCATGTGCGTGATTAGAGATAAGATAAAAGTGTATCGTGTTCATAAGGGACAAAATTGTACAATTTTCTTCGGATACGGAAGGAATCTCTGACCTTTTAATTTGCACATAGAAATTGCCATAAAAAACTTCAAATACACACAAAAAGTTAACTTATTTTTAAAATATGAAGGCCAAACGATTTGTATTAATTTTTTAAATTTTTGATAGGCAATATAATCTTCAATTAGTAACTTAACAATCTAAGCGCAACAGATCTTTAAAGTATTTTAAAAATATTTTTTAAACTTTATAAATTATTATAATTAAAATAAATGAAAACAATTTTTTAAAAATTTAATTAGTAATCGATTTTTTCTTCTGACTATAATGTCCTTAATTTTTATTGTTTATTCAAGCAATTAAAATCTTATCAAATTAAATAATAATTGCATTTTTTATTTTATTCTTCGAAGATCTTTGGATATATAGGCCAAATTTAAAAAAAGATAGATGATTTATATTCCCCAGTCAATCTTGCGTTTAACAAATAAAACCATAGACCGCAACAAAGTAAAATTGATTAAAATTTCATTGATTTACGTGGAGGAGGGGTAACAGAGGTAAAAAAATATTTTTGAAAAACTTTTTTAAAAAATAATAATTTCAAAAATAATTTCATTCATTTCTGAATGAGTACTGAAAGTTTCATTAAAATCCGATAATTATTTTATTTTTGTGAGAATTTCCAAATTAATGTGTTTGTCACCGGGAAAAAAGTGAGTGATGTCATCATTACGTTTTCCATTGTAAACGGTTCTAACGTTTTGGGCATCTGCTAACTCAAATCAAGACAAGATTTTCTGCCAAAATTTCGAACATATTAGAAGGAATTAAATTTTTTTTTAAATAATTAAAAATTATTTTGATCTTTCCTCTTAATAATAATATAAACATTTTGATGGAAAAAGTGTGTGTGTGTGTGTGTATGTGTGTGTGAATGAATGTATTTAAATTTGGATAGGAGCTGCCCAAGCCTCACTTTCCAGCTTCGATAGAATCCTAATGGGTTTCGGCCTCCTTGTAGGTGACAAATTATTTTCAACCCTAAAATCTCCTAGGTCTGCCTTTTCTCCTTTCCACCAATAAGACACTCCATGCTTGCACATTGTACCAATTTAATAAAAAGTTTCACTGCCATAACTTGTGGATATTATTTAAGCAACTGTGGTTGATATATATTAATTTTTCTTTACTGCGCCGGTTATTATAATGTGTTTGTGTGTGTGTATGCGCGCGCCTGCGCTTATCTTCAAATTCAGCCAAGAGATACGAATCAATTTCTTCTCCCTACCTAAGCAGAGGTAAAATGTAGGGTTAGCATCACCACCCAGTAAAAGCCTACTTCAATCAATCCCCTGAAGTTGATTTCGGATGAGATTTTAAGTACTTTGGAAAATAAAAATGAAAATAAAAGAAAAGAAAAGAATATAACCACAACGCCTTTTTTTAATGAACTTAATATCAACATTAAGAAACTGATCATAGAATTTGAGAGGATTACAATAAAATAAATGGACATATTATATCTTGATTATTTAACCATATATATATATATATATATATATATATATATATATATATATATATATGGGATAACGATATATCAATTTTTCTCTAATTATTTCTATATCGAGAACAGTTTTGAATGAAAATATGTATATTAAATTGGGAAAATGTTTTGTCATACTGCATTGTTGTGTCAGACATAATACCTGTATTTGTTAAATCTTTATTTAATTTATCCGTTATGTTTCCCCACATAAATTCCGTCATGTTTGATACATTGAGCGGCGTATATAAATATATATAACATGGAAATTTAACATTGAAATTTAGTTTTAATTTAGTTTTAAATATAATTGGATATATTTACGGTAAAAAATAAATAGTAAATCATAATTTTTAATACAAATTCAAATATAACCGATACTAGTATTATTTTATAAATACAGTTAAAATAATTAAAACTTATAAAAAATATATATATAAATAAATATAGAAAAACTAGAAAAATGATAAACGTAAAAAAGGGAAAGTAAAAAGCAAAGAAATAGAATGAGAACGAACAGTATAGATAGAAAGGAATTTAAAATAAACGCCTTAGATCGACACCAACGTCTATTATAATTATCTGCAATCTTAGAAAAACATGACATGGAAATTTAACATTATATTTAGTTATACCTACAATGGCATATATTTACGGTAAAAAACAAATTACAAATCATACTTCGTAATACAAATTAAAATATAACCACTAGTAGTAATATATTAAAAATATAGGTAAAATAATTAACACTTAATAAAAAGATAAAAAAATATTAAAATACAATCGTAAAAAATATCTTAAATAATAATAACAAATAATTATAATAAAATAATAATCATAATAATATATATATATATCAACAAATTTAAACACTAATAATAATAATAATATTAAAAAGAAAAAGGATCTTGAATAATATTAATAAAAAATAATATTAATAATAATAATAATAAAAAATACATATATAAAAAATTTTAATTCTAATAATAAAATAATAATAATATTCTTATTAGAAAAAATATATCTTAAATAATAGTAATAAAATAATATGAAAATAATAATAATAATTAAAATAAAAATACAAAATAGACGTAGAAAAAACTATTTAAAATATACTGCTATCCATTAAAAGACCGTTTAAAATAACAAATATATGTCAAATTAAAAACATAAAATCCATTAAAAATTACGCACACACACACTCTATCCAAATCTAAATCTAAAATTATTTATAAATGAAACTTTGTGTGTGTGTGTGTATCCGTTACCTATAGACTCCGAAACGGCTGAACCGATTTTCTTGAAAATTTACACAGTTGTACTATAAGCGTCTGCGAGTGTTCTTAGCTAGGTTTTGTGACGAGGTACCCCCATAAATATCGAAAATCGAAAAATCGGGTTATCGAAGGAGTGGTCCGATTTTAATCAAATTTGATACACTCATAGACAAAGACATAAGAAACGATATTCAGAAGTTTCAATGTTGCAGTTCTTACAATAGTGCAGAAAATTTGATATCGATACCAGAAAATCAATATATTTGCTAGCATTTCCGCCAGCACCCCCCACACTTAGTCATTTACGTATGACGAAAATGGAAAAATAAGTTTATTTTTTCAAATGGCATGGAAACGTGTGTGGGGTGAGCTTGGTTGGAAAGATTTTTTTTAAACTCGCTATAGTAAGTTATTATGTATTTGTTTTTTTTTAATTATTTTTTGCTAATTCTATGGTCATTTGAACGAGTGTTTATGTACTTTTTCAAAGAAATTTCTTTGGACTTTAACTAAGTTAAAATTTAGTTAATTCACCACCTTTTTGTTTTTCAAATTGGAGTAGATAGTAACTAATATCGCCTGGGTTCACACTCCACCCCCTCTATTGTACAGGAATAGAGGTGATCACCTTGTTTCTTGTTTAGGAAGGGGTTTCCGGTCCTTCTACCTCCTCCTTCGGTCTTAGTGTTAGTTCAGTTGGAAGCTCTTTGCTGTTACTGAGTATGGTGGCAATGTCTCTCCATTCTGAGGGTACCGGGTTGGCAGTTTCCTGGTTGATGCTTCCGACTGGTAGCTAGGAGCCCGAACTCTTACGTAGCGTCTATCGGGGTTCCTGTAGTGACATATTGCGCATGAACGGGCGTCCCTTCATGAACCTTCGGTGGGCAACCCCGAGGCTACATTATGTTGCAGGCTGCGCCAGTCTCCATTCTTCACATAACTGCAAATAGTGACCAATTGATTCTACTCTAGTCCTCTCTCCTCAACCAAAACACCATGATAAAAAACAAACAAAATACCAAAACCAAACCAGCTGCTCGGAAAACGCCCAAACCTGTCTGTGTCTCTTTCACTAACATACTCGGTATCCGCACTAACTTTTATAGCGTAGAATCATTCCTCTAAACTAACTCACGTGATATGATATCTTAGCCCAATGTGAAACTAACCTTGACCCGTCTATCCCCTCCTCTGAGTTCTATGCTCCCGCTAGCACGGCCGCCATTGCTCACCGGAATCACTTCTTCCGGCTTTATCGTAGCCACGCGTCGGACCAAAACAGGCGCCTTTTCGCCTCAGCTCGTAATAAGTGTAAAAAGATACTTAACGAAGCTAAGATGATGTTTGCTGCCAGAATGAAGCAGCGCATAGCATCCTCTAAGTTCGGTACCAAAGACTACTGGAGTCTCTGTAAAAGCGTGCTTAAGAAGAGTAAGTCCTCAATACCCCCACTAATCAACGAGTTTGAGGTCCTCACCTCCTCAGTGGACAAGACTGAATGCTTTGCCCGTAGATTCTCGACCAATTCGAGTCTGGATTCATCTGTAATCCATACACCCGATTTCCCATCTAGAATTGAGGCCCAACTGAATGACGTCTACATCACGCCCTCGCTGATCTCTAGCATAATTTCAAAACTGGACCCTCACAAAACGAGTGGTGGGGATGGAATCCCAATCATAGTGTTGAAGAATTGTGCCCCTGAACTCTCCTCTATCCGTTCTAAGCTCTACAACACCTGCCTATATTCCTCCTGCTTTCCTGCCTGTTGGAAGTCTTCTTCTGTGGTTCCAATATTCAAGAACACTGGTGAACCCTCGGACCCCGCAAATTACCGCCCCATCAGCCTTCTTCCGATCTTCGGCAAAGTGTTCGAAGCCATTATCAATGCCGAGGTCGTTCAGCATCTCACAGCCCACAGGCTCCTCTCGGACAAGCAGTATGGCTTCCACTTCACCAGGTCTACTGCTGATATGCTAACGACCATCACCGAGTATATATACCAGGCTCTCGACAAGAATGGTGAAACCCGAACCGTCGCCTTGGATATCTCTAAAGCATTCGACAGAGTATGGCATGCCGGCCTTCTACGGAAACCGCGAAGCTATGGCATAACTGGACTTTTGTTGGACTTAATCCAGTCATTCCTCTCTAACCGCACACTGAAGGTGGCATTACACGGACATGCCTCCCAGAATTACCCTACAAACGCGGGTGTCCCCCAAGGCTCTATCCTAGGTCCTACGCTCTTTCTAATCTATATCAATGATCTCCCCGATGCCATAAGATCACAAGTAGGAATGTACATCGATGATACCACAGTTTACTCTCGCCTCAATCAAACATCTGGTGTTGATGACAAGGCGAACCTCGCTGCCGAGCTTGAAAAGGACCTCCAATCCGTGGTGGATTGGGGTAAGAAATGGATCGTAAAATTCAATTCTTCCAAAATGAAGCTGCTGTCAATTAACCACCACAGACAACTGCACCTCCCTCCCATTATTATGAAACAGGCTTGCCTCCCAGAGAGTAAAACTCTACACCTGCTTGGCCTGACGCTCTCAGCGGACCTCAAGTGGAATGACTACGTCGAATCCATTGCTAAATCCGCTGCTACGAAAGTCGGCTATCTGTGCAGGGCCCGGAAATTCTTTCCGTCTGAATCTATCCTGCACTTATATAAATCTACCATCCGCCCGTGTATTGAGTACTGCTGTCACATCTGGTCGGATGCCCCTGCTATCCTCCTCGGGGTTCTTGACAAAATACAGCGAAGAATCTGTAATGTGATTGATTCCGACTTGGCTGACCGGCTGAAGTCACTCTCTCACCGGCGTGACGTGGCTTCCTTGTGCCTCTTCTATAAATACTTTCATGGCTTCTGCTCTGACGAACTTAAATCACTGGTGCCCCCTAGATGTGAATTTGCACGAAATTGGCAACTAGGTCCCACCCTTTACAGTGAAACCGATGAAATGTAACCGCAATTTCTACTCCAACAGCTTCTTTCCTCGCACTTCCCGCCTGTGGAATTCCCTACCGCATGCTTGCTTCCCCGACGGCTACAACCTCCAGGATTTTAAATGTAGCGTCAATAGACACCTCCTGACACACTAACTCACACCCACTCTCTTCAACTCTCTCCCTATGTACATCCTATGTCGTCTATCACCTTCCTTCTGACATTTCTTATATCCAATCGCTCTATGTAAGCCCCTGCGCTATAGTGGCAGTGGAATGCCTTGCTTGGAGTGACACGATTAAAAAAAAACTATCCATTGAGCTCTGTATTTTTATCTAATTCATCTTTTGATATTTTATATTAATTATATAAAATCTTTTGGATTATCGTCTACGTCTTTACGGGTTGCTTTTTTGTCCTGTAGATATAGATATATGTTATAAATGTTATTTTTATTGGGTACATGTGTTTGAATAACTATCCATATATTTTGTTTTTATTGAATAAGTGAAATTATACTAACTAAAGAGAAAGTTTTTCTCAAACATGAATCCAAATTGCATTATTTTTTCCATCAAGGAAAACACTTCTTGAGTCAAAGTGTGTCTTTACCAGTTCGGCTACGGATCCAGTCAGACAAAGAAAATTTTGAATAGTCATATTACAAAAAGCATATTTTTCTCGTTGGGATTTTACAAATCTGTTACTAGCTTCAGTTTTGTACCAGAAATGTAAACAATAGTAAATTTTGAAAGGGTATTTTTTTAATGCGAGATTATTTCTGACTAGTATAAACGTTGTTTTATCACACCCCAAAAACGCCTACAAGACAATACATCAATTTTCAGTGCTGAAGCTACAGCCATAAACTTAGCTTTAGACCTCATCCTCGAACTTAACCTCAACAAATATATAATATTTTCAGACTCATTATCAGTGCTAATGGCACTAAAAAACAAAAACCTAAATAACCCTCTTATCATCAATCTCCTACAAAGAATCAACCTCATCATCCAAAAAAAAAAAAACATTATTTTATACTGGATTCCCAGTGACATTGATCTCAGAAGAAACGAAAAAGTAGACATAGCAACTAAAAGATCATTAACCATGAACATTAGTGATATAAAAGTACCCCACACAGATTACAAACCTCTAATCAGCAACTTTATTACGACCAAATAGCCAGAGTTCTGGAACTTCTGCAAAAATAACAAACACTACAAAATTAAACCCATTCTCAAAGAATGGATAGAAGTTAAAATTTCCAATAGGAAAATGTCAAGAAGAGAAAAAGTAGTAATGACTAGACTTCAAATAGGCCACACCGCTGTCACCCATTCACACCTACTAAAAGGTGAGGAGGCACCAATTTGCATTCCATGTCAGGAGCTCTACACAGAGAAATATATACTAACAAGCTAAATAGATCTTGAACAAATGCGATTAAGATACTATCAAGAAAACAATCTGAAAGACATCTTCAACAAAGCTGACCCAAATGACCTTTTAGAATTTCTTAAAGCAACAAAATTATTTAACAAAATATAGTTTCAAAAGAAGATAGTATATAACTGTTATGGACCAGGTTAAGGTCCGAAAATAACAACACGACCACCAGGGTAGAAATAACAAATATATATTAACAAGAAATAACAATACAGAATGTGGAATGTGTTAGTATGACTATCAGTCATGTTTGGAGTGAACTACTACCAACTCGACCCTCTCTCTCTTGAGAGGCGTAGTATATATAGTGTTAGGAAGAGTTAATTCTAGAGTTACAGGTAAAGACCCATGACAATAACCATCACACATCAAATCACACCACCTCTAATTATATCTCGACAGCAATGGACTCACAAAAGATCAACAAGCAGTAAACAAAAACCAAACAGATTCTTCAGCATTAGATGACCCAAAAGAGTTGATATGCTGGTAAAACAAACAATTAAGGTTGGTACACCTTGTTGACCATGTCCACCATAGTTTATGAATATAGAATACAGAGCAGTACGTAATCTGTTCAATGAAACAACTTCAAAGTTTAACACTCACGTGTCAGACACATTACTGAAACTGACTATATCGTCAATACTCGGGAAAATATGGTCGCCTTTATACACGTCGCATTGAATATTTTGAGCCTCCTTATTGATTAACTCTTCCATTGGTGAACTATAAAATGAGTCAGCTATGGCTGGCTCACTAGTATACAGGGGTACCCAAAACTCCAACACACCTGTCTGAGTTTGCTACACCTGTTTTTATTCATAACATTCGATGTAAACGTAGAAGTTCTATATAAAGTAGAATTGTATCTCCGACAGGAATCGATCTTACTCCAATAATTTTTCTCATCAGGAAAACTACTTTTTAAGCCAAACGCTGGCTCCGTGACCGAACTGGTAAAGACATTTTTTCATATATTTAATAAAAAAATCAGCTCTATTAATGAAAGGGTTTAAGATATTACCACATTTTATTAAAATATTACTTTTTCATTGCTAAATGAAATAGTGTTATTGATTTTTCTAGTGACTTTTCTTCTAAGTCAGAAACCAACCCATGATTATGGTCCTCAGCTAAAGTTAGTAGCAACTTTCTTTTATATTTTTAGGTACCACAGGATAACTCTATATAGTAGCCTTTTCCGTGACTCATAAAGTTGCTGTTTTTACCTCCGTGTATCCGATTATAAAGATTTGAATGAATCGTTCATTCAAGATAGTGCGATTCAAACCAGAAATAAGCTCATGCTGATATTTCCAAAACCAAAATCTTGCAGAAATCTTTTAATTTAGTTTTGTTAATTCAGTTTTGGCTTTTTCTCAAAGATAACAAAAGATCAGTTTACATTTTCATGAAATTACGATCTTGTTGCAGAAGCAGGAGTAGAGTATCAAAATAGCTGTAATTATCAAAAAAAATAGTTTGAGTTTTGTTTAACGGCATATCAACCTCTGTAGGTTATTTAATGCCAAAAAAGTGGGGTTTTAAGTTATTTTTGAATGCTCTGTTATAGTGAGAAGGTTGATTTACTCAGATTTTTATGATTTTTTTTGTTTTTATTCTTTTTTAATTTAGAAAACTGAAAATATCTTCTAGTTTTGCATTAAAAAATGTTTTGCTGAGAATATTTTATTCCTTTATAAATGTGTTATGGTAATAATTTTCTTCTTTAAAAATGTATTGTTGGTAATATTTTTCTTTAAAAATGTATATTTTTCTATAAAAGTCTATTTTTATGTATATATTTCTATAAAAAATTATACTTTCATAGTGTTTTGACTCCAGTTTGGAGGTTAACTATTTGCCCATGGCTGGTACCCTAACAGGTGCTACCACTCCAGGTCAGGGTGGACATGGGAACAACAGCAATTAAGTAGTAGTTCCATGCTCCTCACAACCTCCCAATTAGTGGCCTTGCTGCCGGGCGCATTTTGCCGTCATGCCCAGGATCCTAAAAATAGTCTTCACTGTTTAAGTTACAGAAACGATATAAATAAATAAGCAGGACATGGAATTTTGTAGCTTTTATGATATATTGTCCGTATTAAACAAAGTTAAACTGTGTTTTTGTCAACGAAAGTTTCTGATTTGGAAATTGGTTTTTAGAAATACTTATATAGCAACATGCAGGAAGTGCGTTGCGGTGCTGTGGATATCGTCACGGAGAGCCGGGTTCGACTTCCATTCGAATTCGTTGCATTCACTTAGGCGCAAATACCCTGGGGAAATGTATTAATCCGTCTCTTCCCTCTTATTATGTCTAAAATAAAAGAACAGATTGGGTTTTATAGCCTTGGCTGGCAACCTGTCTACCGCAGAAAATAATGGCAACCTATTGCGGGATAATCTTCTGCCTAGTCAGTCATCTCTCTTTCGAGACATGATCACCCAAAGCGTGTATCACGTACGGCTCTTGACTAATATAGAAACAGATTCCGACATGAAATCCTAAAAATGGTACCAACAATATCACTAGTAGAAACCCATATACTTTCTGAGTGGGCAATGTTTTTTACTGAAATTGTCTCAAAACTATAAACTTTGTAGACTATTGCTTTTTTATATAGATAAATGTTATATTTTTATCATTTCAGCCCAAGCAAGGCGATGTTGCCACTAAGACAAAAAGTGCTTAAGGGAGTGAAAAAGGAAGAAGACTACATAGGTTCACAATCCTTTTGCTGCAATTACCCAAAAATACAATTTCACTATTATCCATTACCCCAATAAACAAATACCCCTAATATAGGAAAAGAAGTAATTATATTTTCATACATTAAAGGCAGACAAAGTTAATGGAAATTATTCAATACAATAGTACCAATCTATAATAATCAGAGGTATAGTAGCCGTAACCTAGCCGTGGTTCTTAATGTGAGTGTCGAGCTTGTATTGCCTGTGCCAGTTTATTTATTCTTGACTTTGTGACTCAAAGGGCTATTCGGGCGTCGTTTGCCACATCAAGTCTGCTATGTTTCTTGGTCTCCGTTCCAAGGACAGTAGAAAAAGCTTGGTCACATAGATAAGTGGTTGAAAATCCTATGAGAATTTGTACTGCTCTAGAGGCTAGTGTTGGTATATTCTGCAGACGAGAGATCCAAAAGGTGTCTAGACCAGACTTGGTCTATAACAAAAGCTGCCATGCATTGTTCATCCTGAGTGTGAGAAATTCTTCTTTTGCTGGATAGTCCTCATCAGGAATGATATCTTCACTCACAAGATAGGGATTTCTTACCCATACATTGTTGGAATTATTCAAGTTTGGAAATTACGTACGTAAGTTTTCCAAGAGGCCATATAGGCTTGAAAGAAAGATACTTTAAGAGAGATCGGGGTAGGGGGAATTCTTCTTTGAAAGATTAGTTCGTTAATTTGGCACAGTGTGAAATTATAAGCTGATTGCCTCTTTCCAAATCAAAATATTACCCCCAAAATATGGGAACCATGGAGTTAGGAGAAAAACACTGAAAGAACGAGTTTAAGGAAGACAGAAGATTGCAATTTGCGTTGCATTTTTATCTTTGATGAACGTAGGTGCCAAGGAACCAAACAAATGAAAATAAAAACAACAAACGAAAAACAACCTGGAAGAGAATTCTACAGGTGATAAAAGCAAGAAAAGAAACTATGACAAGCTAATTCAAGAGAGAGATACGGTGAAATTCAAATGCCAATCTAGTTATAGGCTTAAATTTATCCAGTCGAGGTATCATAAAGAAATAGTTTTGGCTATGACGATGAACTACACTTAGCAGCCATGCCACTAATCGGAAGATTATAAGTTTTTAGAACCGTCAAACCGCATCTTAATTCATGTTTTTATCAGGTTCACACTTATCTCTGAGTGGTAGCACCGTAAGGGTTCCAGCTAAAGACATATTGAACACCCAAACGAAAGCAACAATATGAAAATATAGAAAATACATGTTTAGGAAAAAATGCCAAAATTAAAACAATAGTAAAATTACCGACGGTACACTTTTACAGCAAAATGACAAATAATATATTTTATTAGTGGTCAAACCCATGAAATTACGAACAGGATATTTAGTTTTAGACATTAAATAAACTACAGCGCGAAATTCTTAGCAGTCATGTGTATGAAAACAAACTAAATCCGGCAGCAAGGGTTCTAATTAGAACATCGGAGGTTTTCAGGAGTGTGGGGCGTGAAGCTACCTCTTAACGCTCTAGGGCCATTCGTATCATATTTGATACAGTATGAAAACAAGCCTTGAAAGAAATATTTTCCTGAAAAATTTTTTAAGAGAAATATTTTATAAATTTCAAATGAAAGCAGTACTGACTGCTCAGTCAATGAATACCAAATGTTTCCTTATAGGGAAATACCAAATGTTTCCTTATAGGGAAATACTGTATCAAATATGATACGAATGGCCCTAGAGGGTTAAGTGTGATTGTTCCCAGGTCCATCGTGACCAATCATCGTAGCACCTATTATGTTCCCTGCTATGAGCAAGTAACGAACAACCATAATATTTTATTTTTACAAAACTACGAAAATATAAAAATACATTTTGCTAGTAAATAAGACTAGCTATTCATTTTTATATAAAACTAGCAGTATAGCCCGGCGTTGCTCGGGTGTAATAAAAGCTTTAAAGCTAATTCATGGTCATGGAGCTCAGACTCTTTGGATGTTGGCACGAAAGACTAAAAGGCAAAAGTTGCTTCCAGTTAAAGTGAAACCGTAGACTAAAAGAAAAATGAATGGATGTAAGATCAATTTTGATTTCCTGGTATCGATATCAAATAAGTTTTTTTCGTCCTAAACTGAATTTTGAAGGCTAAATAAGTAAATGGTATCATAGCTGAAACTAAGAACTACATTTATCGCCAAGCCCGGCGCAAAAACTAAAATAAATGGGCTGAAAAAATACAGACATACAGGTAGATAAACAGACACACACACACAAACATCTTGCTTTTATATATATATATATATGTTATCTATTTTCTGCACTATTGTAAGAACTGCAACCTTGAAACTTCTGAATATCGTTTCTTATGTCTTTGTCTATGAGTGTATCAAATTTGATTAAAATCGGACCACGCTTTCTATGACCAGATTTTTTCAATTATCGATTTTCGATATTTATCGGGGGTACCTCGACATAAACTTAGCTAAGAACACTCGCAGACGCTTATAGTACAACTGTGTAAACTTTCAAGAAAATCGGTTCAGCCGTTTCGAAGTCTATAGGTAACGGATACACACACACACACACACACATACACACACAGACAAAGTTCCATTTATAAATAAATTTATATAGATTTGATTTAGAATAGCTATTTATTTTAAAACTAACAATACATTTTAAAGCAAAATGGCCGGCAAGGCCTTTTTAGTAGAATTACCAACAATAAATTTCATAGCGAAATAACCAAAAATTCATTTTAGCTGAAGGCATACAATTGCTTTCAAAATATATTTAGTTGAAGCCATAAAATTGTGTAAAATGTTTAGAGTTTGGTATTAAATAACGCATAGACGCTGTAATACCGTTAAACAAAATCAACCAACCAAATAAGAAGGAAAGCTCATAAAAACAGTTGCCATGAAAGGATTTATAATCAAGGAAGCCATGACGCTGGAAAAGTGGCTGATATCCAGATGTCAGGTCAAGTACCGATAAAATTACAGACCCTTCTTTTGATCTAGAATCTCAAGATATATAACAAGAGCACCAAACCAGATATAGCAGCAATATTAAATGCACGGACGAATGGTAGATTTATTAATGTGCAAGATGGATTCTGATAAGAAAAATTGTCTAGCCCAACACAGTGAGCAAGATGATTTTCTTATCGGTTTGTTATTTCTGTAATCTTTTTAGAAGCAACTTTTATGGACATTACAAAATGTAGATAAGTTTTATGATTCAAACTCTGACAAATGTCCTCAGTTTTTTTTTTATAATCGTTTCACCCCATGAAAGGTGGTGTGCCACTGTTGCGCAGGATTTTACAGTGATAGAAAAGGAAAGGGAAAGAGAGAGGGAAGGAATTACCGGTGATGTTGAAGAAAGGATAGGAGAAAGATAGAAATCAAGAAGATAAATATGGCGATTGACGTTGCACTTAAACTTTTGGAGTTTGTAGCTATCAGGAAAGAAAGTATATGGAAGAGAATTTTACAGGTGGGAAGTGCGAGAAAAAAAAACTGTCGGAGTAGTAGTGGCGGTAAAAAGATGTCATCTAGCTGCCAATGGGCGCACCAAGTAGCTAAGCTTGTCGGAGCAAAATCCGTGAAAGTATTAGTAAATGAGACAGAAGGAAGACACATCGTCGTCGGTGATAGATAGGCTGGAGTCGGGCCACCAGGTCAGGATCGACTACATTGCAAATTTTTTGGGGATCTTGTCGAAAACCCCAGGTAAACAGCAGAGGCGCCCGACCTGATATGACAGCAGTATTCAATACAGGGTAAGATCAGATTTGTACTAACGAGTAAATTCATGTAGACGAGGACACCAGAGAAAGAAGCTCGTCAGTGCAGAAACCGTGAATATATATTTTTTTCTTTTTTTTAATCGTCTCACCCCAAGAAAGTCAGGACTGCCACTGGTGTGCAGAGGGTTACATAATAGTAGAGTGAAGAGAGGAAAATGAGTAAGAGAAGGACGAGTGCATTTGTGTAAAGAGAGTTGCGTGAGAGCAAAGTGTAATATGAGAAGGAGCATTGGAATGAATTGGATGAAAGATGACAGTTGACGTTTCATTTAAACTCTTGGAGATTGTAGCTATCAAGAAAAGAAGAATACGGAAGGGAGTTCAACAGGTGTGAAGTGTGAGAAAAGAAGCTGAAGGTTATAAGTTGTGGTTACACTTGATTTATTTTTCAGAGTAAAAGGGTGGGACCTTGTTACCAGTCTAGTAGCTCAGAGAGAAGACACATCTCGAGGGTGGGAGATAGACTGGAGCCGGGCAGCCAGGTTTTAAGATCGGCTACATTGCAGATTATGTTTTGGATTTTGTCGAGAACCCCAGGAGCGGTCGATCGGATATGATAGCAGTCTTCAATGCACGGGTCGGTCAGATTTGTACTAACGAGCAATATAGTGTAAACTTTATTTAATATATTATTGTTAAGTTATATTATTTAGATAATAATCAGTGAGGAGTCGTAAAATAACTTTTTTATGGAAAGTGGTCGTCATTGCAGAGTTTGCAAAACCAGAATTGCGAATCTGATGTTTTGAATAGAAACATGTATCTTTGATCTGTTGTCGCTAAAACAAAAGAATTACTAGTGGTATCAGGTTAGTGTTATGCAGAAATACATCACAATCAATCCTAATAGAAGATGATTTTATTTTTACATTTTTATTGCTGCTTAGTTATTCAAGTTTTACCGCTGTTGAAGTCTTATTGTCATTTGTACGCCTTTATTTATTAACGTCTCCCATATTGTATTTAATTTTATGCTAGACCTACTATAGACACGGATGTGCCTTGTGATGCAGTGAATATCAGCTCGGAACCAGAAATCGGGGAGCCGAGTTCGAATTCCAGTTGAATTCCTTGCATCCACTTACGCGCAAATACCCTTGGGAAAGGTATTAATCTGTCTCTTCCTTCTAGTTATGGGTTAAATAACAGGACAAATTAGATTTTATAACCTTGGCTGGCAACCAATCTACCGCAGAAAGTAATAGCAACCTACCGCGGTATAATCTGCACAGTCAGCCAAGTTTCTTTCGAGACATGATCGCCCAAGCGTGTATCACGTATGTCATTTAACTGACTGACTAAGGAGATAGCGTAGCATATATAGAAAGCCACAGAAATATCTCCCACGCCTGTGTGGTGCTAGTGAACTTAGGCAAGTAGCGATTATCTCTTCATCTAGATCAGCGATTCCCAAACTGAGTAAAATTTCCCGCTGGGAGGAAATTTGAAGCTACCAGGTGGGGAATAATTACACTAGCTACTAAATAAAATAAAAAAAATCTCAGATGGAGGCTGACAAGGAACCCATTTATATGGCAGGTGGATGATGTCCCCGAGGACATGCAAAATGAGTTCTTAGAGTTTCGTGCACAAGATCTTGAAGAATTCTGGGTTAATATGCGTGTAGCATAACCACAACTGAGAAACAACCCATTGAAAATCCTCATTCTGTTTTCTACAATCTACCTTTGTGAGTCAGGATTTTCTATCTTACTCACAATCAAGCCCAAAGCACGAAACCGACTGGAGATGAAATGTGACATACTTTGCGCGCTTGCGAAAACCAACCCTGATATTGATACATTGGTGCACAAGAAGCATCATCACCCTTCTCACAAATGTAATTCTGAAGTAGAAGAGCAAACAAAAGTCCTTTTATTAGTTACTAACCGCTCTCTATAGCTATGCTTAGTTGTTACTAACTGCTTTCTATCTACTTTACTCTGTAACTATAAGTTTATCAGTATATTTGTACTTTTGAAAAATAAATTAGTAAATAGTTTCAGTGTGTTTTAACTGCTCTTTCTTTCATACACATGAAGGGGTAAATCTGGATGGTTGAACTGGGTGGAGACGAAAATGACAGAAAAATGTTTGGGAACCACTGATTTAGATAATGTCTTACAATTTATTTTCAGATACTCTCAGTTACCGACGTGGATTGAATTGCGTTGGCTGTTAAAACATCGTTTTTTTAAGCTGGCAAATCTGTAATGACAGCATAGAGAGCTTTTCGTGCACATTTCATGTTATATCGGAATAATACTGTTCCGGATAGAACGTCGATACTACTATGGGTTAAAAATTTCACAATAACAGATGCAGCGCTTAAATGGAAGCCACCTGGAAGACAATAGAATCACTTGAACTTCCGGTTGATGGAAAACTTTACAAATCGAGTATCGCGAATAGAGACCACCATTTGGTGGATGTCATTTTCAAAATCAAATTAATAAAAACTGTAGCCCAAGAGAGAAATATTTTCTCAATAGTAGTTACATTGGTCTTTTTATCAACTTTTGAAATAGGCGGGGCGTTTCCGCGGCACCCTGTATTTTAGAAATGTTTAATGAAATCAAGAAAAAGCGAATTCAAGTTGGCTGATAGCATAATTAAAAAGAAAAAACCTCCATTATTGAGGCTAAAGCAGAATAGGTTAGCCAAAAATACGAACATAGCTGCTGTGATTCGAGATGACAATGAAAATACGAACAAAAAGAAGGCAATTTTGATCAGTGTCATGAAGATTTGTTTTCAGTGAAAGTGTTGAAAACGTGCTTTAATGTTAAAATGTTATTTTTCGTATTTACAGAGTTTGTTTTTTTTGTAAATTACCCTTTCAAACACAAATCGGGAAAATATATTTAGAAATTTGATATCAGTTTTCCGACTTATTGTGAGTCAAGACAGTGCTATAGAACCCGATTTTTGTAAAACATAAATAACTCGTATGAGAACATGTCAAGCACATTCCAAAATACTTTGAATTATAATGACATGTGCGGTGACGATACACTTAATTACTTGAAAACATTTACAACTATTTCATGTGCTTTATTTTAAAAAATGCTTTAAAAACATTTAAAGAATTGAGAAACTATTTGACATTATACAATGTTTAATTAGAGGATCCTGCTGCTAAACCGTATTCCATGACGGTGCTGAAAACACACTGTATATTTACACGGCCTTCTATAGCAGGAGGTGGTACAAGGCATAAAAGGAATATGTGTGAATAATGAATGACTATCAACGCGATTAAATAATTTTTTTATTGAGTATTATATTTCTTCAAATTGAAAGAATTGAATTATAAATATTCTTTGTGAAACAACATCACACAAAAGTTTCTTATTATTTTCTTTTACAATACAACCGAA
The DNA here is from genome assembly GCA_037127315.1 of Ascarosepion bandense. Classification (NCBI taxonomy): domain Eukaryota; kingdom Metazoa; phylum Mollusca; class Cephalopoda; order Sepiida; family Sepiidae; genus Ascarosepion; species Ascarosepion bandense. Next base: position 136,523 of record JBBBDQ010000215.1, read on the forward strand.
TCAGTTGTGTTAGTTAATAAAATAGAATGTGTCTGTATATGAGAATGAGTGTCACGTATTTACGTAGTTTTATGATTGCATGCAATTCCTTAGCTGTTGGCAGCCAATAGACAGTGATCACTCAGGCAGAACAGTTGCGTTTGTAAACTCAGTCCTTGCTTTTGTGCTTCTTAACTCAATACCGCTACTATTTTGTATTATATTATACACAAAAAATATGCAAAAATGTTAGAAAATAGTTAAAAATTGAGAATTTTACCTTGTATAACGAACAATCGATTCTGGACAAAGATAAACCGAAAAACTAGTTTTTGCGAACGATGTATAGCCAAGGTGGATACAATACACAGAGAAAGTGTACTGCGATATTATTTATCACAAAAATAGATATTGTTGAGCATATATCCGACATCAATATCGTTGATCATTTTCTGGAGTTGTATTCAAATTTCTGTAGTAGAAGATAAACATTATTGTTTGAAAGTTCGAAGACTACAGTGCCTTTTATATGACGTTGCTGATTGGTTGATATATAGGAATATAAATATTCAAATCAAAGCCTGAAAATGCAAAAAAAAATGAGTAAAATATTTTATACAAAATAATGAGTTTCCAGTGATAGCACTTAAATCTACAGATTTTTCTACAGTTCTATAACGGGGTTCCACATATCTATGCATATGGGCCAAGTGCAAAAAGTATTTTGTTCAGGCAACGCTGACTGTCAAACTGGCATTACATTACATCGAGTCACTCCTCTCTTGCTGCAGTGAGCCTACCGCTTCGTCAGACCGATCTCATCGATCAGATTATCTTGAACGGAACCCCTCACTAGTATTTGATATAATGCCTGACAGGACATCGACTGGATATTGGAGAGGTCATTTGTAGCTCGTAAAAGTTACTTGAGTGCTAAGCAGTATACACCATTGTTGGGAATTTCGTGAAGAACCGCACAAAATAACGAACAACAAAAACAGATATTGAGATAGAAAAGTAGCTTATATTGAACGTAATATACAAACTTGAACACAGGTTAGTAAATACAGGAATACTATTAGTAAGAAATAAATATATAAAAGTCTTGCAGTGAAGTCGTTGGAAATAGTAAATCCGTGTATATTATTCTAGCTGAGTGGAGTTCAGAGCTATTCTTACTTCTGATGCGGTAGTCTCTGGGTAAGTTCGGTATCTCTCGGTAACTTACGTACCAGTTCCGGTATTCTCCGATAACTGTCACGGATCTCTACGAATACTCTCTCTGCTCAACTCTCTATGGCAGAAATATATGTATACTCAGTCGAGTCCCTTATCGTATACAAAAAGGGGAGAGCCCACAAAAACCATAAAAGGAGCAATTGACCCGATGTAAATGACAGGCCTCCTTCTCGCACGAGTGCATACTTCTTAGGTTTGGAATACCCGCGTTTGAGAAACTTATTCCATCTAAAATAAGAGGAAACATAGCGTCACTTACAGCAAACGAACAATAACCACATCTTAGAAAATCTTGATTTGCTATGATCAGCTAACAGTGTCCATCCCACGGTCTTGAAAGAGAGTTAGAACATCCTCCAGCGCTAGCTTAATCCTCTGGAGATCCTGTCGGACGACGTTCTTGTAATAGTTGCGTGGTTTGCCAGGAGATCCTCGGTATTTTGAAAATGGCGGAGCGAAATGGTAAAGGTGTCATCCGGTCATCCGGTCATCCCAGAACCGCAGTTATTTGAGTTGTCATTGTCGTTTTTATACAGTATAAATCCACATTCATCGTTTTGTGCTTTCGAGAGTTTTTAACCCTGCATTAGTCACCTCGGATTGTTGAAAATGGATAGTCTCCTGGTATTTGTATCTAACGACAACTGAGCTATACCTGAATCACATTGAACGCTACACATATTCACCGAGTCAGGAGAGTAGTGGGAGGAACAAAAGAAACAAGTTTCCAAAATAGGAAGTACGAGTACTTTTAAAATGTTGTGGTAACAAAAACACTCCACTGGACTAACGGATGGTCAATAATGAAAATTTGCTTTCCGTAGATTTAAACCGTTTAGAACGATAGACGTCTACTTAAACACGCGTACCCACTAAATGTAACTCTAAAATAATAAGAAATAATGTCGGTAGATGACACTGGTAAGGTGATCACCAGTTTGTCGCAGATCATCAAAAGCCTTGCATGATCACGTAGTTTGATGTACCGAGAAATGTAGTATATTTGTAATAAAATCAATGATTTTATGCGATACGCTGAGAAATGTTACAAATAAAGATTTTTTTAAAAATTGTAAACACACACATACACAACACATGAATAATGAAATTGAAGTTCACGTTGAAATAAGTCTTTTAAGGGACGAAACGTCTCGGTAAAGAAAGGTTTTCCTTTGGTTTTAATTCGTACTGTATTGTCAAAAATATATATTTTCACAAAGAGAGATAGAGAGAGAGAGAGTGAAAGAGACCGACAGACAGACAGACAGATAGTCTTAGTGAGAAAGAAATAGGCAAACACACGCACGCACTCTTATATATATATATATATATATATATATATATATATATATATATATGCAAAATTGTCTGTCTAGAATGTAATTTTCCTTTTTAAAGACTTTCGAAATCCTAATATGACGTTCATTTTTCGTTTTTAGGCAATATCTCGGCTATTTCTTCTCGCTCAACAACTTTTTCATCAGAATTTCCCTTAAAAGCGAGAAAAGCGAGGTCGAGTTATTTCCCCGAGGTCTTTATAAAAAGAGGGTAATCATGGACAGTAATATACCGAAAATATCTCAGCCAGTAAACGAATCCGGCAAGTCCATCATCACTTTCCCACCAGTCAATGAACATCGACATCAGTGATGATAGCAAATTTCATGCAGTCAGGACGCTGACGCAGTGTTGATAATGTTTCCACTTCCATAAAGAACGATATTTAGAAAGCAGTAGCATTAAAGAGGCGGGTGAAGATGATGATTTTCCTTGTGTGAAATAATTTGGGAATGAAAGAAAGAAAGAAAGAAAGAAAGAAAGAAAGGAAGGAAGTTGTCGACGGAAAAATTGAAATCATCTCTGTTATAATGAAGACCGTTATATATATATATATATATATATATATATTCAGTTGGATTGGTGCGAGTTTGTGACCCTGGATTTAACGCTTTTGCGATCGTCAGACAAACTGATTAATTTTTTTAAAATTTGGATATATGTGGGGTTGCGTATATTCGTGTTTTATGGAAGTGGGAGGAAAATTTGTCGTCGTGACGTCTCTCAGACTAACACATCTATAACAAATATATATATATATATATATATATATATATATATATATATATATAATTGTGTGTGTGTGTGTGTGGTTGTGTATTTGTGTGTGAAATTCATATATATATATATATATATATATATCCATTTCACACACAAAGACACAACCACACACACACACACACACACTCACACACACACAATTATATATATATATATATATATATATATATATTCTCTTATATTTAATAGAATATATATATATATATATATATATATATATATATATATATATATTCTATTACATATAAGAGACAATGAATGTCTATTATGTTGCCAAGCGGAGTTTTATGTCAACACAAAATAAAATCGTCGGTGATGGTGGATTTTATAATATTTCAGTTTAAACTGCCTCTCTGAAGATGGCTCATGTGAGCCGAAAGCTTAGAAGAAAACCAATAAATAATTATCCAAATGTTGGAGAATTTTTGTCTTTATTTTCAACTGAAATTAAAGCAAAAATACGACGTTTAGAACGGCTCATGATTAAACATAATAGACATTCATTGTCTCTTATATTTAATAGAATATGTTTAGAAAATTACTTGCTGCCTCGATATACTATATATATATATATATATATATATATATATATATATATATATATATATTATTCTTCCGTGTGCCTTGTCTTTTCAGGACGTAGGCGATCATAGCATTCCATGTCTCCCTATCCCTAGTGGCTCTTAGCACGCTTTCTCCTGTTACCACATGCAACTCCCGTTCTGTCATCCACCTGCTAAGGCTCTTCACATATGTTATCCGCTGCTTTTCCCTGTCTCCTTTTCCCTCTATCTGACCTGTTACTATCAGATTCTCTAAGCCCTCGTTACTCATTGCATATCCCAAGAACTTCAGCTGTCTTTTCCTGATGCTCAGTTTTAATTTGCTTTTCTTTTCCATCCTTTCCAGAAGCTCATAATTGCTCGCATGTTTGATACATGATATCCACAGCATCCTTCTGTAGAATCACATTTCAGTTCCTTCAAGTTTTTCCTTCATCTTTGATGATGCTGTCCAGTATTCACTGCCACATTGAAGAACTGGCATCACATGGCAATCCAGTACTCTGTTCTTCGTTTTTAGCGAAAGTTTCTTGTCTCAATACTTTAGTCAACTTCTGGAACACGTTCTTTACCATTCCTTCGGATCTCTGTATCCTCTTTATTATAATAAAGACCGTTCTGTATCTTTAAGCAGATGGAGAGAGTGAGAGACAATAGTGAGGCATCGTCAGCTTAATTCATTCTCTTTACTGTTGTATATATATATATATATATATATATATATATATATATATATATATATATAATTCCCTCAAATACTTTTCCGTCATTTTTGACGGCAGGGACACAATCTTCAAAGAATAATAGAACAAAAGAAGAAAGAAATGCGATGGTAAGAGGGATGCTAAAAGCGAATAAAATCTTTTCAGTGTCTGTCATTGAAGAAGAAGAAATATGCGATCTCTTCATGACCTTTTTCTACATTGTGTCTAGGAGCGTCGTCTTCAACCCACATATTCTGACTAACAACCTTTTGAATTTCAATTCTAAACAGGGGTACTTTCTTCTCACCGTTTCATTATTGCTGTTTAACAGTTGCCAATACACTGTCTTACGTGTCATGGTCACTTTTTTTAAGCATAGCTTAGAAGTAGAACAAGGTCAAAATTTTGTATATATTTCATTCAAAGGTATTAAATTAATTTTTTTTATATAATTTTTTATGTATTTGTATAATTCTTTTCTTTTCAGAACTCAAATTACATAAGAATCGTCCAAATGTTTATTTTTCTTTACTTTCGAGCGCTTTCGGCCATACTTTTAGCTATTATTAAGAATTAATTTTGCTTTAAATATTTTTTTTAAACATATCACCCCGAGCAAGGCGGTAATGCCACTGATGTGCAGGGGGCTACATAACTGTAAAAGGTTAATTAGAAGAGAGGGAAGAGGAAGACGAACCAGTTAGAAAGGAGCAATAGAAGGATGGGAATACAGGTGTGATGACAGTTTCAAAGGTGGAGAGAAAGAAAAGGATATACGGGGTGGGGAAAGAACTAGAGTCAAGTGGTTAATAGATAAACGTGTGTATATATTTATAATTTATAACATAAATATGTTATAATATCACTAAAAAATGTAGCTATTTTGTCTCGACACTACTTGTGTCTTATCAAGTGATGAGTTTTATTTCAAGTTGAAGAGTTTTAAAAGATTCAAGACTATCCAAACCTCCTTAATCAGGGAGACATTTTTACATAGACAGAATGGAGCAATCAAAATAAAGTAATTTCTAATTTGAAGAAGATGAGAACAGATTCTAAAAAACTTATTGGAGTATTGATATTAATATTTTATTAAAATAGAGATTAGCATTATTAATCGACTATTTGATTCAGTTAATTTTTAATGCTAATTGTAAATTAGTTTAACAAAGCATTAGATTCAGATTATTATAAGGTTATTTAGAAATGAAACGTGTAAAAGACATAGATGTACACATATTCAAATCTATAGACATCCACCTATGAACAAATAGACGAGTATATACACATACGAACATATATTGGTATACACACATAGGTATAGATGAATATACGCATATATACATATATACACAAATTTTGTCGAAACAAAATAGCTACTTTTGTAGTGATATTATAACATACTAGCATTATATCCCGGCGTTGCTCGGGTGTAATAAAAGCTCTAAAACTAATCCATGGTCCTGGAGCTCAGACTCTTTGGATGTTGGCACGAAAGACTAAAAAGCAATAGTTGTTTCCAATTAAAGCGAAACCCTAGACTGAAAGAAAAATGAATGGATGTCAGTCAAATTTTCATTTCCTGGTATCGATATCAAATAAGTTTTTTCGTCGTAAACTGAATTTTGAAGGCTAAATAAGTCCTCTGAGTAAATGGTATCATGGCTGAGACTAAGAACTACAATTATACCTACTTAGAGCCAAACCCTAAGAAAAACTAAAATAAAAGGGCTGAAAAAATACAGACATACAGGCAGACACACAAAAACATCTTACCTTTTATATATATATATATTACCGATTTTTTTATACTATTGTAAGAGCTGCAACCTTGAAACTTCTGAATATTGTTTCTTATGTCTTTGTCTATGAGTGTATCAAATTTGATTAAAATCGGACCACTCCTTCTATAACCCGATTTCTTCGATTATCGATTTTCGATATTTATCGGGGGTACCTTGACACAAAACCTAGCTAAGAACACTCGCAGACGCTTATAGTACAACTGTAAATTTTCAAGAGAATAGGTTCAGCCGTTTCAGAGTCTATAGGTAACGGACACACACACACACGCACAGAGACACAAACACACAAAGTTCCATTTATAAATAAGTTTAAATTTATGTTAAAAATTCTAAATAAATATTATTCGCTTTACTTTGAATTGAGCACATTTTTAAGTATAGTGTTTCTTTGGACGCGGAATTCTATTCCGTCCATACCTACCCTTTATATATATATATATATATATATATATATATATATATATATATATTGATTGATTGATTGATTGATTGATTGATTGTTTATTTACTTAGTTTTTTTGGTCATAATAAGATTAGGCCAGTGCGCATTTGTATTAAAAAATATTCAATACAATTATATTGTAGAACTTGTTATTACGCAACCTTGGCTTCTACTATGAGTGGTCTCTTCAATCGATTTCCAGTAACTGATTTTACCGTTTTTATAAGAACGGTCACGTAACAGTGTTCTTTTTTTTTTTTCTTTGAATGCGCAATTACAAGAAATTATAACGTAATTAATGGTTGTAGGAACCTAACAGGTATTTCTTAGTATGGTTGCACTTAGTCATAATTTCCGTTCTTTCATTCAATAGTTCGTTTTTGTTTGGGAATAGCATAATCTCTAATTCCCTGCCACTTGATTGTGAGCGTTCTTTAAAAAAATGGTAAACGGTAAAATCAGTTATTGGAAATCGGCTGAAGACACCACTCATGGTAGAAACCTAGGTCGCATAATAACTCGTTTACAAATGGAATATATATATATATATATATATATATATATATATATATATATATATACAAAACGATTTTTATTATAATAGGGGAGATGAGGTATCATTTCCCGAAAATCATAATATTTTAAAACACAAAAGTTTTATTGTTAAAGCAGACATTATTTTCGGAACTGCCTCATATATTAGAACTCAAAAGGTTTCTTTTAAAATCAGACATTCCTTACTAAAATATCCATATAATAGTAAAAAAACGGTCTTTTTTATGATAGGTAGAGGTTAGACATCTTTTCCCGAAAATTATCATATTTTAAAGCATAAGTTTTATTGTTAAAGCGGACAATATTTTCGGAACTGCCTCATATGTTAGAACTCAAAACATTCATTTTAAAATCGGACATTACTGACTAAAACATCCATATAATAGTAAATTCTAAAGAAACCCGTCTATGAAAACTGGTAAAATAAATGAAAATAAGGGACGGTAAAAGAATAAAGGATATGAAAGCGTATAAGAGATAAGGAATAGAATGAAAATGTATATATAAAAAAAAAGAACGCGGAGGATGTCCATTGTTGCCAACCTTTCTGAATATGGTATACATTTACTAATGAAATGAGTTCGAACTTCCCTGAGTGGTCGATAAATGTGGTTGCATGCCAGCCTAATCAAGACGGGGTAAGTATCGATAAATATCGATAAGCATTCTGTTCTTTAAGTCAAAATTCCTTCGGGATTTGATGGAGTATTTTTCCAAACTGAATCGACGGCAGTGAACCCAATGTTCATCTTTCTCTAGCTAAATATTTATACAAATTCAGAAAAAAAAAAAAAGAATTACGAAAGAAAGAAAGAAAGAATAATTTATGTGATCTTTAAAAGCACAAAACAAATTCGTGACTTATTTGGGAAAAGGCGCTGATTGCTGATGTAATGGATCACGCTTCTTTCAAAACCGAACAATTGTTTCTCGCTGATTGCTATTTCTTCGTTCGATTAGTTTTTTTTTTCTGAATTTCATATTGAATTAAATCTGGATTAAGACGCCAACTGGCAAGCAGCGTTTGTTTTTCTGTTCAGTACACCTCATCCACTGTGGATTTGGGCGTGAGAGGAGGGTGTTTTGAAAAGCCATACTAAGGCAACTGGGAAAAATTCAGAAAATCGAAGTTAATGTTACAACAGTAAAAAGTTAAAATGGTTTAAATTAAGTAAGATGAAAATTGAATTGGCTAAGAAGACAGGGAATAAGAAATGAAGAGCTATAGATAAGGAGGGAGAATAGAACGAGTTGAACGATAGAACAGAAATGTCGAAAAGATGGAAGGGTTAAAATGGAAAGAAGAAATTAGTAAAGTGAGAAAACATGGAAAAAATCGAAGGATATATAAAGATATATATATAGAGATAGTATATATATATATATATATATATATATATATATATATATATTATGACCCCAAAATAATGATATATATAATTAATTTGTTTTTGTTTAAAATTAATATACTTCACATTCAGTCAGTTAAGTGCCATACGTGATACACGATTTGGGCAATCATGTCGCGAAAGAGACATGACTGACTAAGTAGAAAAGTATCCTACAGTAAGTTGCCATTGCTTTCTGCGGTAGTCTGGTTGTCGGCCAAGGCTATAGAACCCAATCTGCCCTGTTATTTAGTCAATAACTGGAGGGAAGAGACGGATTAATAACTTCCCCACGGGTATTTGTGTGTAAGTGAATGCAAAGAATTCAACTGGAATTCGAACTCGGCTCTCCGATTTGTCGTTCCGAGTCGATATCCACTGCATCACAACGCACAACCATAGTTTACATTGCGACACGAAAGTTTCTATCTTTCGACATTTTTACTGCGTCATCAGGCAATCTTAGTTCAGTGTCGTGAAAATTATTTTTATTTGAATATAAGAAACAGGAAGTTTGTTATTTATGGATGTGGGAAGACAGAACAATTTATGTGTGTATTCAATTTAACTAATCAGATGAGATGTCCACTTTAAATTTGAAAAAAGATTATAATTTTGGGGAATACATGATTTCTTGTTTCAACCTTAATGGCGAGAATATCAGTTCATCAAACCCTTGTCTCGACTGCATTTCCGTTGATGTATCTATTATTGTTACACAATTATTCTCATATTTTTCTCCGTATTCCATCTTTTTCTAAAACAAAGACGAAGAAAGAAAGACAAAAAGAAATATATTTTGCTTTGTCTTAAAGGGAACTTTGAGTGTAATTATACTATTTTCATTTTGATTCAGAATGCATTTTAGTCAAATTTTTCATAAAAATCTTATTTGTAAACTTTTTAAATATCTATTTATCTATTAACAATGTTAATATGTATTTTATTATTTTTATAAAATCTATTATCTTATTATTATATTCTAATATAATTTTGAATATTATAATACAAATTTTTTATATCTATTTAATTATTAAAAATTTTAATATCTATTTAATTATTTTAATATCTATTTAGTTATTATTCTTTCATGATATAAAACAAGTTAATAGATATATGTAAGTTGATATATTTTTCTTTTTTTGAAGAATCATTTTAACCATATTCTAAGGCGGATATTTAGCAATGTTTGCATATTACATTTATTTTATTGCGTTTATTTAATATATTTTTATTCTGAAGAAATTTTAAAATATATATTTTTTATATAATTACAAGAGGAATGTCTTTTTTTAAACTTATATGTTCTAGCTTTTTTTAAATTTTCCATTTTAATATGGGAGTTTTATTTGTTTCTTTTATATACCAATAATATTTCGATAGGGATGTTCTATTTCTGTACATATAATCAAACGAGGACGTGTGTTGATATAATCATTTTTTTCAGAGAGTTCTTATTTCTAACAACATAAATCTTTAGATTACTAGGGTTTTTCATTGAAGATATAGTACATTGATAAGCAATGAATTCTATAAGGCACTTGTTTTCAAAAGAACAGGCTATAGGGTTTATACAATTAAATTTATTATTGTCCAAATATTGATTGCAGTTATTAGATCATTCTTTTTTTCAATTAGGTTTAAATTTTTATTTAAAATATTATTATTATAATTATTTTATAGCTATTTTTTTCAGATTATTTATACAACTATAACATTATTTTAGAGTATTTTTATTGAAAATATTACTTGATGGATTATTATTCAAAAGTGTTTCATTATCAAAGCAAGGAATTTTTTTCCTAATTTACTGCTAAAAATTTAGTTGAAAGGGAATGTATACCAAATAATATTTCTATTCTTATTTTTTGGTGGTAGATCTTTACTTTTACATATTATTTGGGCTTTTATATTCACTATTTATACGGCAGTATTATGAAAATTATTACGCTTATTAAACACTTCGTCATTTGCTGAATTTCTAATAATTCTATATTCTATGGATGAGGTTGCATGCTTAATAATGGATGAAGGATGGTTAGAGTTTGGGTGGATATATAAAGGATTATATTTGTTTTTTACATGGTTCCTACATATACTTTTCTAAATCTAAATTCACATCAAGGAAATTTAGTTTTTTATATTTGTATTAATAGTCACTTTTAAATTAAGGTTTTTAAATCCTCTATATATTATCTTTTTAATTTTATCTATTTTAAAATTTGTAGAGTTCCTCACTATCATTAGGTCATCATCCCAGTATAATCCAAGACTCTCAGTATTTATATTCTTATGGGCTGTTATATTGTATAGTACAAATAAACCTACCATGTTTGAAGACCTGGTAGAGTCTAAAAATGCCTTAGTTATGTCAAAGTTATTTTCCTTGGACTTAATTTTCTCCACTGTTCTTTTTTTATTTATGGAAACTGATTTTTTTTGCTTTCATTATTATGTTTCTTTCCTGCTCCAAATTCTGGAAAATTCAAATGTGGTAACAAATAGTTTCTTTGATATCCATGGATAGTATTCCTCAGTATCGAATTGGATAAAAGAACAGTTGCTTTTTCTTTTATATTACAAAACAAACTTGTTACATTAGTGGTACCTTTCCATAATTTTAATCTAAGGTATTCCATAAATTTGCTTATTTACTCTTTCGACTATATTTTTACTGATTTTTTCCAATCTCAGGTCTTGTGGTATAAAAGATAAAAAACAGTTGTTTTTTTCGTTTGCATTACGAAACCAATTTTTTACATTAGTGGTATCATGCCATAATTTTTATTCAAGGTATTTCATAAGTTGATTATTTATTCTTTCGGGTATATTTTTACTAAGTTTTCTAATCTCAGATCTTGTGGGATATATATATATATATATATATATATACAAGAAAAGTGCGAGAAGCTGTGAACGTTTTGTTTAAAGTTTACATTTATTGTTGCTATTATTATTAATATTACTTGCTTTTTTCATTATATATTAACTGCCCATAATGGTATTTGTGTCGCTAAAAGTGATTGTTTACTTTCTTTAGGCGAATAAACTTGTGGCTTCACATATCCAGATCTATTTGTTTTTCTGATGGTCAAGATATCGTGTATAAATAAGTAAGTCAAGTGGTGTACATGTCAGAAATTCCATATGCGTGCGTGCGTGCGTATTGAGTTTATTTCACACTCGCACGTTGAATTACTCCCGGCACCTTCGTTGGCTATAAAAACATTTTCACCGACTTACGAAATTTGATTACGTCTTTATAAATTGTTTTCAGCGACTTTTATTCACTTTACTCTACGGGTCATGTAGTTCTTTTTATACTATTTGAATTTAATGTGTGTGTGTGTGTGTGTGTGTGTGTGTCTTTATAAATTGTTAATTATGTGTGTGTGTGTGTGTGTGTGTGTCTTTATAAATTGTTAATTATGTGTGTGTGTGTGTCTTTATAAATTGTTAATTATGTGTGTGTGTGTGTGTCTTTATAAATTGTTAATTATGTGTGTGTGTCTTTATAAATTGTTAATTATATGTGTGTGTGTGTGTGTGTCTTTATAAATTGTTAATTGTGTGTATTGTGTGTGTGTGTGTGTGTGTGTGTGTGTGTGTGTGTGTGTGTGTGTCTTTATAAATTGTTTTCAGCGACTTTTATTCACTTTACTCTACGGGTCATGTAGTTCTTTTTATACTATTTGAATTTAATGTGTGTGTGTGTGTGTGTGTGTGTGTGTGTCTTTATAAATTGTTAATTATGTGTGTGTGTGTGTGTGTGTGTCTTTATAAATTGTTAATTATGTGTGTGTGTGTGTCTTTATAAATTGTTAATTATGTGTGTGTGTGTGTGTCTTTATAAATTGTTAATTATGTGTGTGTGTCTTTATAAATTGTTAATTATATGTGTGTGTGTGTGTGTGTCTTTATAAATTGTTAATTGTGTGTATGTGTGTGTGTGTGTGTGTGTGTGTGTGTGTGTGTGTGTGTGTGTGTGTGTGTGTGTGTCTTTATAAATTGTTTTCAGCGACTTTATTCACTTTACTCTACGGGTCATGTAGTTCTTTTTATACTATTTGAATTTAATGTGTGTGTGTGTGTGTGTGTGTGTGTGTGTTTTATCGCGCTTGAATTTCATGTGTCTGTGCGTATGTCTTCAGTTTTTCATGTTGTTTTGTTGATGGAAGACTTGTATTTTTTTATAAATATTTCTTCTTGCATAATGAGTGTGTCATAATCTGCATTTTGGTAGATAGGCATTTCTCTGAATTAACCTCCACTGCATTCATGTAAATGTTAGGAGACTTATAATCTCCGGTTATTTGAAGTTTAATGTTACTTCTATGCAGGGCTACTCTTTTATTTAGGCACTGTGTCGTCCCCACGTATATTTTGCGTATTCATCGCATTTTAGAGCGTAAATTACGTTTTCAGAGTTGCAACTCAGATCTGTTTTTATTTAGAACTTGAAGTGTTTTCCTTCTATTATTATGTTGCATACTCCACATCTTTTTTGTTGAAGACAATGGTGATTTTATTAAATAACTTTACTGTTTAGCATATCATAATATTCTGTGCAATTTTGGCAAATATATCGATTAAAATGGGATATCAGTGTTATTTTCATTTTGCGTAATTTTGATGATACTTTATCAATAACAACCTGTAAAAATTTATATATATAAATGTGTGTGTGCGTGTGTGTCTGTTTGTGTGTGTATGTATGTGTGTGTATTTTTCATTACCTGTCGCACAACTCTAAGATCCATACGCAAATGCAGTCGTCAGGTGCTAACTAAAAGGAAAGTTTTCTATAAGTACCTGACGATTACGTTATGCATGTATGTAACTATTCAAATATAAATAAAATATATCTTCAAAAGAGAATATGAATACAGAAGAAAAATATTCTTTATTGACATGTTTCTTTCTTTAATGCAGTTTAAAATCTAACGAAATTTTTATTTCAGTTCAACAATGCTTATAGCATTGTTGCAAAAGAAAATCTTCATATTCACTTTGATAAAGTCAAACAAAGAACAAAATGATTTAGTAAAGAAGCGATCATTTCTGATAAAAAATATAGTTTTAAATACAGTATAATTATTGATTAAAGTAGTCAGTGATAGAGCATGTGTAAGCATAAAAGTAGACCTTGAGGTCAACACCTGGCGGTGTGAGTCTATTTCATACTTAAAAACAGTCTAGAGGATATGTGGGTTGTGTTCTGGTCGGCTGTTCATATATGCTGGTCAATAATGTATTATGTGTAGGTTTATGGCATCATTCTAACGGTTATAGGGTGGGCAGTAAAATCAAATTTCTTATTATTCTAGGGGCTATTAAAAAGAAATAATTGAGAAAGAATATAGTGTTGTTTTTAACTCATTATTTATTAATTATTACTTTATTATTAGGTCCTGTATTATTTCCAGATAGAATCTACAGTTTACAGTTTTGACATTAAACTCTGTCTGGAGGACCATATAACTATAATTACTTTCCAAGATCAACATAGCGTAGCGTATATTAATATAATAATTTGTGAAGGATAGCGAAAAGGAAGGTATAAACATCAATTGCAAGAAAACAGAAGATAGGGTTTTCAACAAAAAGAACAGTACAACATGCAAATTACAAATTTAGAGGTACCAAAATAAAAGAGTAGAAAACTTTACATAACTAGCAAGTGTTTTACAGAGAACAGAATGCGCCATACTGAAATCAGAAAACGCATTGGAATAGTGAAAGGAGACCTCAAAATGCTAAGCAAATTAATAACAAACAGGAATATTTTCTTAAAAGCTATGAAGAGAGCACTGAAATTGTATGCAATATCAGTCCTTTATATAGCAGTAAATGCAGGACAATCTTTGTACAGATGAAGAATGAATTTAGGACAAGAGAGATTTGGTTCTAAAGAAAGATGTTAAGAATACCATGAATCGAAAGGAAAAGCCAAATATGAAAATTACAAATTTGTATATATATCAAAATCCATTCATTGCAACAATTTAAATATCTGTGAATAATTTCAACAGAGCATGCGAAATCCGAAAGAAATATTGGAATGACGAAAATGCCTTTCAAAATCTAAGCGAAATACTTGGAAACATGAAAAAGTTGCTCGAAACCAAGAAAACAGTACTGAACTGTCCTACTATATAACATAGAATGCTGGATCATTTCCGCACAGATGAAGCAGAAACGTCAGGCGATAAAAATGTGGTTCTGCAGGAGAATGCTGAGAATACCATGAAGTTTTTGAGAAAAAGAAAACAAATAAGACACTTATGCTTAACATCAGAACTTATTTATTTTCGTAAAAGAAGCTCGTCTATCGCCCGGTCCACAATCCTCCTGGGTCTTTTGAACTGCAGTAGAAGTTTATCCATTGTTTTCTGTTTCGAATTTGTTCAAAATCTTTTAAAAGTCTTTTTTTAAATTTTATTTTATTTTTAATTTGTTTTCCTCATTAGAAGTAGTTTGATTAGCCTGTTGTCCGGTTCATGCACCTCCCACTTTTGAACAAGAGTTGAATGTTATCCCTTGTTTTCTGTTAAGGACTGGGTATCCGGTTCCTTCAAAAGTCTACCCAAACTCTATATTTCTCCGTCTTAGCTCTGAAATTTTATTTACTATTTTTTTCTCCTCGGCAGGAGTGGCTAGATCCGCCTATCGTCCGGCTCACAACTCCCACCCCGCCATTTTTTGAAAAAGAGTAGAGGTTTATCTCTTGTTTTATGTTGAGGATCCGTGTTTTCCGGTTCTTTCTTAAATCTTTCAATTCTCTTTCGCTCCCAGTAACCCCTTGTATCTTAATGGCATTGTTGCCTTGTTTGGGGTAAACTGATTAAAGAAAAAAGTTGTTCAGCATAGCCCATTAAAGATCATACTGACCAGATCCTTGGGATAAACGAGCTTTTAAATTGATACAAGATTTTATCTTTGGAACTGTGACATGTGTTTGTCCATAAAAATAGGTTTTAAAAATTCTACTTTATTCATTTCCGTGTTGCATATCGTTTATTATAATTCTCATCAGGTTTCAACTGATTGTATTCAGCCCCCTGTGAGCATCTTTAAAGAAAGTCTTACATTAGGCTGACCACGAGAGCGCGTGCTCCACCCACGTCTTCCTTTGCTGGCAGCCAGTTTCTACCGCAAAGGCGTCATTTGGTCAGCATGAATACCGTTCAATAGAAACGCGGATAAATGAGAGTGGAAATTATCTCCTCGTAAAATCTTTACACCGTATTTATCTGATCATTAATTTTTACCTTCATTTACTTTAGCTCAAAGGCAAATTCAATCAATTTGCATCGGAAATTGCGCCGTCGACTGACAATGTCTTCATTATAAGCCAGTGCATTTTAAAGCAACTATATTGGCAAAAGCCATTTTTGCTTTCAACTCAATTATTCTCCCTACTTACTGTTTTTAAAGCATCCGCTTTTTTTGGCCAGGCGGTCCCGGGAAACAGATGCCTGAAAGGTATTAATCTGTAGTCAGCATCTGTCCCAGTGACGTCGACGGTTGCGGGAACCGGACTATTTTTATCCCAAGTGCGAGTGTACGCACTCAGCTGCCCAACCTTATAATCCAAGCTTATGCCAAAACTCACCCGAGTGGGTGTTGGCAGAGTAAAAACATTTTTCTTATAAATGTAATGTTATTTCTTTTGTAAATATAATTTTGGAACTAATAAGGTTCAAGAGCCACTCAAAGTAGAGGGTTCATAGCACCTGTTAGAGTCCTAGCTATGAGCAAATAATCATCAATCGAAATTGGATCAAAACATGAAAATATAAAACCTTTTTGTTTTTAAATATATAGCGAAAATAACTGCAATAGATTGTTGGAATATATATATATATATATATATATTATTCAAAGTAGTTAAGTGGGTTTGGCACATGTGTCCGGGTAGGACAATCTAGCAAGTAGCCGAAATGGACCGGTACTCCTCGTCGTTTTAAGCAGTATGCTTCGGCGTAGGCTTATGCAATAAGCGTAGTCAATAGGAGTTCTAATAGACGTAGTCCTAGGCGTCCTCGCCTAAGTCTGTATTTGTGGCTGAGGGGGAACCAAGGTGTATGTATATTCATTACATCAGTATCTAAAGAACCCGATTGGAATTCGAACTCGGTTCTCTAATTTATTTGAGCATTTATTTACAGCGCACCACAATTAAACCTCAACGCACAATATAGTTAGTCATTCTATACGTGATACACGCTTGAGCAATCATGTCTCGAAATCTGGAAAGAGATATGACTGACTCAGTAGATGATTTTCCCCGCAGTAGGTTTCCATTTCTTTCTGCGGTAGACTGGATGCCCGCACCAAGACTATAGAACACAAACTTTTCTGTTATTCGACCCACAGCTAAAAGGAGAAAGAGATGAATTAATAATACCTTCACCCAATGAAGTTGCGCTTAAGTGAATGCAATGAATTCAACTGGAATTCGAAATCGGTGAATATCCAAACAGGTATACATTATACCACAACGCACATCCACACAATAGAGTACTGCATTTAAATTCTTAAAATTAAGTAGGAAATAATTTTTCCCGATAACACGGAGGCGGCTGCCTCGCGTTCAGCTACGCTAACGTGTGGTCGCGCGATGGAACTCACTTGGAAAATTCTCACCGGCATAATGTGGCTTCCCGATGTCACTTCTACAAATACTTTCACGGCCTCTGCTCCGATGAGGTTAGCTCACTAGTGCCAACTCTGCATGAATTTACTAACAACTAGGTCCCACCCCTTTTAAGATGAAACCAATAAGATGTAACCGCAACTTCTACTCCTCAGCTGCTTGTCTCGCACTTCCCGCCTGTGGAATTCCCTTCCGTTTATTTGCTTTCCTGACAGCTACAATCTCCAAGAATTTAAATGTAAGGTTAATTGTCATTTCCTATCTCTCTGACTTGTATCTTTTCCTTTGTGTTTTTTCCCCGTCCACTCTACTCTCTTCACACTAGTAATTTTATCGTTCTCCACCCTTTTTCTGACACCCTCTATAACTTGTTCCCCTTTCTCATCATTTACATTTTATGTAACCCCCTGCACACCAGTGGCAGCAAACTTCCTTGCTTGGGGTGAAATAATTTTAAAAAAATTAAAAGAAAAACAGTTGTGTTGGCGCTGCTTGAACTGTTAGGAACAAATAATCTAAACTTATTTATAAATGAACTTTGTGTGTGTGTGTGTGTGTGTGTGTGTGTGTGTGTGTGTGTGTGTGTGTGTGTGTGTCCGTTACCTATAGCCTCCAAAACGGTTGAACCGATTTTCTTGAAAATTTACACAGTTGTACTATAAGCGTCTGCGAGTGTTCTTAGCTAGGTTTTGTGTCGAGGTACCCCCGATAAATATCGAAAATCGATAATCGAAAAAATCGGGTTATAGAAGGAGTGGTCCGATTTTAATCAAATTTGATACACTCATAGACAAAGACATAAGAAACGATATTCAGAAGTTTCAAGGTTGCAGTTCTTACAATAGTGCAGAAAATTTGATATCGATACCAGAAAATCAAAATTTGACTTACATCTATTCATTTAAAGTTTCGCTTTAACTGGAAACAACTATTGCTTTTTAGTCTTTCGAGTCAACGTCCAAAGAGTCTGAGCTCCAGGACCATGGATTAGTTTTAAAGCTTTCATTACACCCGAGCAACGCCGGGCTATACTGCTAGTTGGGTATAAAGAAATTGATTTCATGTTTTTTTGGCATTTGTTGTTACCACTCGAACCCGACACGCCAAACCAGTCTAATCCGTTAACCACTGCGATGCACCCACATGAAATATCACCCAAAGACGTGTGCATTCAATTCATTCAAAGTGATTATTTTTCTTTCTAATTTTTCACTTACAACGTTTCAAAGGAAATTACGCATTTATATTCCTATGGAGACTTTCAGTATAAAACAGAAGTTGATGGTATGAATGTGAGTAGGACAATACATGATACAAATTTATGAATCCTTACAAAAGAATAGTGAGTTGTTATTTCAAAACAAATTCCGGGAGACGATAACCAAAAAAAAAAACAAAAACAAAAAAAAACGATTTCACGAAGATGGGTCTATAAACGGACATTAAGCGATATCGGTCATATGAATGATTTTAAACTTCCGTGATCTTTTTCCCTCCTTTTTATCACTCCTTATACATTATCTCATCCTTTTCTCCTCTCCTCTCTCTCTCTCTCTCTCTCTTCCACCTACGTATAACCACACGCACGCATATTGGTAAAATATCCCCCAACAAATCAATTTATTGATAAAACCTGCGTTTGCAACGCTATCAATACAAAGCCTGTTAAATGAATGCTCTTAAAGTTAAAAAGAAAATAACACGTAAGAACATAGAACTAATTAAAAAAAAGTAATTAAGAGAAGAAATACAAATGGGAGAAGGAAACACATTTCAGGAAAGAAAATACACTCGCAAGAACGGACAGTTACCTCTACAGTTATAAAAGTGCTCAATGTCCCAACCAACTAAGAAAGATCAAACAACTAACAAGCGACACTGCACATGTTTTGTTAAAGAGTTCTATATTTTCTGGGTAAGACAGCTGAATGCAGAAGATAAAAGGTTTGAGCAATAAAAAATTTCGATATAATCATCTTTTTTAGTCTCTCTCTCTCTTTCTATCTATCTATCTATCTATCTATCTATCTATCTATTTATATTTTTTTTTTAATCATTTCACCCCGAGCAAGGCAGAAACGCCACTGATGTGCAGGGGGTTACATAAATGTAGAAAGATTAGTTAGAAAAGAGTGAGGAGTACAAGCCAGTTAGAAAGGAACAATAGAAAGCTGAGAAAGCAGGTGCAATGACAGATACATGGGCGGAGAGAACGTGAAGATTATACAGGGGAGGGGAGAGAGCTAGAGTCCAGTGGTTAGTAGGTGAGTATTAACTTTGCTTTTAAATTTCTGGAGGTCGTAGCCGTCAGGAAAGCAAGAATACGGGAGTGAGTTCCACAGGCGGGAAGTGCGAGAGAGGAAGCTGCAGGAGTAGAATTGTCGTCTGCGTTTGGCTAACCTGACTGTGAATGGGTGGGACCCAGTTGCCAGTCTGGTTGTACGGGTAAACACCTGTTGAGGAGGCATCAGTGACTTAAGCTCATCCGAGCAGAAGCCATGAAAGTATTTATAGAAGAGACAGAGGGAGGCCACATTTCGATGATGGGAAAGTGGCTGCAGACGAGTCGCCAGATCAGTACCTATCACATTACAGACTCTCCTTTGGAGCTTGTCAAGAACACTGAGGAGAACGGCAGGGGCACCTGACCATAAATGGCAGCAGTACTCCATGCACGGACGGATGGTTGACTTGTATATATGCAGGATGGATTCAGGTGGAAAAAACATCCTGGATCGACATAGTGACCCAATCTTCTTAGCAGTCGATTTTGCTATGGATTCAATATAGTGGTTCCATTTGAGGTCTGAGGACAGGGTAAGTCCGAGGAGGCGTAGTGTATTACCCTCCGGGAGAATCATCTGGTCCATGCTTATGGGAGGCAGAAGAGGTTGCCTGTAATGGTTGACAGACAACAGCTTGGTCTTAGATGAATTGAAGTTGACAAGCCACTTCTTGCCCCAGTTCACCACAGAGTGTAGATCCCGCTCAAGGCCAGCAGCGAGATTATGTCTGTCCGCCACGACAGGTTTCTTACTGGAGCGAGGGTATATTGTAGTGTCATCTGCGTAGATGCCTACTTGGGACTTGATCTCATCTGGGAGGTCGTTGATGAAAATAAGGAAGAGCGTTGGGCCCAGGATAGAGCCATGTGGGACACCAGCATTCGTGCTGTAGGACGAAGAGGCACGCCCATTCAGAACGACCTTCATTTTGCGGTTATTTAAGAAAGATTGGATTAGGTCAAGCAGGCGACCGGTAATACCATAACCGCGTAGTTTGCATAGGAGGCCAGGGTGCCAAACCCTGTCGAAAGCCTTGGAGATATCCAGAGCAACCGCGCGAGCCTCGTCAGACTCATCAAGGGCCTGTAGCATGTACTCCGTTACAGTTGTTAGCAGGTCGGCTGTGGACCTGTCAAATCGGAATCCATATTGCCTGTCGGAGAACAGTTTGTGGGCGGTGAGATGATGAACTATTTCAGCATTGATTATAGCATTTATATATATATATATATATATATATGATGATATAATGAATATGCATACACCTTGGTTCCCCTCACTGGTTATCTATCTATCTATCTATCTATCTATCTATCTATCTATATATATATATATATATATATATATATATATAGGAAAACTACTAAAATTTGTAAGTTTAAAAATGTATTTTTTGACAGTATTTATTTATTTCTATTATTATATTTGATATTTCAGACCGTCCTCGGCCTTTCATCAGAAACAAATGATCTTAAAATTTAAATTTGAAACGTTTTCGCGATGAGCGTTCGTCCGAGAGATTGTTTACATCACGTGACGCAGAAAGCGACAGATTTCTTTTTTAATATTTGTAAACGTAAACCTATCTTTAATAATACTTATAAATGTTGTTTTAAAGAAAAATCTTTAAGTGTATCTAAAAAATGTTTAACACATATGATGATGTTTAACACAGATGATGATGATGATGATGATGATGATGATGATGATGATGATGATGATGATGATGAAATTAATATGCATACACGTTGGTTCCCCCTCGCTGTAATATGATTGTTTGGTGTCAGCCATAAATACAGACTAAGGCGGAGACGCCTAGGACTACGCCTATTGGAACGCCTAATAACTACGCCTATTACATAAGCCTACCCCGAAGCATACTAAATACGACTTCGACGAGTACCAGTCCATTACGGCTACTTGCTAGACTGTCCTACCCAGTTACCTTTGCCAACGCCACTTAGTTACTTCGAAAAAAAATATATCCCTTTCTGAGACATATCGCTTGTTTTTCTCTTCAGTTAAAAGAAATGCTTATTCCGGTAAAAACTTTTGTACCAAATGGAACAAATATTGTGTGGTCTGGTGAAATGAGATAATTTAGCTCATTGAAGTGAATTATAATTTATAACCAATTTATAATGACGTGTTGAATTTTCCTTTATAAATTTCATATTGCTCTGTATAATATCCATTTATCTCTCTATATAGATATAACACCTAATATTTTATATTAAGTTGATCATGTTGGATTACCCTCGCCGTTTACAGACGGGACATATATATATATATATATATATATATATATATATATATATATATATATATATCCAAGTATACGGTAAGTATGGATGGAATAATATTCCGTATCCAAAAAAAACGCTATTCTTAAAAATGTGCTCAATACAAAGTAGAGCTAATAATATTTATTTTTATAATAATATATAATAATATTTATTATTTTATAACATAACACTAACCCAACCCCCTTAAATTAAATTACCTTATTAATTAAATTAGAATTAATTAAATTATTTAAATTAAAAATTACTTTATTTTGATTGGTCCACACTGTTTATGTAACAATGCCTCCTTGATTAAGGCGGTTAGGCCAATTTTAACCTTTTAAAACTCATCAACTTGAAATAAACCGCATCACATGATAAGACACAAGTAGTGTCGAAACAAAATAGTTACTTTTGTAATGTTATTAAAACAAGTTTAGAAGTGGAAGTTTAGAAGTGGTTTAGAAGTGGAAGTTTAGATGTGGAAGTTTCGAAGTAGTTTAGAAGTGGTTTAGAAGTGGAAGTTTAGAAGTGGTTTAGAAGTGGTTTGGAAGTGGTTTAGAGGTGGAAGTTTAGAAGTAGTTTAGAAGTGGTTTAGAAGTGGAAGCTTAAAAGTGGAAGTTTAGAAGTGGTTTAGAAGTGGAAGTTTAGAAGTGGTTTAGAAGTGGTTTAGAAGTGGAAGTTTAGAAGTGGTTTAGAAGTGGAAGTTTAGATGTGGAAGTTTAGAAGTGGTTTAGAAGTGGAAGCTTACAAGTGGAAGTTTAGAAGTGGAAGTTTAGAAGTGGTTTAAAAGTGGTTTAGAGGTGGAAGTTTAGAAGTGGTTTAGAAGCGGAAGTTTAGAAATGGTTTAGAAGTGCTTTAGAAGTGGAAGTTTAGAAGTAGTTTAGAAGTACTTTAGAAGTGGAAGTTTAGAAGTGTTTCAGAAGTGGTTTAGAAGTAGAAGTTTAGAAATGGTTTAGAATTGCTTTAGAAGTGGAAGTTTAGAAGTGGAAGTTTAGAAGTGGTTTAGAAGTGGTTTAGAAGTGGAAGTTTAGAAGTGGAAGTTTAGAAGTGGTTTAGAAGTGGAAGTTTAGAGGTGGAAGTTTAGAAGTGGAAGTTTAGAAGTGGTTTAGAAGTGGAAGTTTAGAAGTGGAAATTTAGAGGTGGAAGTTTAGAAGTGGTTTAGAAGTGGTTTAGAACTGGAAGTTTAGAAGTGGTTTAGAAGTGGAAGTTTAGAAGTAGTTTAGAAGTACGTGGAATAGGTTTGTGTATAGGCTGTATTATTAAAATTGTGTTTACCATAACTAAGGTATTTGCTCTTTATTATTTTCAATTTTATGACGAAATCAGTTTTCTTTTCAGATAATTTTGAGAACCCTAACGTCAAGTAATTTAAATATTGATTACTTTCAATTATAATACGCGAAAGATTATCCGTGAGTATGAACGGATTTTATCAAAAATAAGCAGTTTGCAA